>CM041780.1:117653828-117962695 GCA_023374045.1 Limonium bicolor
TGAATGGAGCTCAAAAACCGGCCATGAAGAGCCAAGGAAGAACAAGGAAGGTCACATGTGGAAGAAGGATCAAAAAGTAGATCTTAGATCTACTTTTTACTTTTTCCATTTGTTTTTGTTCTAGCTCACATGGCCTTATTCCATGGCCTAATTTCGACAGCTTGCTGGTCAAATGACCTACATACTTAGACATTAAGTAATATAACACATGGGAAGGTGAGTCACCATGTTTATGCCTTTTATAAATTTTTAATGCAATTTTATACTAGTTTTTGCCCTTAAAATCGGCCCCTATAGAGAGCCTTGTTGACTAGTCACACCAACTGATTTAGAAGGTCATTTTAACCCTTTTTAAGATTACCAATTCGTGGCATGTCAAAAACTACAAGGTAATTGCGTAAAACGCATTTTCGTGACACCCGAAGGTGTGTTTTTGTGCTCTAAGGAAATTTTGGGAAACCAATTGTTCTTATGAGTTCCAAGTGTTTGTAAACACTTATTATAGTAAATAAACATATACTAAGATGTTACATTGAGTTATATGGGGTTATATCAACCCGTGACATAATTTACGGGCCATCGGGACACTCCCGGGCCAAAAAGGAGCGCTAAGAAATCCTCCTTTGGTTTTTGCTGAATTTTGAGAAACCACTTCGTGGGTTCTCTTTAGAATGATAAATAATGATGTTAGGAACTCTAGGAATTAATTTTATAGGAGTTCGTGCCACCTCGGCACTCCTCCGGACTTTTCGTGCTTTAAGGAGCGGGTGTGAGCACTCCCGAGCATTTTGCGTATTTGACTGAATATAGCTTAGGGAATATATTTGTATATTCATATAATAATTGTATGACCATTTAGTTTGAATATTAGAGGGTCATACAAGGTCATGTTTGACCATATGCTTCTAAGGCGTTTTAGCGTTTATGGTGAAACGACTGTTTTTACGTAACGTTTTCATGCATGGGTTTGCATGCGTACGTGAAATGATTTATATTTGGATTATATTCCAATAAATAATGATTAAATAATATTATTTAGATTTGGGGTATTTCAATCTACCCCCCTTAAAAAGGACTTCGCCCCGAAGTCTCATATCTAAAGTATAAGGTTGTGGGGGAATCAAGTTCCACTAAGTATCCACAACTCAATCTAATTTTTAGGGATCAAGTCCCAAGTCTCTATATCCCTAAGTTCATAGTGTATATCAAGTACAACAGAAATACTTGGAATGTCATAACATATACTTGCAGTGTAAAGCAAGGCAGTGAACACAATCACTTTTCATTTCAAATGGTGCAACGTAGTGCATATAATATTTCCATTGTAGTGTAATGAAGTACACACAATCAAGTAGAAGTACAGGGTACATTCAAATACAGTGTCACAAAGAACACATACAAGACAAAGTGTCACTGAATATACTGAACAGTGTTACCAAGACACTTAGACAAATGTCACTGAATGCACAAAAGTGCAACAACTGAAATGCACAAAAGTGCAACAACTAAAATGCACAAAAGTGCAACAACTGAAATGCACAAAAGCAACAAATGCAATGCACAAAGGTGCAACAAAATGCACACTAAACTCAAAAATGAAAAAGGCTCTACCCCCCAAAAAGAAGGGGTACGCCCCCGTACCCTAGACTAAAGTGCCTAGTCGGTAAATAATGAGGGAAACTTCGCTCGCATATCAGCTTCGAGTTCCCATGTGGCCTCTTCCACATCGTGGTTCGACCAAAGAACCTTCACGAGGCTCACAGACTTGTTTCGAGTCTCTCGTGTCTTTCTATCTAAGATTCTTTGCGGTGTTTCCACATACCGCATTGTTGGTTCTAAAGAGAGTGTCTCTGGTTGTAGAACATGAGAAGGATGAGGCATGTATTTCTTAAGCTGAGACACGTGAAAACATTGTGTACTTTGCCCAACTCGGCTGGCAAATCAAGTCGATATGCCACTAGGCCCACCCGCTCTATGATAGCGTAGGGTCCTACAAATTTCGGGCTTAGCTTGCCCTTCTGACCAAATCTGAATACACCCTTCATGGGTGAAACTCGTAGAAATACCTGGTCGCCAACTGCGAACTCAAGGTCTCGTCGCCTCTCATCAGCATATGATTTCTGTCTGTCCTGTGCTGCTTTCATATTGTTTCTGATCTGCTGAACTTCTGCCTGGACTTGCTCCAAGTACTCAGGCCCAATGATGACGGTCTCACTAGACTCGTCCCAGCACAAAGGTGTGCGGCATGGTCTGCCATATAAAGCCTGAAAAGGTGACATCTGTATAGAGGCGTGATAGCTGTTATTGTAAGCAAACTCGATGAGATGTAATCTATCTATCCAGCTGCCCTGAAAGTCCAAGGCACATGCTCGTAGCATGTCCTCTAAGGTCTGAATAGTCCTCTCTGACTGACCATCTGTCTGAGGATGAAATGCTGTGCTAAGCTTCAATTCAGTGCCAAGTGCTTCGCGAGTAGCTCGCCAATATCGTGAGAGAAATCTAGTATCTCGATCTGAAACAATAGTCTTTGGAACTCCATGATGTCTGATAATCTCTTTCTCAAATAGCTCTGCTAACTTAGGCACTTTCCAAGTGTCTTTCATCGGAATAAACCTAGCAACCTTAGTCAATCGATCAACAACGACCCCAATCATATTTAATCCTCCTCTCGTAGGTGGTAGTCCCACCACGAAGTCCATAGAAATGTCATAAAACTTCCACTCTGGAACTGGCATAGACTGTACCATACCTCCTGGTCGTCTATGTTCGAATTTCACTTTCTGACAAGTGAGACATCGAATCACATACTCTGTCACGTCGCCCTTCATACCACTCCACCAGAAATACCTCTTTAGATCTTTGTACATCTTAGAAGCTCCTGGATGGACAGATGTGGTAGAAGTGTGGGACTCTCGAAGAATATGCTCCTTATATCTGTGCTGTCTCTGGGAATACACAATCTCCCCTTCAATCTGATGAGTCCATCATCATGTAACTGGAACTCATACTTCCCACCTTCAAATGTACCGTCAGACAACTTCTGACTGATCTCCATCATTCGCTGATCACTCTGCTGTGCTCTACGTATGTCGTCCATAAGACTCGAGCTAGCCACAATGGCATTTAGGGAATGTGCTCGTCGACTCAGTGCGTCTGCTACAACATTAGCTTTCCCTTCCTTGTACTGCAAATCAATATCATAGTCCTTAAGAAATTCAACCCATCTTCTTTGTCTCATGTTTAACTCCTTTTGGGTGAATACATACTTCAAACTCTTGTGATCCGAATATACGGTCATCTGGACACCATACAGGTAGTGGCGCCAGATCTTCAAAGCAAAAACAATAGCTCCAAGCTCCAAGTCATGTGTGGGATAGTTTTCCTCATGTTTCTTCAACTGTCGGGAAGCGTAGGCGACTACCTTCCCATTCTGCATGAGTACACACCCTAATCCCCTACCTGATGCATCACAGTAAACTTCATAACCCTCTGTGCCTTCAGGTATAGTCAAAACTGGTGCTGATGTCAAGGCATTCTTCAGAAGCTCGAATGAGGTCTCACATTCAGTAGTCCATGTGAAAGGTGCATCCTTCTTCATTAAGCTGGTCATAGGTTTGGCTATTTTGGAGAAGTCTCTGACAAACCTTCTGTAGTAACCTGCTAAACCAAGGAAACTCCTGATGTCCGTAACTGTCTTTGGCCTAGGCCAAGTGCGAACTGCTTCTATCTTTGCTGGATCCACTGCGATACCAGCATCTGAGATAACATGTCCTAAAAAGGAAACTCTGTCCAACCAAAACTCACATTTGGAGAACTTAGCATAAAGCTGGTTCTCCCTTAGGATCTCAAGTACATGTCGGAGGTGACTCTCATGCTCTTCTCTAGACTTTGAGTAAATTAGGATGTCATCGATGAATACAACCACGGTCTTATCCAACTGCTCTCTGAATAATCTGTTCATCAAATCCATGAAGACTGCAGGTGCATTTGACAAGCCAAAAGGCATAACCGTAAACTCATAGTGGCCATACCGTGTTCTGAATGCTGTCTTTTCTATGTCTTGCTCCCTGATGGGTATCTGATGGTAGCCTGATCTCAAATCGATCTTCGAAAATACTTTTGCTCCTCTCAACTGATCAACAAATCATCAATCCGTGGTAGTGGGTATTTGTTCTTCACCGATACTGCATTAAGCTCTCTGTAATCAATACACAAACGAAGGCTTCCATCCTTCTTCTTCACAAAAGGACTGGTGCTCCCCAAGGAGATACGCTAGGTCGTATGTATCCCTTGTCCAATAAATCTTTCAACTGCTCCTTCAGCTCAGCCATCTCTGCTGGTGCCATACGGTACGGTGCCTTAGCTATGGGACCGGTACCTGGTAGTAATTCGATGGAGAACTCTACCTCTCTGGATGGCGGTAAGCCTGGAAGTTCCTTTGGAAAAATATCTGGAAAATCCGACACCACTGGCATAGCTGGATCAAAATCAGGGTCATGCTCTACATTCTGAACATAACATAGATATACCTCCTTCTGCTTCCTGACGTGTTTGTACATGGACATAGCAGATATAACTTTTATCGATGGCGCTCTAGGGCTCTGACGGTAAGATACTGTCACTCCTGATGGGCTCTTAAGCAACAGTCTGCGCTCTGCACAAAGAATGCGGCCTCTGTGCCGCCCCAGCCAGTCCATCCCGGCTATAACATCGAATCCTAGACCTCTGAACTCAATAAGGTCAATAGGAAATTCTTCCTCCTTAATACTGATAGTGGCTCCTCTATAAAGACGAGTGCAACTGATCTTCTCCTTAGACGGGAGTGCCACCTTAAAATCAGGTAACTCTACTGCGTCTAGCCCCAACTTCCCCGCAAGCGTAGGCGAAACGAAAGTATGTGAGGCCCCGGAGTCGAACAGTACTAATGCATCCACTCCATTAACCGGAAAGGTACCAGTGAGAATCGAGCCGCCCTTGCTGGCCTCCTCCTCAGTAAGTATACTTAAGGCACCTTCCGTCTCCTTAGCACAACCTAATAACAGAATCTGAGTAAGTACTTTGATACATGATGGGGTCTAAAGACATTCACTTTCACAAACAATAATGCTTCATTGATGAGATGATCTCCTTTCTGAGGTCCAAAAACAATTACAACACTAGTACTTTCTAAAGTTAAACTTAATCTTCCTGGTCTCATGTGAGTGGTGTTTATCACTGTCGAAGGTGCTGTGTTTAATTTAATCCTCTTAATTCCATGGTATAGCAACCTTGACTTTCCACCCATTATTAAAACATCTCCTGAACTCAATATGATTTTCTTTGCAAGGTCCACACGCTTCTGCTCGCCATAAAGGAACTCTGCGTCATCTCCAATTGACAAAGACAATACTGGTATCCCCTGTTCAAGGGACCCTTGTGTTTCATCATTGTCCTGGTGTAGTCCTAAACGGCCTCCTTCTTCATAGAAGTTGATGATACATAGATCAGCCCTTAAGTTGGGAACTGGATCTTCTTCTAGCTGCTGAGCTGTAGTAACTGCTTGTTCCACAATTTGTAAAAATTCTTCTGGGATTTTTGGCACTTGTGCTCCATCTCCATTTCTTGTATCTTGGTAATTCTTGGTATAAGGATTCCAATCCTTTCCCAAGCACATCATTTTCAGCTTCATTTTTGATCCTCCTGGAAATTCTGGAGTGTAGAACCCTCCTGGTCCTGCTCCCAATTCTTGACATTTTCTAATGATTGCAATTTGTGTCTCCGGTGTTAGGTATCCTTTGAGTAATATCAAACCTGGTTGGATAACCTTACATTGTTCGTTCCCTGGTTCTTGTACTTTGATAATGTTTTCTTCCAGGGAGGGCGGTGAGGGGATAGGAAAGCATATCTTATAGCTTCCTACGTGGTTTAAATTTTTACTAGTGAGTCTTACTAATTCCTTCCTATGCAACTAGGCAATCAAGGCATGCAAGCACTCATTCACATCATTCATTGCTCAATAACGGTTCACATGGTTTAGAAATACCTGGGTTAGAAGAAGGACCAGCCTCATCTGAGCGGTCCATGACATGTAGGGCGGGTCCCGATGCTGGGCCTTTGCCCTTATACCCCTGAGCCTGGTTTGTTGGTGGAGGGCGAGTATCGCTAGCTCCATTCTTAGGGCCGGTGTTTGGCTTTGCTCCCGGGCGGTAGTTCCTGCTCTCCGGGTTCGGATACACTCGAAGGCACGATGCCCGAGTATCTGACAGTAGCGGCACATGACTTTCTCCCCTTGGCAGTCACGCCGGGGTGGTCCTTTCCGCATTGCTTACAGTTGAAACGGCGGACATACTTCTGGCCCGTGTTTGAGCCATGTCCGGAACCTACAACAATCAAGGTCAATTATACATCCCAAAGGTACTGAAGTAATCACAAAAGTCTCAAATTTAACTTAGATTTCCTACCCTTAGATGGGTAGGTTTTCTGTGTAGTTGCTGCTCCGTGGGTTCCTGACTGGGGGTTCCCAGTAGTTTGGGTCCCCTTCCCTTGATAGGACCCCTGTCCCTTCTGATAGGGTTTGTTCCTTCTGTTGGAGTTCCCCTGCTTGGCATCTTCGCCACCAGGTCCGTCCTTCCTCTTTTGGGAGCTCAAAGCATCCCTTCTCTTACAAGTGATCTCCACTACGGAAGCAGCATGGTAGCATTCCTGAAATCTCAAGATATTAATCTCCAAATCTCCCATGGTGGGGTATAGTATGTAATAAGATTTCCAACTGATTTATGTCTTTCCTGTTTTACCTGCAAACTGGTGGGATGATTGGTCCCATCCCAAACTGAAGTCGAGGGCTCAGTCCCCCGTAGAATCGGTCGACCAACACCTGGTCCGAGTATCCTATGCCGGGTAATAGTCTGAGTAGCGAAGTGAACTTCGCATAGTACTCATCCACTGACATCTTCCCCGTCTGCTCCAAGGCGTCAAACTCCCGAGTCTTCACCATCCTGGTGTGGGCCGGGTAGTATTTGCCCCTAAGTAATGCAGTGTAATGTCCCCAAGTAAAAGCTGGGTCATCCAGGTGGTCGGCTTTCACCATGTTCCACCAATCTCTAGCTGCATCCTTCAGATAAAAGGCAGCAAGTCTTACTTTTTCCCTAGCTGGGACTGCAAGCGTCTCGAACGCTGTCTCCATCTCCATGATGTAGGTCTCTAAGTGAGCAGGGTCAGTCTGCCCCTTGAATGCAGTTGGCCTCAGATCAGCCAAACTCTTCACCCAGTCTCTCTCCCTGGGTGGTGGTGGTGGAGGTAGCTGCTGCTGCTGTGCAACCCCCGCCTGTGCAAATGCCTGAGCAATTAAGGTGGCAATGTCTGCCAGCCTGATGTTTGGCTCCTCATCAGCCTGTCCACGTCGTCCTCCTCTTCCTGACATCTGCAGGATGTTGAGGTATATTAGGCACTGTGGTCAAAATCTTGGTCTTGGATAGTGTCTAAGTAAAACTAACTTAAACTCTTTCAATACTATCTCTCAACCCTTAACCTAAGTCTTAGATATCCTAATCTCGGTGTATCCTTGTATCCAGAGCGTAACTACGCTCTGATACCATTTTTGTAATACCCCAACCCGAAATCCAATAAACTGAACGGCGATCACTCCCAAATAAAATACAACTGCAGCGGAAATAAATACAACAACCGGGCGGTATTACAATGCCGTTGGCCACCCTTGTGACCAACAAGGCTAAGTCCAAATACAATCCTCAAATGTCACGGTCTGGAATACAGATACAACCCGAGATACTAGGAATCAAACTCAAAAGTAAATACTGAAATAAAACAATTAACTAATAGTAGACTCCCAAAGCTTGGTCTACCCCACCTACACTCAGTGTGGTGATCTTCTCAACTTCAGGTACCTGAAAAATGGGGGTGCCCCCAAAGGGGCTCAGCAAACAATGCTGGTATGGAAAACGTGCAGCCCATCGTCTACCGGGCCACACCAACTACTTTGTCGAATACATGCAGTTCATTTTTATAAAGCTGTAAACAAGCATAGTCTGATAATAACAAGTATCCATACAAGGACAATAATGTCACATAGAACAAGACACAGAAGGTCGAGTTAGCTGAACTGAAATTCTTTACTGATAGTCGGTCCACACAATGGGACTGACAGTTATAACTGAATATCTGAAATAGTGGAGGTATAGTGACCTCGTTATAAAGAAAGGTTGGGTATAAAAACCCCAGGAGATGACGTAGTCAAACCCTGAACTGAATGGCGTGGGAAATAAGAACCCACTAGAGGAATAAAGTCTTCCTCGAACTGAACTGGGCATTTGAATCCCGGAAGGAATAAAGTCTTCCTCCCAACTGAATGTTCCGTCGCGACGTAGTAGGAGACGACCTGAGACAGGTACAACTCCCGTAGCATGCATGGCCAGATCCAACTGGGCTCCTCAATCTCGAAGTATATATTGTTAAGTGTCATATAAAGACGTTAAACAAGAACACAATGTGTATTGTCAATTATCACGTTTAGGATAATGACGTATGTTATAAAGTGAAGTTAGTGAGAGACTTGAGTACAAGTCCTCGGTATACTGAAACGCAGGTATTTAATCCACTGGTATAGTAGTGTTTGTATGCGTGGGACATACACGTTGTAGTCAGCAACAATCACGCACATAAAATAATACCACAGTGTGCAAGAGTAAAACAACAGTTTACATTAATTATCTTGGTCGTTATTTCAAACAACAGATAGCACACAAGCCAGTGTAATCCGTTAGAAAACAGGTTGCAAGAATCCCATACCGTTCACCGTAGACTGTACTTGTAATTCCCGGTCAACGTCTGGTCAAACAAAGTCCTAGAACAGGATTAACTGAGAGGGTTAATTTATGTTACCCTTATATAATGATTCTATGGAATCTTTTAACAAATCTTGTATTTGTTATTTCATGTGAGGTTTATTTCTTTTAATTACCTCATGATTTTATGTATAACTTATTTGTTATTCCTTTTGATTTATTTATAAATCCTTTAATGTACATAATGTGTTTATTATTCATGTACTATATTGTTGTTTATTTTAATTGTCTAGTGACATAACAACTTATAATTTTCTTAACAATATTTAAATGTCTTACAATGACATAAAATCTTATAGTTTCATTATTCTCCTTTAACCAAAAGTAATAATCATTGGTTACCTTAAATTCCTTATAACTATATAAGTCATAGTTTAAACTTCATACTCCTTTAATCAAAATTCTTTCTTCTAATTCCTCAAAAATCCATGTAGGACCTATATTTATTTTAAATCTAAATTCTTACCCTTGTATTTCGGTTATTTACAAAACAACCACATAAAATCATAAACTTATATTAAATTCTAATCTCATTATATTATAGAGTTTTAATTTCTTATTTAGCTAAATTACAAAGCCACCCCTAATATTTTGGTATATAGCTTTTAAATATTATAACTCTCAAAAATTACAACTTAGCCCCTTAAATTTCGGCCAACATATATTTATTCCTTATAATTACAATCTAACCACCAAATCTTATAACTTTTACATAATGACATGTAAACTATAGTTTTAATTTTATTCTCCATAAATGCCGAATATATATATTTAATTCTTAAATTACCAAACTAACCCAAAACAATTCGGCTTTGTCATTGAACTTTCCATTAATTACATTTTCACCCAAAACTTATAATAGATATTTAATAACTTATAAACTATAGTTTAAATATTTAATTCTTCTAAAATTCAAAAGCGCACCTAATAATTTCCTTAATTATGAATTCGCCCCATTTATATTCTAAACTTTCATAACAACTTTTATAAATTACATAATAGCCCAAAACTTTATAAAAAGTTATTTTCACTTGTTTAATTATCTAAAATTCTTAAACTTAATTCCTAACCTTATATTATATTATAATTACACCAAACAGCCCCTTAGCTCACGGTTTTTATATAAGCACACTAAACTTTGTAAAAATTACATTTAATCCACATAACTTAATTAATTAGTCATTTAGACACTAATAGAATATTTTAACTCACCAAACTTTATGATATAAATTTATATACCTAAGTAGCTCATTAAAACTTATTTATCAAGTAGAACATTCGGCCATAATTTAAATGAGACCTTATGTTATATAAAAGTGGATTTATATGTCTGTAATTATAAATAAATTCATAGGAGTCATATAACTCATGTATAAATTATTGTAATGTCTTATATAAATTCTTAGCTCAAAATAAAGCTTTTTGCCCTCTTGAACTTTCGGCCTTAATTATATGTAACATAAATAAACTTTGTGACACAAAAATGTGTCTTAAGGTAAATATTTTCTATATATGTTATAGGTTATATTTTTGGCATATAAAACCATATAGTTTCGGTATTATTAACCTAAGAGGTGTACATAATTTTTGTACAATTTTTAGAAGCTTAACAAAGCTTATAATATAAGGATTTACTTAGTAAACTTACTTCTTAACAAAGGTGGTTAAGTGCTTGAACTTCTTCTTGAATCTCCAAGCTTTCCTCCTAGGTAAACTTGATGCTCCTCTTCGGTTTTATGCAAGAGGTGAAGGTTGTTTAGGAGTTAGATCTTGAATAAAGATCTTAAGTAGATTTGGAAGTAGTTTTACAAGACTTTACCTTAGACTTTTCTCCTTATAATTCGGCACTCCTAAGGTAGATGAAGAACAAGTTTTCCTTCATCAAAATGAAGAAGAAAAGAGACTTAGAAGAGGTAGAACTTGGTTACACATAAAATGTGCTTTAAGGATTTTCAAGCTTTAAAACCTACCTTGAGATGCTCCTTGGTTTAATGTTGGTTTGGACAATCTCCTTGGAGAACTAAATGAAGCCGAACACCCTTGTTATGCTAGGAAGAGTTTTGCTTCAAGACTTGCCAAGAAATGCTAGGAATTTACCTTAAAGATGAAGAGATAGTTTCTCCATTAATGGACTTAAGAGCTTCAAAGGAAGAAGATGAAGCTAGAAGAGAGAGGAGAGAGCTTACCTAAACCGTGGATGAAGAGGGCAAGGAAGAAAGTGAGACTTAGCTCACGTAAATGCAATGGCATTTGGAAATTGATTTTGTTTTGTCAAATTTTTAATGTCATGTGACATACTTTTTCTTAGTTTATTTCAAAATGGTTGATTGGCTCATAAATGACCCTTTTCCAGCTTGAAAACCGGCCATGTGGTGTGTGTGACAAGGCAAGAGAATGTGGAAGGAATAATGTGAAAGAAGACAAGGAAATTTAGGTAAGGTATCTCTTTTGATTTTTCTAAGTTTGGTGTCTTCTTCCTCATGTAGAGTCACGAATTCAAGGCTTGAATGGAGCTCAAAAACCGGCCATGAAGAGCCAAGGAAGAACAAGGAAGGTCACATGTGGAAGAAGGAATCAAATAAAGTAGATCTTAGATCTACTTTTTACTTTTTCCATTTGTTTTTGTTCTAGCTCACATGGCCTTATTCCATGGCCTAATTTCGACAGCTTGCTGGTCAATGAGACCTACATACTTAGACATTAAGTAATATAACACATGGGAAGGTGAGTCACCATGTTCTATGTTTTTTATAAACTTTTAATGCAATTTTTATACTAGTTTTTGCCCTTAAATCGGCCCCTATAGAGAGCCTTGTTGACTAGTCACACCAACTGATTTAGAAGGTCATTTTAACCCTTTTAAGATTACCAATTCGTGGCATGTCAAAAACTACAAGGTAATTGCGTAAAACGCATTTTCGTGACACCGAAGGTGTGTTTTTGTGCTCTAAGGAAATTTTTGGGAAACCAATTGTTCTTATGAGTTCCAAGTGTTTGTAAACACTTATTATAGTAAATAAACATATGCTAAGATGTTACATTGAGTTATATGGGGTTATATCAACCCGTGACATAATTTACGGGCCATCGGGACACTCCCGGGCCAAAAAGGAGCGCTAAGAAATCCTCCTTTGGTTTTTGCTGAATTTTGAGAAACCACTTCGTGGGTTCTCTTTATAATGGTTAATAATGATGTTAGGAACTCAAGGAATTAATTTTATAGGAGTTCGTGCCACCTCGGCACTCCTCCGGACTTTTCGTGCTTTAAGGAGCGGGTGTGAGCACTCCCGAGCATTTTGCGTATTTGACTGAATATAGCTTAGGGAATATATTTGTATATTCATATAATAATTGTATGACCATTTAGTTTGAATATTAGAGGGTCATACAAGGTCATGTTTGACCATATGCTTCTAAGCGTTTTAGCGTTTATGGTGAAACGACTGTTTTTACGTAACGTTTTCATGCATGGGTTTGCATGCGTACGTGAAATGATTTATATTTGGATTATATTCCAATAAATAATGATTAAATAATATTATTTAGATTTGGGGTATTTCAAAATCACATGAATATCCTTGGTTCAAAATGGATTCTTAAAAAAAAAAAGGTAGATGGCAGTAGTATTAAAGAAGGTAGGCCAGACTTGTGGCACAAGGTTATAACCAAACTCATGGGATTGATTTTTCATAAACCTACAACCCTGTTGTAAGTCACTATTATTCATTTGGTTCTTGGTATTGCTACTTCCTATGGCTGGCCTATCCGACAAATTGACATTGACAATGCCTTTTTACATGGTTTTCTTTAAGAAGATGTTTTATGAAACAACCCAGTGGCTTTGTTAACAAAAATAACCCAAACCATGTTGCAAACTAAACATGCTCTATATGGCCTCAAGCAATCACCCAAGGCCTGGTTTCTCGACTTAGCTCTTACCTGACAGACATTGGGTCCACTCCTGCCACCTTAGACCCCTCTCTGTATATATACACTACCAAAACGATAAAGTGTATATTTTGGTCCACGTTGATGACATACTAATCACTGGTTCCTCTCAATTTCTCCTTACCAAACTCATATACACTCGTTCACACTGAATTTTCTCTTAAGAATCTAGGCCCTCTTCATCATTTTTTGGGGATTTCCGTTAGCAGAAATAGTATTGGCCTTCAACTCTCTCAAGCTGACTACATAAAAAAGCTTCTATCCATTCACAACATGGAAAATTGTAAACCCATTCCCACTCCCATTTCATACTATGAAACCCTAGACAATTCAGATAGCCCCCTTTTTCAAAACATCACCCAATACAGGAGCACTGTCGGTAGCCTCCAATATCTGGCCTTTACACGACCAACATATGTTTTACCACCAATAGGCTCTGTCAATACATGGATCATCCTCAAGAATGTCACAGGAATGTTGTTGAAGACAGTTTTGAGATATCTACAACATACCTTGCACCTTGGCTTGTTCTTTCCCGCAACTCGTTTCACCTCTCTTCAGATATATGCCGACGCTGACTGGGCCGGCAGCCGCCTAGATTGTCGCTCCACCACCGGGTATTGCATCTACTTTGGCGACTCGCTCCTTGCCTGGAGCTCCCGCAAACAGCGCACCGTCGCATGCTCCATTGCTGAGGCAAAGTTCAAAGCCCTCGCCACCGCTACCTTCAATTGTCCGTGGATACAGAAGCTGGCAAAGTTACACATTTTTACACAAAAAGCCCCTATCTTGCGATGTGACTGTAACACCCCTAAAACCGGCCTAAGAGTTAAGGGTACACGCCGCGTATTACTACCAATAACGCAAGGCTCTAAACGATCAAAAAAACAATAAAGGCCCAAAACAGAGTTCGCTAAACATTGTAAACCAAAGTATTCAATTACAGCGGAAGTAAACGGATTCCAAATACATATCCGAATCAGAAACTCAAAACAGAGGAAGGCCCGAAGGCTACAACGTCATAACAGAAGTTTAAACAGTCAAATGAGCTAAGCACTACAGCTCCAGAACTCAAGATGATCCTCGCTGATCAATCTGCAAAAATGTTGGAAGTAGGGGAATGAGCACACAACTATGCCCAGTAAGCAGCGACCGTCATCAGCAAGGTCGCTCAAAACAATTGAAATCAGGAGAAGAGAAGATAAACATCTTATGCACAAGTCTCAGATAGTCAGAAGCTTTCAGAAACAGAAGCAGAGTGGAACACAAGGGGTTCCCATTTCAGAAACAGTCAGAACACCTAAACAGAAAGGGGACAAGACACAATGCACACACTCAGAAAGGTCGAAGACCCATAGACCATACCAGGTCTCTCGGCAACGCAGAAATGACTCGAAAGAGCCAAAGGGTTCGTCAACCCCACAGAACAGAAAGGGAATGACCCACACTCAGAACGACGTCTACATGGTATACCACGGAATAGCTCGACCCAGCCATTCACGGCTCAGAAACAATGTGTAATGTCCCAAAACAGAAAGGTTGCTTAAACAGAAGCAAAGTTGCATTTAAATATGCCAAAACACTCATAAATCAGTAGCACAGATCATAAGGAAACCAACGCCGCAGACGGCACTCAAATCGGAGTTCAAACGAAGAAGAAGTTATGTTGAAAACAGAGGGGTGTCCGAACTTGTGTCCGGACGTCAATGTTCGGACACAAGTCGAACTAAAACAGGGAGAAGGATTCAGAATGTCCGAACATCAATGTTCGGACTGATGTTCGGACAGAGTACGGAAAGAATACGCGGGATGTCCGACCTTGTGTCCGGACGTCGAAGTTCGGACACAGGTCGAACTTAAATCAGAGGAAAACCTGAGGGTGTGTCCGAACATCCATGTTCGGACAGATGTTCGGACATACCCCGAACTTGCAAATCAGAAAGGCAGAAACGCACTGTCCGAACTTCAAAGCCCGGACGGAAGTTCGGACAGTGCGAAAAATGCAATTTCCAGAAGACGAACAGAGCAGAAAAAAAACACAAATCAATGCCTTAAAATGCCAATTAAGCACACACACCAAATCAGACATTAAACAGGAAACCATGGGGGTTTAGCCATTTCAAATCACAACAAATGTTAGTAGAAACACACATAAAATCAGATACGCTCTTGCAACACCCCATGGCTGAACTTCCAAACTGAATCGAGTAACCACCTACCTCAATTAGCAGAAGAAGAACAACGATCTGAAACCGCAGGCACAATCCCGCAGAGCAACAATCCGATGCAGACCAACAGCCACTGAATTCCACAATCAAGCCCAGAAATCAAAAACATTCGAGGAAGCCTAGACTTGGAAACTCCAAAACTGTATAACTTTCTGCATCACAAACCTGGAATCGAGACCAGACGAATTACTCTGCAGAAGAATCCCAACTTACACGCAACCAACGGCCACTGATTCGAACACAATCAAAAACCTCAATCAGAAACTGGAACAAGAACGGATGATACAACGGAGACCGGTTCTGCAATACCAACCTGAAAACGAAGAGGAAACCACACCGCAACGAAGATCACCAATCTGATTGCAGCAGTAGGACCAGAATCCTCAACAGAGGGGAAAAGATCGAGAGAGAAGGAAAAGAGCGAGAAACTGCCGCTTAGCACCACGATAGAGAACGCTCCTCACGATTAGACTGAATTGAACTGTCGTGAAGAAAATAATTAGAAGGCTAAATTAAATAAGGTTCCCATCCTTATTAACTAATAAAAACAATTACCTTAATTGTTTTATGCAAAGACTTCCCTGCCCTTGTCATTAAAAGGAATGCCGATCAAGTCCCACTGTCAATAAGGAATAAAACAATCCAACTTAGGATAGCATTGCAACTGATATAACATAAGGTATGAATTATGCGGGTTATAACATCACCTCCCCCTTAAAAGAATCTCGTCCTCGAGATTAACTCACCTTACTGCTCGAACAGGGAGGGAAACTTGGCACGCAGCTCATCTTCGAGCTCCCACGTAGCTTCACTCTCTAACTGATCAGACCACTGGACCTTCACCATAGGCAGGGTCTTACTACGAAGCAATGACGGACGTCCCTGGCTAGAATGCGAGTAGGCACCGCCTCGAAACTGCAATCCTCTCTCAGCTGAAGCTGGCTGTAGTCGATCACGTGAGACGGATCATGCAGATACTTCCTCAACATAGACACATGGAAAACTCCGTGGACAGCAGACAAAGCAGGTGGCAAAGCCAAACGGTAAGCCACAGGGCCAATCCTCTCCAGAATCTCAAACGGTCCAACGAACCTTGGGCTAAGCTTCCCACGCTTCCCAAACCGGACTACGCCTCTGACCGGCGACACTCGCAGATAGACATGATCACCAACATCAAACTCAAGCGGCCTGCGCCTCTGATCTGCATAGCATTTCTGCCTACTCTGGGCAACAATCAAACGCTCTCGGATCACCCGGATCTTCTCCACTGCACCCTGCACCAGCTCGGGGCCAACCAAAACCCTCTCCTTCAGGTCGTCCCAACAGATGGGGGACCTGCACCTCCTACCGTACAACGCTTCAAACGGAGCCATACCAATGCTCGCCTGGAAGCTGTTGTTGTAGGCGAACTCAATCAGAGTCACATGCTGCTCCCAGCTACCCCCAAAATCCAGGACACATGCGCGAAGCATGTCCTCCAAAACCTGATTAGTCCTCTCTGTCTGGCCATCCGACTGTGGATGGTAAGCTGAACTGAAGGCCAAACTCGTACCCAGGGCCTTATGTAAACTATGCCAGAATCTCGAAACAAAACGTGGGTCACGATCAGACACAATAGTGGTAGGCACACCATGCAACCTCACTATCTCATCCAAATACAAACGAGCTAGACGCTCCAAACTGAAGGTCTTCTTCACTGGCAGAAAATGAGCAGACTTAGTCAGACGATCAACTATCACCCAAACGGCATCACAGCCCGAGGAAGTCTTGGGCAAACCCATGACAAAATCCATCCCCACACTCTCCCACTTCCACTCAGGAACGGAAAGGGGCTGAAGCAAACCTGCTGGCCTCTGGTGCTCAGCCTTCACCTGCTGACAGGTCTGGCACTTCGAAACAAACTCAGAGATGTCCCGCTTCATTCCAGACCACCAGAAAGACTCTCGGAGATCCCGATACATCTTCCACCTCCTGGGTGAACTGAATATGGCGCTCCATGGGCCTCCTGAAGGATCTCTCTGCGCAGCACTGCATCGTCTGGCACACATACACGGCCTCTGAAACGCAGACAACCATCACTGGAGACACTGAAATCTGAACTCTGCTCTGAAGACAGCCCCTCTCTAATCCGACATAAAGCTGAGTCTGACTCCTGACCAACCCGGATCCTGTCGACCAACGAAGACTGCACCTGGAGCGCTGCTATCACACTGGCACTGGCTGGTCTGACTACCCAAACTCCCATACGCCGAAGCTCTAAGGCGGACCTCTGAACTCCTGACAAGGCACAAGCTACGCCCGGAGCACCTCTCCGGCTCAATGCATCTGCTACAACATTCGCTCTACCCGGGTGGTAGAGGATCTCTAAATCGTAGTCATGAAGTAGCTCCAACCACCTCCTCTGTCTCAAGTTCAGCTCCTTCTGAGTGAACAAAACTTGAGACTCTTATGGTCCGTGTAAACCTTACACGACGCTCCATACAGGTAATGCCTCCAAATCTTCAGCGCGAACACCACAGCTGCCAACTCCAGATCGTGGGTAGGGTAGTTCTTCTCATAGGGCTTAAGCTGCCGCGAGCCATAAGCCACCACCTTACCCTGCTGCATCAGAACACATCCCAGTCCCTTATGGGACGCATCACAGAAGACCTCGAACCCCTCGGTCCCAGAAGGCAAAGTCAGAATCGGTGCCGTCGTCAACCTCTTCTTAATCTCCTGGAAGCTCTGCTCGCAAGCCTCGCTCCACTCGTACTTGATCTCCTTCCTCAACAGACGGGTCAGCGGGGATACAATCTTAGAAAACCCCTCAACAAACTTCCTGTAGTACCCAGCTAACCCAAGGAAACTGCGAATCTCAGCAACATTCGTGGGCCTCGCCCACTCCATCACAGCTCTAATCTTCTCAGGATCCACTGAGATACCGTACCGTCTTTGAGACCACATGTCCCAAGAATACTACGCGATCAAGCCAGAAGTCGCACTTCTTCAACTTAGCATACAACTCACGATCCTTCAGCGTCTGCAAAACAATCCTCAGATGCTCCTCATGCTCCTCTACGCTCCTGGAGTACACCAAGATATCATCTATGAAGACCACTACGAACTGATCCAGATAGGGTTTGAAACCCGGTTCATCATATCCATGAATACTGATGGAGCATTAGTCAGACCAAAGGGCATGACTAGGAACTCGTAATGACCATAACGAGTCCTAAAAGCGGACTTAGGCACATCCTCGGCCTTAATCCTCAACTGATGGTAGCCTGAACGAAGATCTATCTTCGAGAACACTATGGCGCCCGCCAACTGGTCAAACAAATCGTCGATGCGCGGAAGGGGATAGCGATTCTTGATGGTCACCTTGTTCAACTCTCTGTAATCGATGCACAAACGGAAGGTCCCATCCTTCTTCTCAAAACAGCACTGGCGCTCCCCAAGGCGAAACACTAGGCGTATGAAGCCCTTATCTAACAGCTCCTGAAGCTGGACCTTCAGCTCCTTCAATCCGCCGGACTCATACGGTAAGGGGCCCTAGAGATGGGCTGGGTCTCTGGCGCTAAATCGATGGTGAACTCCACCTCTCGCACTTGTAACACCCCATCCAACATACTTACAACAAACTGCAGCGGGAAGAACAACCTCATCACATTACTTAACTTGTTGGTGTACACGCGTTAGCCACCCACGTGGCTAACAAGGCTAATACATACACAATGTACCGGTCTGATGGGCTAAATTCCCGAGCAACTATACATTACTATCCCTTTCCATAACAACAACAACAACGTACACCTTCCAACTATACCGAGTATTAATAAAACTGATGCCGACAACAATTTCGGTACTACACCTACTGTATATATACACTTAAATGTTACCCATGTACGACGACTACCGTCCTACTCTCGAACGGCTTCCAGCACTTCGTACTGAAATAAGAAAAGAAGAGAGAAAGGGTGGCCCCCAAGGGGCTCAGCACCTTTGCTGGTATGGTAATCCCGCAGCCCACATGCTACCGGGCCACGCACAACTACTTGTCGTCTTAGCATGCGGTTGATTATATTTAAATCATACATGTGACAACGAACACACATACATAACATTCGCCTCAACGGGCTCAACAAACGGATAATATATCCTTACTTAATAAGTCACTCATGGTATTCATCATCCCTAGAGTGTTCCTCCTCTGATGAGCTACTTCCTTAATAGACGACATACCCTTAAATCGGGTTACCCTTAAACGCCTCTTATCACAAACTGGGAATCATATCCACGATCCACACACTCACATTTTACATATAACATACACTACGTAACAAACACTTAACAACACTTTGCACGTTTCCACGTGCACAAATAACACCGCAATAGATATTGCATCACAACAAAGATATATAACACCACGGGAATGGTCCTCTTAGGCACCGACCCAAACATCACTAACACACTGGTGAGCCTAGAGATTGTGCCAGTCTCATGATAAGCTCGTTAATAATCGTTACCGTCTCGTTAAATGAAACGGTTAACTTAACACAAGGTGTCTCGGATATAGTGATCCAAGCACACCGAAACAAACATAACAATAGTATGCCCCTGTGGCCCGACGTGAGTCAGTAATAGCCTTGGTTAAGCTAAAGGGAAGGTTGGGAACCAAATTGGAAAACAACCAAACATACAGAGAGGATCGAACCTGCTATGACAACGACCCCCATACTCACACGCGTGGCCGGAACAGACCGGACTCCTCACTCCCCCGTTAGCACTTATTAGAAGTTCAACTTTGAACTTTATTAAACAAACACAAACATTGGGTTAAGTCTTGTTAGACATACACAAGGGAAGAGAGAGTCATACATTCACATACAAACATCACGACAAACATCACATAACCAACTCACGCTAGCCGTGGTTAGAACGTTCCTTAAGTCGGAAAAGTTGTTACCGGATACCGTTCTCCTACGTTTACCTAATAGTGGTTAACTAGCCCTTCAAGCGCGCATTCGAGGTTACGGTATCGGCACGTAAACATACAATAACAATAACGACTGTAAACTCGTTCATGATTTATCTCATAACGTGGCAAACATACAGAAAAAACACATTGGCATACAAGCCGGTGTGTCCGGTAGGACACAGGTTGCAAGAAAAACCATACCTGTCACGGAGTCCAACTTATGTTCCTCGAGCAAATTCTCGAACAACTGATAACATTACAATTACTTTTATTAATATTGGGGCAACATGTTTGCTTAACGTTTAAAGCGCCCATAGATTTACCCCGTCATTCCCGTTACACTTAACTTACTCTTGTGATATTAAGTTTACAACTCTCACATCAAACCCAACACTTGTTTACACATTTTAAGGCCTTTATATGCCACCAAACAAGGCCTAAACATCACCTAAAACCATTACCATTCAATTCCCCATGATTAGAAGCCTTTAAAACAGATTTTACAATACTTTTGACTGGTCCGGGACTTGGTCGGACCCAAGGTCCCGGACCACTTGCAGAATATACTCTCGGCCTTATTTTACCCTTGGTCGGGTCTTGGTCCGGACTAAGGACCCGGACCACTTCTAAACTTCACTCTCGGCTCTTTTTCAGGGGTGGTCGGGTACCTATACAAGGGCTAGGTCCCGGACCATGTTATTAACTTGTCAAAACATCATTTTTCAACCCCTAAACCACCTTAAACCTACCTAATCATTCCATAAACTTTCCACAGTTTCCTACATGTTTAAACACCTTAAAACAAGCACTAAACTTTCCTAAATCATCACTAACTGGTTACTCAATTCCTTACAACAATTCCTAGCACTTATAACATTTTTCTTAGATTTCTAAGTGGTATATATCTGCCTACTACCTAACTAACCAAAGTGTTGTCTCACAAACATTACCACCACTCCAAAAGCATTATTTCTCATACACACCTCCTTTGCAAAATTGCTTATAATCTCCACAAGTTTTCACTTAGACCTTCACTAGGCATTTCTTTCCTTGTTTACCAAATCTTGAACAAGACTTAACACTTCACATAACAATTCCTTGGTGTATTCAAAACACCCATTTGAGTTCTAAATCCTCCAAAACAATGCCCGTGGCACCTTAACACCTAAGAACACCATGTTTTCTTCCTTAATGAAGCATGTATCCATTTCTAACAATTCCTAGTTCACCCAAGTTCATTTAAGCACTTAAAACTCCTTATAATTTTCCCAAATTTGGCCATAGCTTCCATTGTATATACTCACATCCAAACACTTAGGTTTTTACCTTATTTCATTCAAGAACACCTAAAATCCATCAAGAACATTTTACACACAAACTTCACACATTAAGCACTACATCACAATATAGTGCATAACTTAAATTGCTTGGCACTTAGGCCCTTAAATAACATGGCTCTTAGGCCCTTAAATTGCATAAACCTTAAACATGAATTTCCCACATAAGTAATGCCTTTGACCTGCAAATACACCCAACAATACATATGCCCTTAATAAACTCCTTGAGAGCATTTTACTAGCTCATTTGCCATTGGCATTTAAACTACATTGAGATAGCTTGTTTACCTCTTTTCCTCACAAATTTCTTTCTTGTTTCCTTGTAGAACGGTAAGGCATTTGGTTCCTTGCCAACCACTAAACATTATACAAACAACATAATGAGTATTCAAGCTTTAAGCTCCATCTCATTGTAAACCCTAGGTTTACATTATTTCAAAACATTAATGTAGTTGTTTACCTTAATCTTTGAAGGGTGTTTGAATATCTATGAAGAGAGGACTCCACCTAGTCCTTGAAAGATTCAAATGGAGCTAGGACAAAGCAACACAAGGAGCTCCATCAATGAATATTTCGGTCACCCACAAAACATGGAGGAAACTTGATTTTTCTTTGGGATTCCTTACCTAGGAGCAAAGGAGATCAATAATATGTGGAAAGACAAGCTCAAGCTCCATCAATGGTGGAACTCCATGGCACCGAAATGGGGCTCTTGAAGTTTGAGAAGATAGGAATGAAGAGCTTGATGAGAGGAAGAGAATGGTGGTGTTTGTTTTTGATTTGGATAAGTGAGCTAGATTTACAAGAGATCAAAGGTGGACTTCCATGGTGGTGGTGCTGTTTTAACGTGAGAGAACAGCAAGAAGAGAGGTTGAAGAGAGTGGAGCCGTGTGAAATGAAGAAAGGAATGAGAGAAATGAGATAAGTTTGCTTTTTAGAAGATATTTATGTTATAAAGCAAAAAGTAACCTTTATACTTACTTTTCTTTCTTCTTTTAATTGGCTGACTTGGTATGTGACTCACCCTCTAAAAACCGTGCCCCCTTTAATATAACATATATATGGCCTTTGTTGACCAATTAATTACTTATAACATCATATGTTACAAACTAGCTTAAAAGTTACTATTCACAAACTAAGGCACATAGAAGTGAAATTTTTGATTTCCCACTAATATGGCCACCCAAATGTGATACTATATAGTACAATGTTAATTAAAGAGTAATGATGGACATTTAGCCATTCAAAACTCATTTACAAGACAATTTTCAAAAACGTGCTTTAAGACTCCTTAAAGCACATTTTGTGTTTTAACTTGTTTTCAAGCTTGGTTTTCTTTGGTAATTGATTTAATATGTTCATTAACATATTTATAAGGTATAAGTATGACCATTAGGTCTTATACAAATTTATCCCAAGCTTAGAGCACATTTTGCTCTTATTGACTTTAAGATATTTTCTTGTGTTTATTTGGTTTAACTGTCCACCAAGGTTCCTAAGGACTTATTTAGCCTTATTAAATCATAATTAAATGTTATCCAGTCTTGGTAGGCTCTTGGGGTCCTAACCCAGTTCACTCATAGCTTAGAGCATGTTTTTGCTCAAACTGTGTCTTAATGCTTTATTGCATTTATTATGGTTAAATTGTTCACTGATGTTACTAAGGCACTTTTTAGCCTTTACATACCATAATTTGATATTTAACACATATCAAGGTTTGGGGTATTTCAATCTACCCCCTTAAAAGAACTTCGTCCTCGAAGTTCACACTTTCCAACACATTAGATTAGAACACAGGAATCACTTGGAAATAAACTTCCATAACCAAACACACTTTACATCACAACCTCGGACTTAATGGTCCGGGCAACACATTCACATCCACACATAACATAACATATCCACATGATAACCTCGGACTCTATGGTCCGGGTATCTTAACAACACTTACACATACATGACAACCCCTTTGACTCACTGGTCTTGGGTAACATAAACCTTTAGACACATAGGTCTATGTAACACAACACATTTAGGACTCATAGGCCTGATAGTATACACTTTAGGAAATCCAAGTCAAACAACATTCATTACACATACCACACAACATGTCAGAGCATGTATAGCAATCAAAAGTATCCTTGATATACACTGTGATCCCGCAGAACCCGGTCGCGATGGACACCTTCCGTCCCCGTGCCTTGGGAGTTTAAAACAATCACTTAAATTTAAAATTTCTTTGTGAGGTTAAGTAAGAGAACTTTAATTACGTGAAGTATCCATCAACGTTTTATAAATACCAATTTAAAATCCTTTTGAAAACACACACAACTCCAAGTCCAACTTAAGCTCCTTGCTTCTTTTATTAGCGTGGTTATTCGTGACCACTTATAGGGAGTTTCAAGAGTCATCCAACCCTGATGTGATCAGCATCAGTGTTGAACTATCCTTCCACCCCAATTTGTGTTCGGCTTCCCTTGATCGCATGCAAATCAAGTTCCACCTCCACTTCATTTTCAAGCATCAAGTAAATCACTCATTTCCAATTTTCTATCTTTTGAATCATTCTAGTCATGATCACAACATCTCCAAGGGATAGAACTCCGTCTATCAGTACCTCCATTCACTTTTAATCCTGTTGCTAGGGAATCTTATTCTCCCTAGGTTCTATGTCGGTATCATGCCCTTTCTTGAATCACTATAGTATGTAATACACATATATTTATCAAAATACAACACACCTGATTTTACATTATACACTATCGGGGCTTTTGTTCCCCCGGGAGTTTCTCTACTCCCCACACTTGTACTATCACACACAACTGTTAACAAACACACACACTTATCACAATGGTATTCGCATCCTCTGTGCGCAATTACCACAATTAAACCATGAATGAATGTGTATGTTTACGTAACACACACACCAATCATCAAAACAATAATATAATTTTGTGCTATGCACAATATAAGTCACACACACTACGTACACTTGTACGGTAATATACACTAAGTGGTTTTGCGCTCTACCCCCCTTAAAAGGGATTACGCCCACGTAATCAATCACTAAACATTAGCTTAAAACATTTTGCCGTCGTGAAGTATCTTAACTTCCACGCGGTCTATTACACAATGGATTCTGATTAGAGGATCTTAACCATATTGGCGGTTTAGTTCCTAAACCAAGAATTCTCATTGGAGTTTGTTTAAACTCTTAGTTGGTTTCGATTCTGGCCTGTTAGGCTTCTAGGCGTTAACAATTAGCCATCCACTCATGTTCACCATGTACATTCAACACTTGAATCACTGGCTCACTAGTTTCTACTGCGAAACTCTAGTAACTGTAGAGCTTAATTGCCCCATTTGTTATTCTTACTGTATTGTACATCCCCAATTGTCACCTTCATCTTGGTAACAATGGTTTCTCAACCGACGCATGGTATCTCTTACCGTTAGCGAATTCGGTGAGTATAAACTTTCTATCCACTTCCATAACAATTTACTGTGTATACGGTTATGTTTCACAATGATTGACTTGTTCCCTTCCGACTTACTGTCGGTTGAGATTGAGCTAATACCTAGTGTGTAGTGCTCTCTCAGCTATTTACAACATTTGGGGTATATTCCATACCGATATTTGGCAGTTAGTGCTACTGTAGTCACTTACTGTTAATCATGTCACTTACTGTACAAGTACTTTTTTATTGGTGCGGCCTTGCATTTCCTATGCATCGGCCATTATAACATTATTCCTCATAATTAACATGTTTCCATTCCTAGCTATCCCACTCGATCATTACTGCGAAGTGCAATACCAAAACACTCAGTCATACAGAGTGCAGAGGCGTAAACTCTTGACAATAAATCCCTTATGCGATTCGCCATGGAATTCACACTGAGTTCCTCATCACACAGTACCTACCACTGGCTTATTGCCCAGTCTGTTTAACATCACTTATCTTGCATCTCCACTGAGTTTAACTCTTAACTGGTTTTATCTGTTACATTATCGTTTGACAACATTTATACAACGGTCGCTTGTTGCGCACCGTGCTCTTACTCCCTGTATAACATCAGCTTATATCGTATCTACTATCACCTCAACTTCCACACATAAACTTACTTATTCACATTATGGTTCATCCCTCCTTTGGATGACTACTAAATGCTCCTTGAGCATCGATCATTCGAGTCACAAGCCGGCATTATTCAGCTCGGTGTTTCACCTTATACACATACTACTAAGCATTACTCTCTTTCATTAATAACATCGTCCATCCTTAACATATTTCTTGAACTTGATTCACATAACTACCGCTCCTGCGGTGTCACAATATCGAGAGGTATCCCCACTCTTAATGCAGTGGTTCGTTTACCACTCTATTCACTTATACAAACATAAACTTCTACCACCAATCGAATTTATATAACATATCTTACTTATGGCTTATGAGCCTTGTTTGCCTTGAGCTGGGCTCATTGTAGGCTGTCCACACATGTACTTCTCTGTACTACATTACATGGTTTGAATATTATATTGGGCTCCATGACAAGGTCGTTGCATTCCGTTTCCTTTCATGGGATGCCCCTTAGGATTGTCAGTCCGTCTCCTGACAACTTATGTCTAAACTGGGTGTTAATTTCAACCCTTGTGCTTCTGTCATGCATTTCGTGCAACAATTGTTGATGCGAACACCCCTCAAGGATTGCTCCTGGGTGTTGCTAAGTTATGCTTTTACATTTAGTTCACACTTATTGGTACATTCCATTAGGCACGCCTTCTTGCGTTCTTAACTGACTTATTATCCTCTTCTGTGAAGATCAACACTTCCCGGTAGTGTAGGTACTCATTCTGGGAGTTTCATCCCGTTCTTTGCACATTAATGTGTCCCCATTAGGCATCTGCCTTGCCATGCATAGGCTGAGTCTCCGTTCCAGCTATCATGTTTATCCCTGAGGATCCTTAGATATATACGATGTCTTTACATAACAGTCAGTGCTCTTCGCACCTCCTGACTCTTAAAACATTTCCTTGAAAATGAAAATGAATCACTGATCTTTTAGTCTAGTTAGCTTAACTGAGTTCCTAGCTTCAACTATTCCTTGTAATCCTTAGCTCTTGTTGATTTATACTGCTGACCGTAGACGGAGTCGACTACTTCCCGTGTTTCGGACTCTACTCGTATACATATATGGGGTATCTTACTGATACATTGCTACTTACCCAACTAACCCATAAGTAGGTCTGTCAGGCCCACATGCTCCTATCGGAGTGCGGTCGTCCCACAACACAGTTGGTACACTTGTAGTGTCCGTCACACGCCTAGGTGAAGTATTCTGTTGTCAACTCCCTTATATTGTCCCGTGACAATATTCATTCCCTGCTTCCCGAACTTAATCGAGGGAAAGTTTATCCAGTTGTATCCTTGTCAACTGTCCTTGGTTTTACTGGTTGGTTTAAAAGAAGGTTGGAAAGAAGTGTTGGTTTGAAAGAAATCTGGTTTGAAGGAAAAGGGTTTGAATAAATCTGGGTTTGAAAGAAAATTTTCATGGTTTCACAACATCTTCTTACCTTAGCCAAGTCTAGTTTGCTGACTGGTGTACTTCCAATACAAAGGTTAGGCTGAAGCCCTTCCATGGTTATAATGTTCACACTTAACTTCGTGGTACTTTACTAAGTACTTGTAGTGGTTATAAATTTCTCGAACAGCCCTGTTATAGCAGCACTTGTTATGGCAAGGCGCCATGCTAACTGGCTATCGGTTTAACACATACTGGTTATGGTATTGTTTTTACCCATACTGTCATCAGTGGCCTTGTTGGCCTTACTGATCTCACTGCCTTGATAATAACCCTCGGGTGGGTAACTCCTCACTGTATTCACATGGTAATCATTAACTAGGGTGTTTCCCACTCTGGGAGACCCTTTTACTTAGTATTGTATCCTCTTTGTAGCCCGTTCCACGTATTCGTCGTGGTTACTGAGACTTGTCTTGTTTGGGCACTACGTTGTAGTTCCTTGTCGGTTGGTTATACCGTTGGGTGTATTATTTATCAACTATGGTCCCGTAGACACTCGTCTCGGGTTTCACTAATCCACTTCTTGCCTGTTGCACGGTCGGTGCGTTGCAAGCTGGTTACTCTCGACTGCTTTGCATGTCGACCCAGGTTGCCGGAAATTCTATTCTCTTATACACAAATCCTTCATTCTTCGCTATTAAATGCGGTTGACATTGTTCAGATGGAGACCGTTTGGGATTCCCAGTTTTCGGATCTACCGTGTGACAGGTTCTCCGTACCTTAGAGGTACTTAATAACAGCCAGATCGGGTATTCCCGAGTAAGAGTGGACTTCCATCTCTCTGGCGTTGTTTCCCAAGTTATATAACAGGGATTGTGGAGGGTGGGAAGGATGTAGTAGGTTTCCAGTATTCACTGGTCATACCTAACTAGCGTATCTCTCACGCTATCACAACCCTTAACCCAAAGTACTTAAATCCTAACTCGGTACTTCCTAAGCTCGGTAGTTCAGTCATCAGAGCGATACTTCGCTCTGATACCACTTTTTGTAACACCCCATCCAACATACTTACAACAAACTGCAGCGGAAGAACAACCTCATCACTTACTTAACTTGTTGGTGTTACACGCCGTTAGCCACCCACGTGGCTAACAAGGCTAATACATACACAATGTACCGGTCTGATGGGCTAAATTCCCGAGCAACTATACATTACTATCCCTTTCCATTAACAACAACAACAACGTACACCTTCCAACTATACCGAGTATTAATAAACTGATGCCGACAACAATTTCGGTCTTACACCTACTGTATATATACACTTAAATGTTTACCCATGTACGACGACTACCCGTCCTACTCTCGAACGGCTTCCAGCACTTCGTACCTGAAATAAGAAAAGAAGAGAAAGGGTGGCCCCCAAGGGGCTCAGCACCTTTGCTGGTATGGTAATCCCGCAGCCCACATGCTACCGGGCCACGCACAACTACTTGTCGTCTTAGCATGCGGTTGATTATATTTAAATCATACATGTGACAACGAACACACATCACATAACATTCGCCTCAACGGGCTCAACAAACGGATAATATATCCTTACTTAATAAGTCACTCATGGTATTCATCATCCCTAGAGTGTTCCTCCTCTGATGGAGCTACTTCCTTAATAGACGACACATACCCTTAAATCGGGTTACCCTTAAACGCCTCTTATCACAAACTGGGAATCATATCCACGATCCACACACTCCACATTTTACAACATATAACATACACTACGTAACAACACTTAACAACACTTTGCACGTTTCCACGTGCACAACATAACACCGCAATAGATATTGCATCACAACAAATATATAACACCACGGGAATGGTCCTCTTAGGCACCGACCCAAACATCACTAACACACTGGTGAGCCTAGAGATTGTTGCCAGTCTCATGATAAGCTCGTTACATAACTCGTTACCGTCTCGTTAAATGAACGGTTAACTTAACACAAGGTGTCTCGGATATAGTGATCCAAGCACACCGAAACAAACATAACAATAGTATGCCCCTGTGGCCCGACGTGAGTCAGTAATAGCCTTGGTTAAGCTAAAGGGAAGGTTGGGAACCAAATTGGAAAAAACCATAACATAGAGAGGATCGAACCTGCTATGACAACGACCCCCATACTCACACGCGTGGCCGGAACAGACCGGACTCCTCCCCCCGTTAGCACTTATTAGAAGTTCAACTTTGAACTTTATTAAACAAACACAAACATTGGGTTAAGTCTGTTAGACAACACAAGGGAAGAGAGAGTCATACATTCACATACAAACATCACGCACAAACATCACATAACCAACTCACGCATAGCCGTGGTTAGAACGTTCCTTAAGTCGGAAACGTTGTTACCGGATACCGTTCTCCTACGTTTACCTAATAGTGGTTAACTAGCCCTTCAAGCGCATTCGAGGTTACCGGTATCGGCACGTAAACATACAATAACAATAACGACTGTAAACTCGTTTCATGATTTATCTCATAACGTGGCAAACATACAGAAAAACACATTGGCATACAAGCCGGTGTAATCCGGTAGGACACAGGTTGCAAGAAAACCATACCTGTCACCGGAGTCCACTTATGTTCCTCGAGCAAATTCTCGAACAACTGATAACATTACAATTACTTTTATTAATATTGGGGCAACATGTTTGCTTAACGTTTAAAGCGCCCATAGATTTACCCCGTCATTCCCGTTACACTTAACTTACTCTTGTGATATTAAGTTTACAACTCTCACATCAAACCCAACACTTGTTTACACATTTTAAGGCCTTTATATGCCACCAAACAAGGCCTAAACATCACCTAAAACCATTACCATTCAATTCCCCATGATTAGAAGCCTTTAAAACAGATTTTACAATACTTTTGACCTGGTCCGGGACTTGGTCCGGACCCAAGGTCCCGGACCACTTGCAGAATATACTCTCGGCCTTATTTTACCCTTGGTCCGGGTCTTGGTCCTGGACTAAGGACCCGGACCACTTCTAAACTTCACTCTCGGCTCTTTTTCAGGGGTGGTCCGGGTACCTATACAAGGGCTAGGTCCCGGACCATGTTATTAACTTGTCAAAACATCATTTTTCAACCCCTAAACCAACCTTAAACCTTACCTAATCATTCCATAAACTTTCCACATGTTTCCTACATTTTAAACACCTTAAAACAAGCACTAAACTTCCTAAATCATCACTAACTGGTTACTCAATTCCTTACAACAATTCCTAGCACTTATAACATTTTTTCTTAGATTTCTAAGTGGTATATCATGCCTACTACCTCAACTAACCAAAGTGTTGTCTCACAAACATTACCACCACTCCAAAAGCATTATTTTCATACACACCTCCTTTGCAAAATTGCTTATAATCTCCACAGTTTTCACTTAGACCTTCACTAGGCATTTCTTTCCTTTGTTTACCAAATCTTGAACAAGACTTAACACTTCACATAACAATTCCTTGGTGTATTCAAAACACCCATTTGAGTTCTAAATCCTCCAAGACAATGCCCGTGGCACCTTAACACCTAAGAACACCAATGTTTTCTTCCTTAATGAAGCATGTATCCATTTCTAACAATTCCTAGTTCACCCAAGTTCATTTAAGCACTTAAAACTCCTTATACATTTTCCCAAATTTGGCCATAGCTTCCCTTGTATATACTCACATCCAAACACTTAGGTTCTACCTTATTTCATTCAAGAACACCTAAAATCCATCAAGAACTTTTTACACACAAACTTCACACATTAAGCACTACATCACAATATAGTGCATAACTTAAATTGCTTGGCACTTAGGCCCTTAAATAACATGGCTCTTAGGCCCTTAAATTGCATAAACCTTAAACACTGAATTTCCCACATAAGTAATGCCTTTGACCTGCAAATACACCCAACAATACATATGCCCTTAATAAACTCCTTGAGAGCATTTTACTAGCTCATTTGCCATTGGCATTTAAACTACATTGAGATAGCTTGTTTACCTCTTTTCCTCACAAATTTCTTTCTTGTTTCCTTGTAGAACCGGTAAGGCATTTGGTTCCTTGCCAACCACTAAACATTATACAAACAACATAATGAGTATTCAAGCTTTAAGCTCCATCTCATTGTAAACCCTAGGTTTACATTATTTCAAAACATTAATGTAGTTGTTTTACCTTAATCTTTGAAGGGTGTTTGAATATCTATGAAGAGAGGACTCCACCTAGTCCTTGAAAGATTCAAATGGAGCTAGGACAAAGCAACACAAGGAGCTCCATCAATGAATATTTTCGGTCACCCACAAAACATGGAGGAAACTTGATTTTTCTTTGGGATTCCTTACCTAGGAGCAAAGGAGATCAATAATATGTGGAAAGACAAGCTCAAGCTCCATCAATGGTGGAACTCCATGGCACCGAAATGGGGCTCTTGAAGTTTTGAGAAGATAGGAATGAAGAGCTTGATGAGAGGAAGAGAATGGTGGTGTTTGTTTTTGATTTGGATAAGTGAGCTAGATTTTACAAGAGATCAAAGGTGGACTTCCATGGTGGTGGTGCTGTTTTAACGTGAGAGAACAGCAAGAAGAGAGGTTGAAGAGAGTGGAGCCGTGTGAAATGAAGAAAGGAATGAGAGAAATGAGATAAGTTTGCTTTTTAGAAGATATTTATGTTATAAAGCAAAAAGTAACCTTTATACTTACTTTTCTTTCTTTCTTTTAATTGGCTGACTTGGTATGGTGACTCACCCTCTAAAAACCGTGCCCCCTTTAATATATAACATATATATGGCCTTTGTTGACCAATTTAATTACTTATAACATCATATGTTACAAACTAGCTTATAAAAGTTACTATTCACAAACTAAGGCACATAGAAGTGAAATTTTTGATTTCCCACTAATATGGCCACCCAAATGTGATACTATATAGTACACATGTTAATTAAAGAGTAATGATGGACATTTAGCCATTCAAAACTCATTTACAAGACAATTTTTCAAAAACGTGCTTTAAGACTCCTTAAAGCACATTTTGTGTTTTAACTTGTTTTCAAGCTTGGTTTTCTTTGGTAATTGATTTAATATGTTCATTAACATATTTATAAGGTATAAGTATGACCATTAGGTCTTATACAAATTTATCCCAAGCTTAGAGCACATTTTTGCTCTTATTGACTTTAAGATATTTTCTTGTGTTTTATTTGGTTTAACTGTCCACCAAGGTTTCCTAAGGACTTATTTAGCCTTATTAAATCATAATTAAATGTTATCCAGTCTTGGTAGGCTCTTGGGGTCCTAACCCAGTTCACTCATAGCTTAGAGCATGTTTTTGCTCAAACTGTGTCTTAATGCTTTATTGCATTTATTATGGTTTAAATTGTTCACTGATGTTACTAAGGCACTTTTTAGCCTTTACATACCATAATTTGATATTTAAACCACATATCAAGGTTTGGGGTATTTCAATCTACCCCCTTAAAAGAACTTCGTCCTCGAAGTTCACACTTTCCACACATCATTAGATTAGAACACAGGAATCACTTGGAATAAACTTCCATAACCAAACACACTTTACATCACAACCTCGGACTTAATGGTCCGGGCAACACATTCACATCCACACATAACATAACATATCCACATGATAACCTCGGACTCTATGGTCCGGGTATCTTAACAACACTTACACATACATGACAACCCCTTTGACTCACTGGTCTTGGGTAACATAACAACCTTTAGACACATAGGTCTATGTAACACAACACATTTAGACTCATAGGCCTTGATAGTATACACTTTAGGAAATCCAAGTCAAAACAACATTCATTACACATACCACACAACATGTCAGAGCATGTATAGCAATCAAAAGTATCCTTGATATACACTGTGATCCCGCAGAACCCGGTCGCGATGGACACCTTCCGTCCCCGTGCCTTTGGGAGTTTAAAACAATCACTTAAATTTAAAATTTCTTTGTGAGGTTAAGTAAGAGAACTTTAATTACGTGAAGTATCCATCAACGTTTTATAAATACCAATTTAAAATCCTTTTGAAAACACACACAACTCCAAGTCCAACTTAAGCTCCTTGCTTCTTTTATTAGCGTGGTTATTCGTGACCACTTATAGGGAGTTTCAAGAGTCATCCAACCCTGATGTGATCAGCATCAGTGTTGAACTATCCTTCCACCCCAATTTGTGTTCGGCTTCCCTTGATCGCATGCAAATCAAGTTCCACCTCCCACTTCATTTTCAAGCATCAAGTAAATCACTCATTTCCAATTTTCTATCTTTTGAATCATTCTAGTCATGATCACAACATCTCCAAGGGATAGAACTCCGTCTATCAGTTACCTCCATTCACTTTTAATCCTGTTGCCTAGGGAATCTTATTCTCCCTAGGTTCTATGTCGGTATCATGCCCTTTCTTGAATCACTATATAGTATGTATATACACATATATTTTATCAAATACAAACACCTGATTTTACATTTATACACTGTCGGGGCTTTTGTTCCCCCGGGAGTTTCTCTACTCCCCACACTTGTACTATCACACACAACTGTTAACAAACACACACACTTATCACAATGGTATTCGCATCCTCTGTGCGCAATTACCACAATTAAACCATGAATGAATGTGTATGTTACGTAACACACACACCAATCATCAAAACAATAATATAATTTTGTGCTATGCACAATATAAGTCACACACACTACGTACACTTGTACGGTAATATACACTAAGTGGTTTTGCGCTCTACCCCCCTTAAAAGGGATTACGCCCACGTAATCAATCACTAAACATTAGCTTAAAACATTTTGCCGTCGTGAAGTATCTTAACTTCCACGCGGTCTATTACACAATGGATTCTGATTAGAGGATCTTAACCATATTGGCGGTTTAGTTCCTAAACCAAGAATTCTCATTGGAGTTTGTTTAAACTCTTAGTTGGTTTCGATTCTGGCCTGTTAGGCTTCTAGGCGTTAACAATTAGCCATCCACTCATGTTCACCATGTACATTCAACACTTGAATCACTGGCTCACTAGTTTCTACTGCGAAACTCTAGTAACTGTAGAGCTTAATTGCCCCATTTGTTATTCTTACTGTATTGTACATCCCCAATTGTCACCTTCATCTTGGTAACAATGGTTTCTCAACCGACGCATGGTATCTCTTACCGTTAGCGAATTCGGTGAGTTATAAACTTTCTATCCACTTCCATAACAATTTACTGTGTATACGGTTATGTATTTCACAATGATTGACTTGTTCCCTTCCGACTTACTGTCGGTTGAGATTGAGCTACTACCTAGTGTGTAGTGCTCTCTCAGCTATTTACAACATTTGGGGTATATTCCATACCGATATTTGGCAGTTAGTGCTACTGTAGTCACTTACTGTTAATCATGTCACTTACTGTACAAGTACTTTTTTATTGGTGCGGCCTTGCATTTCCTATGCATCGGCCATTATAACATTATTCCTTCATAATTAACATGTTTCCAATTCCTAGCTATCCCACTCGATCATTACTGCGAAGTGCAATACCAAAACACTCAGTCATACAGAGTGCAGAGGCGTAAACTCTTGACAATAAATCCCTTATGCGATTCGCCATGGAATTCACACTGAGTTCCTCATCACACAGTACCTACCACTGGCTTATTGCCCAGTCTGTTTAACATCACTTATCTTGCATCTCCACTGAGTTTAACTCTTAACTGGTTTTATCTGTTACATTATCGTTTGACAACATTTATACAACGGTCGCTTGTTGCGCACCGTGCTCTTACTCCCTGTATAACATCAGCTTATATCGTATCTACTGTCACCTCAACTTCCACACATAAACTTACATTATTCACATTATGGTTCATCCCTCCTTTGGATGACTACTAAATGCTCCTTGAGCATCGATCATTCGAGTCACAAGCCGGCATTATTCAGCTCGGTGTTTCACCTTATACACATACTACTAAGCTAATTACTCTCTTTCATTAATAACATCGTCCATCCTTAACATATTTCTTGAACTTGATTCACATAACTACCGCTCCTGCGGTGTCACAATATCGAGAGGTATCCCCACTCTTAATGCAGTGGTTCGTTTACCACTCTATTCACTTATACAACATAAACTTCTACCACCAATCGAATTTATATAACATATCTTACTTATGGCTTATGAGCCTTGTTTGCCTTGAGCTGGGCTCATTGTAGGCTGTCCACACATATGTACTTCTCTGTACTACATTACATGGTTTGAATATTATATTGGGCTCCATGACAAGGTCGTTGCATTCCGTTTCCTTTCATGGGATGCCCCTTAGGATTGTCAGTCCGTCTCCTGACAACTTATGTCTAAACTGGGTGTTAATTTCAACCCTTGTGCTTCTGTCATGCATTTCGTGCAACAATTGTTGATGCGAACACCCCTCAAGGATTGCTCCTGGGTGTTGCTAAGTTATGCTTTTACATTTAGTTCACACTTATTGGTACATTCCATTAGGCACGCCTTCTTGCGTTCTTAACTGACTTATTATCCTCTTCTGTGAAGATCAACACTTCCCGGTAGTGTAGGTACTCATTCTGGGAGTTTCATCCCGTTCTTTGCACATTAATGTGTCCCCATTAGGCATCTGCCTTGCCATGCATAGGCTGAGTCTCCGTTCCAGCTATCATGTTTATCCTGAGGATCCTTAAGATATATACGATGTCTTTACATAACAGTCAGTGCTCTTCGCCCTCCTGACTCTTAAAACATTTCCTGAAAATGAATTCACTGACTCTTTTAGTCTAGTTAGCTTAACTGAGTTCCTTAGCTTCAACTATTCCTTGTAATCCTTAGCTCTTGTTGATTTATACTGCTGACCGTAGACGGAGTCGACTACTTCCCGTGTTTCGGACTCTACTCGTATACATATGGGGTATCTTACTGATACATTGCTACTTACCCAACTAACCCATAAGTAGGTCTGTCAGGCCCACATGCTCCTATCGGAGTGCGGTCGTCCCACAACACAGTTGGTACACTTGTAGTGTCCGTCACACGCCTAGGTGAAGTATTCTGTTGTCAACTCCCTTATATTGTCCCGTGACAATATTCATTCCCTGCTTCCCGAACTTAATCGAGGGAAAGTTTATCCATTGTTGTATCCTTGTCAACTGTCCTTGGTTTTACTGGTTTGGTTTAAAAGAAGGTTGGAAAGAAGTGTTGGTTTGAAAGAAAATCTGGTTTTGAAGGAAAAGGGTTTGAATAAATCTGGGTTTGAAAGAAAATTTTCATGGTTTCACAACATCTTCTTACCTTAGCCAAGTCTAGCTTTTGCTGACTGGTGTACTTCCAATTACAAAGGTTAGGCTGTTAAGCCCTTCCATGGTTATAATGTTCACACTTAACTTCGTGGTACTTTACTAAGTACTTGTAGTGGTTATAAATTTCTCGAACAGCCCTGTTATAGCAGCACTTGTTATGGCAAGTGCGCCATGCTAACTGGCTATCGGTTTAACACATACTGGTTATGGTATTGTTTTTACCCATACTGTCATCAGTGGCCTTGTTGGCCCTTACTGATCTCACTGCCTTGATAATAACCCTCTGGGTAACTCCTCACTGTATTCACATGGTAATCATTAACTAGGGTGTTTCCCACTCTGGGAGACCCCTTTTACTTAGTATTGTATCCTCTTTGTAGCCCGTTCCACGTATTCGTCGTGGTTACTGAGACTTGTCTCTTGTTTGGGCACTACGTTGTAGTTCCTTTGTCGGTTGGTATACCGTTGGTGTATTATTTATCAACTATGGTCCCGTAGACACTCGTCTCGGGTTTCACTAATCCACTTCTTGCCTGTTGCACGGTCGGTGCGTTGCAAGCTGGTTACTCTCGACTGCTTTGCATGTCGACCCAGGTTGCCGGAAATTCTATTCTCTTATACACAAATCCTTCATTCTTCGCTATTAAATGCGGTTGACATTGTTCAGATGGAGACCGTCTTTGGGATTCCCAGTTTTCGGGATCTACCGTGTGACAGGTTCTCCGTACCTTAGAGGTACTTAATAACAGCCAGATCGGGTATTCCCGAGTAAGAGTGGACTTCCATCTCTCTGGCGTTGTTTCCCAAGTTATATAACAGGGATTGTGGAGGGTGGGAAGGATGTAGTAGGTTTCCAGTATTCACTGGTCATACCTAACTAGCGTATCTCTCACGCTATCACTCAACCCTTAACCCAAAGTACTTAAATCCTAACTCGGTACTTCCTAAGCTCGGTAGTTCAGTCATCAGAGCGATACTTCGCTCTGATACCACTTTTTGTAACACCCCATCCAACATACTTACAACAAACTGCAGCGGAAGAACAACCTCATCACATTACTTAACTTGTTGGTGTTACACGCCGTTAGCCACCCACGTGGCTAACAAGGCTAATACATACACAATGTACCGGTCTGATGGGCTAAATTCCCGAGCAACTATACATTACTATCCCTTTCCATTAACAACAACAACAACGTACACCTTCCAACTATACCGAGTATTAATAAACTGATGCCGACAACAATTTCGGTCTTACTACACCTACTGTATATATACACTTAAATGTTTACCCATGTACGACGACTACCCGTCCTACTCTCGAACGGCTTCCAGCACTTCGTACCTGAAATAAGAAAAGAAGAGAAAGGGTGGCCCCCAAGGGGCTCAGCACCTTTGCTGGTATGGTAATCCCGCAGCCCACATGCTACCGGGCCACGCACAACTACTTGTCGTCTTAGCATGCGGTTGATTATATTTAAATCATACATGTGACAACGAACACACATCACATAACATTCGCCTCAACGGGCTCAACAAACGGATAATATATCCTTACTTAATAAGTCACTCATGGTATTCATCATCCCTAGAGTGTTCCTCCTCTGATGGAGCTACTTCCTTAATAGACGACACATACCCTTAAATCGGGTTACCCTTAAACGCCTCTTATCACAAACTGGGAATCATATCCACGATCCACACACTCCACATTTTACAACATATAACATACACTACGTAACAACACTTAACAACACTTTGCACGTTTCCACGTGCACAACATAACACCGCAATAGATATTGCATCACAACAAAGATATATAACACCACGGGAATGGTCCTCTTAGGCACCGACCCAAACATCACTAACACACTGGTGAGCCTAGAGATTGTTGCCAGTCTCATGATAAGCTCGTTACATAACTCGTTACCGTCTCGTTAAATGAACGGTTAACTTAACACAAGGTGTCTCGGATATAGTGATCCAAGCACACCGAAACAAACATAACAATAGTATGCCCCTGTGGCCCGACGTGAGTCAGTAATAGCCTTGGTTAAGCTAAAGGGAAGGTTGGGAACCAAATTGGAAAACAACCATAACATACAGAGAGGATCGAACCTGCTATGACAACGACCCCCATACTCACACGCGTGGCCGGAACAGACCGGACTCCTCACTCCCCCGTTAGCACTTATTAGAAGTTCAACTTTGAACTTTATTAAACAAACACAAACATTGGGTTAAGTCTTGTTAGACATACACAAGGGAAGAGAGAGTCATACATTCACATACAAACATCACGCACAAACATCACATAACCAACTCACGCATAGCCGTGGTTAGAACGTTCCTTAAGTCGGAAACGTTGTTACCGGATACCGTTCTCCTACGTTTACCTAATAGTGGTTAACTAGCCCTTCAAGCGCATTCGAGGTTACCGGTATCGGCACGTAAACATACAATAACAATAACGACTGTAAACTCGTTTCATGATTTATCTCATAACGTGGCAAACATACAGAAAAACACATTGGCATACAAGCCGGTGTAATCCGGTAGGACACAGGTTGCAAGAAAACCATACCTGTCACCGGAGTCCACTTATGTTCCTCGAGCAATTCTCGAACAACTGATAACATTACAATTACTTTTATTAATATTGGGGCAACATGTTTGCTTAACGTTTAAAGCGCCCATAGATTTACCCTCATTCCCGTTACACTTAACTTACTCTTGTGATATTAAGTTTACAACTCTCACATCAAACCCAACACTTGTTTACACATTTTAAGGCCTTTATATGCCACCAAACAAGGCCTAAACATCACCTAAAACCATTACCATTCAATTCCCCATGATTAGAAGCCTTTAAAACAGATTTTACAATACTTTTGACCTGGTCCGGGACTTGGTCCGGACCCAAGGTCCCGGACCACTTGCAGAATATACTCTCGGCCTTATTTTACCCTTGGTCCGGGTCTTGGTCCTGGACTAAGGACCCGGACCACTTCTAAACTTCACTCTCGGCTCTTTTTCAGGGGTGGTCCGGGTACCTATACAAGGGCTAGGTCCCGGACCATGTTATTAACTTGTCAAAACATCATTTTTCAACCCCTAAACCAACCTTAAACCTTACCTAATCATTCCATAAACTTTCCACATGTTTCCTACATGTTTAAACACCTTAAAACAAGCACTAAACTTTCCTAAATCATCACTAACTGGTTACTCAATTCCTTACAACAATTCCTAGCACTTATAACATTTTTCTTAGATTTCTAAGTGGTATATCATGCCTACTACCTCAACTAACCAAAGTGTTGTCTCACAAACATTACCACCACTCCAAAAGCATTATTTCTCATACACACCTCCTTTGCAAAATTGCTTATAATCTCCACAAGTTTTCACTTAGACCTTCACTAGGCATTTCTTTTCCTTTGTTTACCAAATCTTGAACAAGACTTAACACTTCACATAACAATTCCTTGGTGTATTCAAAACACCCATTTGAGTTCTAAATCCTCCAAGACAATGCCCGTGGCACCTTAACACCTAAGAACACCATGTTTTCTTCCTTAATGAAGCATGTATCCATTTCTAACAATTCCTAGTTCACCCAAGTTCATTTAAGCACTTAAAACTCCTTATACATTTTCCCAAATTTGGCCATAGCTTCCCTTGTATATACTCACATCCAAACACTTAGGTTTTTACCTTATTTCATTCAAGAACACCTAAAATCCATCAAGAACATTTTTACACACAAACTTCACACATTAAGCACTACATCACAATATAGTGCATAACTTAAATTGCTTGGCACTTAGGCCCTTAAATAACATGGCTCTTAGGCCCTTAAATTGCATAAACCTTAAACACTGAATTTCCCACATAAGTAATGCCTTTGACCTGCAAATACACCCAACAATACATATGCCCTTAATAAACTCCTTGAGAGCATTTTACTAGCTCATTTGCCATTGGCATTTAAACTACATTGAGATAGCTTGTTTACCTCTTTTCCTCACAAATTTCTTTCTTGTTTCCTTGTAGAACCGGTAAGGCATTTGGTTCCTTGCCAACCACTAAACATTATACAAACAACATAATGAGTATTCAAGCTTTAAGCTCCATCTCATTGTAAACCCTAGGTTTACATTATTTCAAAACATTAATGTAGTTGTTTTACCTTAATCTTTGAAGGGTGTTTGAATATCTATGAAGAGAGGACTCCACCTAGTCCTTGAAAGATTCAAATGGAGCTAGGACAAAGCAACACAAGGAGCTCCATCAATGAATATTTTCGGTCACCCACAAAACATGGAGGAAACTTGATTTTTCTTTGGGATTCCTTACCTAGGAGCAAAGGAGATCAATAATATGTGGAAAGACAAGCTCAAGCTCCATCAATGGTGGAACTCCATGGCACCGAAATGGGGCTCTTGAAGTTTTGAGAAGATAAATGAAGAGCTTGATGAGAGGAAGAGAATGGTGGTGTTTGTTTTTGATTTGGATAAGTGAGCTAGATTTTACAAGAGATCAAAGGTGGACTTCCATGGTGGTGGTGCTGTTTTAACGTGAGAGAACAGCAAGAAGAGAGGTTGAAGAGAGTGGAGCCGTGTGAAATGAAGAAAGGAATGAGAGAAATGAGATAAGTTTGCTTTTTAGAAGATATTTATGTTATAAAGCAAAAAGTAACCTTTATACTTACTTTTCTTTCTTTCTTTTAATTGGCTGACTTGGTATGGTGACTCACCCTCTAAAAACCGTGCCCCCTTTAATATAAACATATATATGGCCTTTGTTGACCAATTTAATTACTTATAACATCATATGTTACAAACTAGCTTATAAAGTTACTATTCACAAACTAAGGCACATAGAAGTGAAATTTTTGATTTCCCACTAATATGGCCACCCAAATGTGATACTATATAGTACACATGTTAATTAAAGAGTAATGATGGACATTTAGCCATTCAAAACTCATTTACAAGACAATTTTTCAAAAACGTGCTTTAAGACTCCTTAAAGCACATTTTGTGTTTTAACTTGTTTTCAAGCTTGGTTTTCTTTGGTAATTGATTTAATATGTTCATTAACATATTTATAAGGTATAAGTATGACCATTAGGTCTTATACAAATTTATCCCAAGCTTAGAGCACATTTTTGCTCTTATTGACTTTAAGATATTTTCTTGTGTTTTATTTGGTTTAACTGTCCACCAAGGTTTCCTAAGGACTTATTTAGCCTTATTAAATCATAATTAAATGTTATCCAGTCTTGGTAGGCTCTTGGGGTCCTAACCCAGTTCACTCATAGCTTAGAGCATGTTTTTGCTCAAACTGTGTCTTAATGCTTTATTGCATTTATTATGGTTTAAATTGTTCACTGATGTTACTAAGGCACTTTTTAGCCTTTACATACCATAATTTGATATTTAAACCACATATCAAGGTTTGGGGTATTTCAGCACTGGTGGAAGTCCGGGCACGTCGTCCTGGAAGACCTCTGAGAACTCTCTGACGATCGGGATGCTCTCCAAGCTAGATCCCTCACGCACCTCTGGCAGATAACATAAGAAGCCCTGACAGCCCTTCCTCAAGAAACTGGCTGCCTGCATCGCTGACACAATCACAGGCGCACATGGAACTACATTCCCAGCGTAGACAAAACGGCTCCCGCCTGGCGGATCAAACACCACTTTCCTCTGGCGCAGTCTATGGGCATGGTGCTCTGCTAGCCAATCCATGCCCAAAATCACATCAAAACAGGTCATCCGCATCGGGATGAGGTCAGCAAAGAAAGTCTTGTCCCTAACTACTATGGACAAGCCTTACACAGAATCCAGCACACAAGGGGCAACCCCACCTAATGGACTACTCACACACAAGTCTACCTCACTAGGCACAGTCAGTCCAAGGTCACCCAACAAATCACAGCAGATAAAGGAGTGCGTAGCTCCAGAATCAAACAGACAAAACACATCTCGAGAATGGATCTGGAGAATACCTGAGATGACGCGATCACCCGCTCGATCACGCTCTCTAGCCATAGCATAAACCCGGGCCTGAGTCTGAGGCTTCTTCTGGTCGGACCTCGCCCCTGAGTCTGAGCCGGTACCTCTATCCCCTGAGCCTCTACTGGACGCCTGAGGGCACTGAGCAATCCGGTGCTCCAACGACCCGCACTTAAAGCAGGCACCGGTCTTCTTGTAGCACTCCCTACCAGGATGGGAGTGGCCACAAGACCCACACTTCGCCCCAGCTGGCGAAGATGAAGAAGCTCCCCGGCGATCTCCATAGGTCTGCTTCTTCTGAGGAGGCAGCCTTCTTCTGAGGCTCCTCCACGCCTCTTTCCCTTTTGGTCCTTACCCGCCTGTCTGCCCCTGATGTCCGCCTCTACCAGCAAGGCGACATCCGCCACATCTCTGAAGGTCCGGTGACGAAGAGGTGTCACCGCCGACCTGATGTCTGGCCTCAAACCGCTCTCGAACTTACGAGCCTTCCTGTGCTCATCCAGCTCTGGAGCATACTTCGACAGGGTCACGAACTTTCTCACATACTCCTCTACAGTCATCTCTCTCCCCTGGCGCAGCCGGTTATACTCGTTGATCTTCTGGTCCTTGTACACATCCGGATAGAACTGCTTGTTGAACTCCAAGCAGAACTGATCCCAGGTCCAAGGCTGGGGATGCCTACCCATCACATGCGCCACCACTCCTTCGCCTCCCCCTTAAAGAGGAACGTGGCGAAGTCCACCTTCTGGTCATCCTCCGACCCCATCACTCTCAGCAGGTCCTCGACCTCTGTAATCCAATGGCTAGCCTCCTGAGGGTCGCCACAGCCGTCGAAAGAAGGTGGCTTTAGCTTCATGAACTCCTGGAGAGCTCGGACTCGGCCTCCCACGGCATTCGCCCCTGCTGGGCCAGCACCACCAGCTCCTCCACCAGCTCCCCCAGCAGCTGCAGCCATCGTCTGCATCAACTGCGTCACAAACTGCTGCACTGCATCCGCAGCATCTCCCTGAGGGGTCACTGGTGTCCTACGAGGAGCCATTCTGAGATATACAAATCCAAAACTTGTCAGAACTAACTCATACTGTCAACCACTGTCACAACTGACTCTCACACAAGCAAACACACCCACAGACACCAAAGAAAGCCAAACCTGGCTCTGATACCACTAAATGGAACACCCCTAAAACCGGCCTAAGAGTTAAGGGTATTACACGCCGCGTATTACTACCAATAACGCAAGGCTCTAAACGATCAAAAAAACAATAAAGGCCCAAAACAGAGTTCGCTAAACATTGTAAACCAAAGTATTCAATTACAGCGGAAGTAAACGGATTCCAAATACATATCCGAATCAGAAACTCAAAACAGAGGAAGGCCCGAAGGCTACAACGTCATAACAGAAGTTTAAACAGTCAAATGAGCTAAGCACTACAGCTCCAGAACTCAAGATGATCCTCGCTGATCAATCTGCAAAAATGTTGGAAGTAGGGGAATGAGCACACAACTATGCCCAGTAAGCAGCGACCGTCATCAGCAAGGTCGCTCAAAACAATTGAAATCAGGAGAAGAGAAGATAAACATCTTATGCACAAGTCTCAGATAGTCAGAAGCTTTCAGAAACAGAAGCAGAGTGGAACACAAGGGGTTCCCATTTCAGAAACAGTCAGAACACCTAAACAGAAAGGGGACAAGACACAATGCACACACTCAGAAAGGTCGAAGACCCATAGACCATACCAGGTCTCTCGGCAACGCAGAAATGACTCGAAAGAGCCAAAGGGTTCGTCAACCCCACAGAACAGAAAGGGAATGACCCACACTCAGAATGACGTCTACATGGTATACCACGGAATAGCTCGACCCAGCCATTCACGGCTCAGAAACAATGTGTAATGTCCCAAAACAGAAAGGTTGCTTAAACAGAAGCAAAGTTGCATTTAAATATGCCAAAACACTCATAAATCAGTAGCACAGATCATAAGGAAACCAACGCCGCAGACGGCACTCAAATCGGAGTTCAAACGAAGAAGTTATGTTGAAAACAGAGGGGTGTCCGAACTTGTGTCCGGACGTCAATGTTCGGAGACAAGTCGAACTAAAACAGGGAGAAGGATTCAGAATGTCCGAACATCAATGTTCGGACTGATGTTCGGACAGAGTACGGAAAAGAATACGCGGGATGTCCGACCTTGTGTCCGGACGTCGAAGTTCGGACACAGGTCGAACTTAAATCAGAGGAAAACCTGAGGGTGTGTCCGAACATCCATGTTCGGACAGATGTTCGGACATACCCCGGACTTGCAAATCAGAAAGGCAGAAACACACTGTCCGAACTTCAAAGCCCGGACGGAAGTTCGGACAGTGCGAAAAATGCAATTTCCAGAAGACGAACAGAGCAGAAAAACAACACAAATCAATGCCTTAAAATGCCAATTAAGCACACACACCAAATCAGACATTAAACAGGAAACCATGGGGGTTTAGCCATTTCAAATCACAACAAATGTTAGTAGAAACACACATAAAATCAGATACGCTCTTGCAACACCCCATGGCTGAACTTCCAAACTGAATCGAGTAACCACCTACCTCAATTAGCAGAAGAAGAACAACGATCTGAAACCGCAGGCACAATCCACGCAGAGCAACAATCCGATGCAGACCAACAGCCACTGAATTCCACAATCAAGCCCAGAAATCAAAAAACATTCGAAGGAAACCTAGACTTGGAAACTCCAAAACTGTATAACTTTCTGCATCACAAACCTGGAATCGAGACCAGACGAATTACTCTGCAGAAGAATCCCAACTTACACGCAACCAACGGCCACTGATTCGAACACAATCAAAAACCCTCAATCAGAAACTGGAACAAGAACGGATGATACAACGGAGACCGGTTCTGCAATACCAACCTGAAAACGAAGAGGAAACCACACCGCAACGAAGATCACCAATCTGATTGCAGCAGTAGGACCAGAATCCTCAACAGAGGGGAAAGATCGAGAGAGAAGGAAAAGAGCGAGAAACTGCCGCTTAGCACCACGATAGAGAACGCTCCTCACGATTAGACTGAATTGAACTGTCGTGAAGAAAATAATTAGAAGGCTAAATTAAATAAGGTTCCCATCCTTATTAACTAATAAAAACAATTACCTTAATTGTTTTATGCAAAGACTTCCCTGCCCTTGTCATTAAAAGGAATGCCGATCAAGTCTCACTGTCAATAAGGAATAAAACAATCCAACTTAGGATAGCATTGCAACTGATATAACATAAGGTATGAATTATGCGGGTTATAACAGTGACAACATAGGAGCGACGTACCTTGCGAAGAATCCAGTGTTTCACTCTCGAACCAAGCATATTGATGTTGACTTTTTCTTCGCCTGGGAGAAAAACGACAATGATAGTCTTCAAATTGCTTTGGTTCCTAGCGATTTACAGCTCTTCAACATTTACACCAAACCCTTGCCTCGACAGTGATTTCTGTAACTTCGATCCCACGTGTGTCTGGCTTCCGACACTATGGGCTCCGAGAGGATCAAACACAAGACCAAACCCACTAAGGCCCAGTTCTTATTTAGTCTGATTATAGCCCAATGTCCAGATATTTTGTACATCCAATATTCTTACATGTTCTAGCACCTTATATTTGTCATATAAATACATTAGTTCTCTACAATAATAAACTCACAAGCAAATACAATTTCTCTTCAATGTTCCATTGGTTACACGATTTCTGTTTTCCTTTACATCCATATTCAATTATTCAAGATTTTTCTACATGTTGTAGTGATTAATAGTAAGTACTTGTAAGAGCAACAAGAATAAGATTTCTTTCGTTGAGTTCATTAGAGTGACCTCCATGAACAAATTTCAATATTGCTTTTGCCTTTGTGATTAGGGATGATGATAATTCACATTGGGATGCTACTAAGCGTAGACAAATTATAAATAGATATGCTGAAGTTTTTGTTACCAATAAAGGCCATGGAAAATGTAATACCTCATGTTTATCATCTTCTATGTCGTTGGAATATAAGTAGAGTTGTCGCCACGAAAGCATTTGGGGGGAGGGGTATGCTTGGGGTAATCAGAATGGTTTTTTTTTCATGCTGTTTGTTTAGCCAGTTCTTTCAATTTTAGGGAAGGGAAGTAGAGAATCCCAGTACACTTTGACCAGTGACACACAACCATTGACCAATGATCAACGACCATTGCCTGGTGATCGGTGGATGTTGACCTACAATTGATGGTTGTTGACCGGTTATTCATTTCCTTTCCCCTGCCTAAACAACAACTAGAAATATCAAAGGGAACTCTTTTTCATTCCCCTTCATTTCCTTTCCCGATTCAATCCAGTTTCCCCCACCAAAACAAACACCCTAAAGTTGCCACAATTATGGTGCGGAGGGTGTGGATATGTGACAAATATTTAAACGGGGCTCTTATCAAACAGCGTACAGATGACATATTTTGAAAGTTATATAGTTACTTCACCAGTTTTAAGAAAGTGGTTGGTCTTGAAAATTATGGTTTCAGGATCATCGCTAATAGGCATACAACAACCAACATGAATGAAGACATGATAGACAAATATGCTTAAATGATCTAAATGTGAGCATCATTTGCTGGAAAGGTGTACTAGACTAATAATGATACAATAGGGTCTTCCAAATTGGTTTGGCAATGATTTTTCCCCGCTAGCATACTAGCTTTAATTCTTTAGTGAAGGTCTAATTATAGCAATTGTGCACAATTTATCTTTCATCAACGATCAAAGGATGGTAGACTTAGCCGTATGTCATTATACCAATGTGAGATGACACGACTAAACCGTCAATGGATTTGTACATGGCCATTTATGCACAAACGGTCATACATCTAACATATATCGACTAAATTTCATACATCTATCTAGATTCAGACATGGAGCATACAACATAATCATAATACTAACGACTAGGATGCACATCATGCAGAAATATATGCAATGTGTACAAGTATTTAATAGAACTAATGCTTTGTATTGTTGATAAGTGGCTGAAATCCATCGTTATAACTATACCGAGACTCTAAATAAACCTTTCTCGCAATACAATAGTGAGTAAGTTTATCACTCCACTACCGACCAAGCCACAAAACTTGATGAACTAATGTTTTGTATGTGGTGATGTAAAATAAAATTCACTTCTTGTTTTTTGATTCAAACTTGATTCATCATATAAATAGAAATTACAACACAAACAAATGAAGGGGAAAAACTAAATGTTAAGGGGATCCAAACAAAAGGATCCTAAACAACCTAAACAACACTTTGGATGTAAAGGGGAACAACCCCCTCTTACACCACCAAAAGCAAACAAAACTAGCCGAATTCCCAGCCAGCAAGCTAGAGAAATCAGGTGAATATCAAAATGATAGATAATGAAAGATGCTACAGTAATAAAGATAGGAAATATAATGTTAATGTCAAAATCATCCGATAAGATGTCCACGACATCAACCCGAGTCCCAAGAACCATAATCTTCCTGAGAAGATCCTGATTAGTATTGAAACAAATACAATGGCTACCCACCAAAGCAAGCTCCATTGCAATTTGACTTGTTTCAATACTAAACAACTGCACCATAATGGTGATATCAACCTTACACTTCAAATACTGATCCTAAAACCCCCTTGAAAAACAAATGGGCACTCTTAGAGCTTCCTGCCTGAAGATTGTTGCCAGACCTTGAATCTGACTGACCATAGCAAGCACCACATCCAAAGTAGCACTAGATCTAAGGCTCTCAATCAAGAGAACATAAGCTAGACTGGATGAAGAAAACATGTAGCGTCCCAACGACCAACATTAAGGACTTTCAAATCCCTACAGTTGGGAATCTGCATCAGTTGGGATCCTCTATTCACTTGCTTCATTTTAATCTTCCCTTTTAAAAACTATCCTCCAATACCCCACGAAAAGAGCATAATTGGATGGTTTCATTACTGAGAAAAGCTTTGACACCAGAAAAAAGTAACCCAAAGACATATCCAATCTCATTGAAATCACCGCTAAAATTGCTACAATACAGGATGAGAGAGAAAAAATCATCTCCCGTGCCCCCCAACTTTGAGAACCTGGAAACTGGTTAAGAACAAGAGAAACTCCCACAACAAGTGCAATCCAAAGCACTAGAGAACCAAAAAACCAAAGCCGGCAAAGACCACCAGAGCTCGAGACGTAGCTGAACAAACGAATTGAACAATTTGCACTGGGAGAAACACACCAGAAAGAACGGACAACCAAGAACCCTTGTTGACAACCAAAACAGCAAAATAAGAGAGCGAAAATCCAACCCCAAATCGCCTCGGCACGAGAACGATACAAATAAATCACTCAGAATTCAATTCTCAAACTTATTGGTTCAACTACCAGAGGAAATAACTGCTACAGCAACTCACCAGTGTGTACTGCAGTTGCTTCACCAGCATACCGCGTGAGATATTCTCCCTCAAAATTTCCTCACAAGACCGCACTTTCTTTTAATTTTTTAATCGAACTTGGTACCAGCACCGATGAACAAAGTTTCCAAGAAAGATCGTCACCGGAAAATTCACTACGTGCTCAGACGTGAAGAGGCGCGTGAGGATCACGCCAAAATCACCTCCAAGGAGGACAATACTATAGCCCACCCGCTAGGTTTTTCCAGAGGAAAAAAAGGGAGCGAAGTTGATGGGTTTGTTCAATGATAGTTGTGACAGCAATTGTCTGACTCTAGCTACTAGAGTAATATAGTGAAGAAAATTAAAAATTATTATAAAACTTGTTCGTAAAGCTGGTAATCAAACAAACCCAAGTCAAAATTTTAGTGAGAAACAAATATTTCATGCGAATACGTTCTATTAATTTGTGGGGATGACAAAAACTAGCATATGGTCTATTACAAAAGCAAATAAATAAAGTCAGTGAAAACAAGCATATAATATATTACATGGTCTCATAAATAAAGTAGACACAAACAAGCATACAATCACTACAAAAGTCAAATAAAGGATTTTAACAAAAACATGCATTAACTATTTTACATAGATCTGGATAGAGAAATGCAAGAAAAACACAATGTCTAATTAGGCATAGGTTCTAGTACATAGGTCACATACATGAAGCCAACAATAACATAAAAGAAGAAAATAAATGCGAGATTAAAGTGGTGGTGCGAGATATCCCACAAATTAAAACATCAGCCGTGTTTGAGTTCAACCTAGGCATGGCTCCAAGAGTCCTACTCTCGTTCAACTTGAAATTTAGGATCTCTTTCTCTAAAATATTAAATTAAGTTATGAGTAAAATGAATTAAATAGAATGCAAGAATTTATAACTTATAAAAAACATCACACACCACAACCTGGAAAGTTGATGATGCTATGTTGCTGCTAAAGTTAAAAATCAAGCACATGAATCTAGACCACTTGGCACGAAAGTCTTTGTCAACAACCATTGACGGAGAATATCTTGTTTCTGACTCCTTGTCATCATTTCCTACTCATCCAACTTTTCGTCGATGTCACCATCCCAGACCTTCATTTCCCGCTCATCACTTTTTGTTGATGTCATCATCATCACTACTACCATCATCATTATTATCATCATCGTCATCATGTCATTGTTAAATGAGACATACGACATGAGTAAAACAAGATTCAATGACAAAGGTGCCACAAAATGCCCCCACAGGACTGCCCAACATGTGGTTTGCTATATGGTAATGTAACATTTTGCTGTTGCGGTTGTTAAGTGTTGCTTAAGATAGTAATGAAAATATCTTACTAGCTAGCTAATGAACAACGAAACAAGTCGAAAGAGTACAAGTGTCGTATCCACATAGACTTCGCAACTATCTAGCCAATTATCAATTTAGTATACGTGCATAAATATATACATGAAGTGCATAAATGTAAATTGAGGTTTTTGGTCGGTCTTCTTCATTTTTGATGAAAAAGAAATATTGTTAGCTAGCGTGTATCATCTTACGACTGCCTAACTAGGGCCTATCTCAAGTCATTACTCGTTAGTGGGTTTTTGGTTTGATAATTGGAATGAAGGAAAACAGTAAAACTAAACTATGATAGATGTAACCAAGGATGGATCAACCTGTTACTACCGATTGTAGACTCTTGAACTTATAGATAAACAACAGGAACACTGAATTAGTTAGCAACATAACCTAGGCCTACTAATCCTATCCGATTTAACCGGAACTTCTGAATCACCTAAGCCCTGGGTCAATCCATATCACTAAGCTCAAGTTCCCCTAAGTTGCAATGTAATCTAGTCTCAAAATCATTAAAATTTGAGTACATTGGTTTAGTCCCAATGATACTGGTTTCTATCTTAGAGTCACATATTGATAAAATCCCACATTAGTGCTAGACTAATCGGCAACCTAGAATCTATCTCAAGGTCTAATATCTACAAATTCATAGCAAACCAACCAATTCCAACACTAAGGCACCGAATTCAGTAAAACCCTAAACATATCCCCAAATCGTCTATAACAAGTTTATGAGTCATAAATACCCAATAATCATCTTCATTAAGCACATCACTAAAATAAAGCATAAAACAAGTTCGAGGTACAACAATGGAGGTTTTAGAGGATTTGAGGAAAAGTCCCCACCTCAAGCTACAAGGAGTCTACACAAGCATTAGAGCAAAAAAAAAGAGAAAAGGGAGAAGAGTTAGCCAAGGAGGTTGAAGTAGGGCTTCAATGGAGGTGAGCTCCTCCTCCTCCTCATCTTCTTTTCCTTTCTTTTCCCATCTCTTTGTGGTCTCCTCCCTCCTTGCTCTTTTTCCTCTTCTTTTCCTCTTGTAAAAGCACAATATGGGCAAATTTTTAGCCTGATCGACCCATGTGGGTAAGTCTCATGGGTCGGTCTCTAGTGGGAGAAGACGTCATCACATGCACGAATTTAAGTCCAATTAGCCCACCTGGGACAGTTACGTGGGTTGATCAAGTCTAGTAGCTTCTGACCGACCCATGTGGGGAGGTCGTCTGGGTCGGTCGAGTCCAGTAGCTTCCGGAAAGAGTTCAACTAACCCACCTAGGTTGGTCATGAGGGGAGTTCGGTCTTCAAAACGCTCTATCTTCTTTGTTTTAGCTCCGATTTTGGATCCGTTTACACCCACATGTTCCTCTCTTCGTCTACTTTGCTCCTAGCTATGTTATCCCTCCTGTTTAATCAATAGATGTCTAGAAACACCAATAAAACACAAAACAGGAGGAAAACTAGCTAAAGGGGAGAAACGAGCATGAAAAGTGTTGATAAAATAATGAAATACACCCCTAGAACATGCTCATTTGGACACTCATTACCTATTCCCCACACACTTACCATTTTGCTTGTCCTCAAGCATAACCAAGCACTCAAGAAAGTGCGGAATGCTCACGACTTGCAAATACTATTATGAAGTGTAGGATAAATGAAGAAGCAAAAAGTGATTAAAACCTTTGAGGAGTGTGAACCATGTCTCAGTGATAACATGGGTGTACTTAGGGAAAAATAAAATCTAGAGTTTCGGGGTATGATCCAGAGTGCTTCAAAGCTTTAGAGATTAGGTAACTTAGAGAAATTTTACCATGGCCAACTTATCACGAATGGGCATTGAGAAGAAAACAAAAGGAAAAATAGATTTATGTATTTGTTTCACTTTTTCATAATAGACGAGGAGTTAAAATTTGGGCAAGTAGCCTTTGAATTTTAAGAACACTCAACTCTCATTGTTGGTTACCAATGGCATCTCATAATTCTCTTTCAGAATTTTCACAAAGAAGCACCCCTTATCAATGCCTAAGAGGGCAGACAGAAGAAACCCCTAAACGAAACAAATCCAACCATTTCAGATCACTTGGTCACACCATATGAAAAATGCTCCTCAAAAGTAATCAGAATTTTTTTTGAGCATTTATCTCACAATTCATAAGAGTATTTGTTCTTATGAGAATAACCCAGATCACAAGGATCCAAGTTTTTGCTTTTGGACAAATGCAAGATAAGTATGAGGAAGAAGCATTTAAGCACTCATTCACCAAAAAGGCCATTCCCCCACACTTATTTTGAACAATGTCCTAATTATTCACCAAACAAACCGAGGAAGGTTTTAGAAGACCTTTTCGGGAAGCAAACAAAAGAGAAGACAATAGAGGACACAAAAAAACAGTATAACACCTAAACTAGTACTCCCCTAATTGTGTTGTTGCTTGCTTTGAAGGAACTCCCTTACACTTGAGCTTTAGCCTCCTAGGAGCATAGCTTGGTTGCGGTGTAGACATGAGATTGCACCTGCATAAGACACTAAAAGTAAACAAACCATAGACGGGGTTAATAGTTAGCAAAAACAAAATCAAAGAAGAACTTAAAATTAAAATGAAATAAAAGTAAATGAAAGCAATTTTATCTGGGTTGCCTCCCGGGAAGCTTCCCATGTTTATGATCTCTGGCAAGACCATACGACCTTCAAGTCCTTCAGAATTGAATATGAATGTTGAAGTGGGATTCAACGGGAGGGTTGGGCGGTCATCATTTTTTCTTGAAGAATGGCCCATATTTTTCTGTTGATGATCCCTGGTGTGAGTATCATAATGTGGTTGAGACTCCTCTTCAAATTTAAGGATGTAAGCATCCTTATCTTCATTGAGTGGTGTGGGGAGAACTCTAGGGCGGCCCCTTTGTCTTCTAGCTCTGTTCCCGGATCAAATGAGACGGTGGCTTCTACACTTAGCGGGTGAAATGTGTGCTTTCTCCTTACATTGATTGAGCACAGGTTGGAAGGCCTTGATCCTCCGGATGAAGATCAAAGTTTGATGGCTCCTTTGCCTCAAATTTGAGGATGTAGACATCCTCATCTTCTTGGACATGCTCATATGAAGAGCCTTGATGGACATCAGCTTCAAAGGGAGGTGCTTCTTGAATTCGACGGTGGCACTCTCCTCTGATGACTCTGAGAGAGGCGGTGACTCATCCTTCTCAAGGTTGAGGAAGTAAGCATCTTTTTCTTCTTTTTATAGAAAGAAGGGGAGACATAATGGTAGTTGACTTCAGAGGGAGGAAACTCTATGAGGTCGAAGTTAAAACTCTCCTTGATGAGTCATCTTCAAGAACAAGCTGATGGTTTAGTGGCGGATGACTCTTTGATTCGGACAAGGGAGGAATGGGAGAACAACTTAAGTCCTCAGTTGGTTGCTCCACCTCATGTTTCATTTAGTTGTTAATTTATATGCTCTAGCTTAGCTAGAATTCTAGCATTGTTTTTTCTACTAGTTCATGTTAAAGATGTCTTGCTTCATGTTGAAAGTGTCTTATGCAGTTGGCTTAGGCTTGCAAGGAGAGATAAGATCTGACATGAGCTCCTCAAAACTAGTTGAATCATCCTTAGCCATGATCATAGGACAATGAGTGCTCTCGTGGTATCCTCCACACTCGTGGCACACAATGGTGGGGTTCAGCTTGACAAAAGATTTTAAGTCCTTCATGAGAACTCTCAATTGTAACATTGTTGTTGACCATTGGGGGCTCTCATGGTACTCTCTGCACCGTTGTCATACACTCCAATGGTTGGTGTATTGTTCGGTAGGGTTTGGATTGACAGACGAGATAAGGTCCCCCATGAGGGCTCTTAATTCAGACAATGTGACTGAACAAGAAGGGCTCTCATGGTATTCTTTGCACCTTTTATACACACTCCATTGATTGTAGGACTCTATGTCATATGAGTAGCCATATCAACCTCTTGCTTGATTGTAATGACCATCCATCAGATGAAATTACCTAAAATTAAAAGAAACAAAAATTTATACACAAAAGGGCATATAAAGGAAATGAAAGAAATGCACAAAAACTAAATAGAAAATAAACCAGATAGTTGGACCGAAGTCCCTGACATCGGCGCAAAAAACTTGTTGTGCAATATAGTAATGAAAATACCTTGCTAACTAATGAGCAATGAACCCAGTCGAAGCAGTACAACAAGTGTCATATCCATAGAGACTTCACAACTATCTAGTGCTAACAAGAAAATTGTAGGGAAAACTATGTACAAATTCAATTAAAAGAATGAAAGAATGGGAAAAATACTACAACTCTATACGGGTAGAAAAAATTCCCAATCGGAATATAGCGTAAGCAAATTACGACCGAAAGTATCGAACCCTAGGGACTTAGTAGAAAATCAGTCCTAATCCTCGTTAATCTCCTATTTCTAAATAAGGGGGGAAAAGTGGATGATAATTTAAATTAAAGGAACTAACCAAAAATCTAATCTAAATCATATTCACAATGAACCGCCCTCAATTCGGGATAATAAACCTTTCAAGAACAAGTATGATCATAAAGAAAAGAAATAAGTTTCAAATTAATCAACTTTTGAAGGTGTCGGATGTCTTGCCGGACATTTGTTGCACGGCACATTCAATAATTCTGAATGTGCCGGACACCAGATACCCGGCACTCCATCCGGGGTGTTCAAAATGTCAAGGTTGTTTTCTAGTTTCGAGTTTAAAACAACACTCTCAATCCATTATCAAAATTAGCAAATATATTGCCAATAAATGAACCGAAAAGAGGAGAATATCATGATTAACTCTAAATCTTAATTTTTACCTTCTAATTTGTAGAAGACTACGGAAAAGACCACTTAGAAATCCTTAACCATTATACCCTTGTTTTGATTAGCGAGGAGAGAATTTTGAAGTAAAAGGAAGGAGTAGCAACTTCATTCCATTTGCATAAAAATCAGAAATCTAAGTTGAAACTTTGTAACTTTTATTATCAGATCATAATGTAATTACAAGGAGAATTATTCCTAATCAAGGACTACCAAGAACTCTCTACTACATCATCCACTCAAAATGTAAGTCTTAGCCTTAACCCGATGGAGAATTCTTCTTCTTTCTTTGTGCATGACTTGAGGAACTTCCTTGGCAGCACTTCGAACTGATTTTGTGGAGTATGGAGGCGTGGCAATGGAGTAATGATGATTGTCAAAGTGCAAACTCTCGGCCCCTTTTTACAAGCCTCAAAATCTCCTCGTGCCGGGTGGAATGTCGGGCCAAAGTGATCCGGCATCTCAATAATCACGTGTGCAACTGTAATGGTCGAAACCACCAATTTAGAGCGAAAAGTCACATATGCCGCACAAGGGATGTCCGGCACTGTTGGCCAAAAATACATAGTGAAAATATATATACTTATGGGCAAAGAAAAAGGCAAGTGCACCTAGTCGATGTAGTACAACAGTGTCGTATCCACAGGGAAATTGCTCAATTATCCTAGTCTCGGTATTTAAAAAACAGCAAATAGGGGGTTTAGCCGGAGGGCAAGTTTGATGTTAGGATTAGTGCGAAAATAATAAATACAGTAAAATAAGGAGAATTAATTGATATGGATGGAAAAAGTATCCTAGGATAGTGGGGGGATTGCCTAAATTACTTAAACAAATTTATAACCATGTCTCATTATTTATTGTCTATTAGAGTTAATAAGGGTAAGTTACGAACTCTTAATTATAGCCTCAATATTTTCCTATTCAATCCGGAGTGTAAATACCAAGGTTTATTCCTTCGTGGTACTATGTATATCTCAAAATCATATGTTGATAGTTACCATAAAAATGCAGTAGTTTGTCGCGTAAAGCATTTAACAATATTATTGAAAGGAATAAAAACAAGTATAATAAATGAGACAGGTAATAAATATTTATTTAAGTAATATTAGGGTCAAACCCCATCCTAGGATACAAATAAAAATTACTCAGACATTAACAGAAATAAAAAGATAGCAGAGATAATATTAGCCATTATTTGGAGACTGATGGAGGAAACGGGTCTGCTACTTGCTCCTGATCCTGCTTCTCTTCTTATTTTTATTAACGCTGGTGGTGTGGTGGAATGGAAAATAAAAATAAAATGAAGAACTGGTACGTGGGAAATGAAGAGAATGGAATGGAGGTGTAGTGGTGATCAGATGATGGATTTTGAGCAAATGGCTTGTGGGTTTTTATAGAAGAAAAGAGGGGAAAGAGGACAAAGCTTTATGGTAGACGTGGGTGAAGAAAATAAGGGATGCGGCGCCTGATACAATTGACGAAGTATATAGATAAGTTTGTAGGCGCCGTAATTGAGGAAAAACAGAGAAGGCGGTGCAGATTTACAGTCGCGTGATTTCTGAATTCGGCGCAGTCATTTACACGTGTCCGGATTTGTGTCCGGATATGGCCCATCCAGACGTGTCACGTCCGAGTTTCTGTCCGTTTTAAGGACACACGTTTTTGTTGCGTCCGGGTCTGAGTCCGTGGCACGGACGTGAGACGTCCGGGACTACGTCCGTGGTACGGACGTGTGTATGTTGAGTCCGCGTTGCGGACGTACTTTTATGTCGTGTCCGAGTTTGTGTCCGCGTTGCGGACGTGCTTTCTTGCTTCCTGTCCGGATTTGCGTCCGGGTCTGTGATAAGTGTCCAAATGAGCATGATTTATGGGTGTATTTCATATGTTATATTAGCACTTTTCTTGCTCATTTCTCCACTTTAGTTAGTTTTCCTCTAGTTTTATGTTTTATTGGTTATCTTACATATCTATTGGCTAAACTTGAGGAAAACCAAGCTAGAATCAAAGTAGACAAACGTGTAGGCGCAAACGGATCGAAAAACGGAGTTCGGACGAAGATTTTAGAGGCAAAATAAGAAGTGTCCAAACTTGTACGAAGGTGTGCGAACTTGTAAGTTCGGACACAAGTTCGGACGCGGCGATCAGGACAGCTCCAGAAGAGCACTGTAACACCCCTCTCAATCATGACGTAATAATCGCTCACGCAAACAGGAATTAAAGGCGTCTCACAGCGGAAGGAAGTACAGTAATAGCACTCACATGGGTGTTACTTGCCATCACTCGCCCATACGAGTGAAGTAGCAGTACAACATCTTAACAAAATTAAACATAAAGATACAATCCGCGGTGACAACGAGATACCGCCTACTTGTCTATCTAAGTCTCGAAAACGTACTACTGTGGGCATCTAAATAACTCCAAGTCTTACAAACAATTTAGTGAACAACTTAATACAAAACGAGGTACGAATGATAACCCAGAAATCCACAACATCCTAACTACCCAGCCCCGCACTCCGGCTTCGTCCGTCATCATCAACCTGCATAAAGCCATAAAGGCTCAGCGATAAACGCTGAGTATGCCGAGTCTGGACCCTAATGGTCAATTAGGTCGTATTAACCGTCTTTTTTATTAGGTTCATTACATGCAACACCGGTTTACAGAGTATAGTAGGAACTGTAAAACACAATCAAGCATGTAACATTCATCACGGATATACACAGAACAGCACATCATATATCACAACCGCATCAATAAATCATTCGCTGACCTTAATTTTCATCATCACATATCACAAAGCTTAGCCCCCCCCCCCCCCCGGGCCCTCATATTACTTTAATTGGTTAGCACTGTCGGGTGTCAGTTAGGACAATCCCGAATACACTCACTTGGACAGTAGTCCCACGTACACACAAGTGCTCATTGCCCTGATCATCCGAAGACTCTGGGACTAATTCACTTTGCCTTTGTAAAGGCGTCCATTTAGGTGGCCAAAGGCCTGGTGCCAACGGTAGCACACTCCGCCTGACGATCTATCTAGGCTCGTTCAGGATTAACTAGGGAAAACCCGACACGGGTTAACCCAAGAGATCTCTACGCGCGACCAGCAGCCAATGACTGTCTGGATTAAGGTTCACATCACTTCCATTCACACTCCACTGTTAGCTTCGTTAATTAGTAGTTCAGTTACAGTTTTTACCAAGATAACATCACTTATTGGTTAGCTGCCCTCTGGGTCTTACGCATGCCTAGAATGATTCTAGGTAGTGTTTATCTTTGAGTTGAAGCTCTAGGGACCGACAATGTCGTGTCCCGTTCCTAAGTGTCTTACTTAGGTTTTAACTACATACTTGCATACTTAATGTATTAGGTCGGCAACGGTAATCACAGTCACACAACTCGAATATGTAGTTTTATATAAACCGATCTATAGTCGGTCATAGTGTTATATCGTGCATAAATAAGTAATGCAGTAAACACATATACTTCACACATAGACATACAAGTTATCAAACAAATCCGAGCCCGAGGAATTCCTCAGGACAACTCGGATCAAACTCCTTTACATACCGTACACCGTAGTCTAGATTCGTGCAGTGCAGACCACTAGAGCTTTCGAGCGCGTACGTCGGGAATGCGATCTAGTAACACGAGGAACACTAAGCGTCAATCCACATGACAACACAATCCGGTATTTCCGAATAACGTTTGAAATCCTAGTACTATGTCTCCAGACTTAACATTTGTTACTAGTTAAAGTCTCGTTATTATTATTTTATAAACCCCTTACTCGTTGTGTGAGTTAGTTTTCGGTTTACATTAGAGCATGAAACCTTATGTTATACACTTACGATAATTCACTAGGGTTTATTTACCAACCAAAGTCTTATACTAACCTTAGTATTTTATGTCGTTATAACTATAGTGTATAACTTTACTTCTTGGTACGTGTTTATCTATGTATGTATGCATTTAGCATAACATCTTGAATAACTATATCCTTAGTCACATAATATTATTTGTGTTACATCTGTTCCATAATGTTATATGGTATGATATTTTTATGTGTCACTAGACTTTATTATATGTGGCTTGGCAACTTAGGAATGTATCGGAAATAATATACACATGTGCCACATTTGAGCTCCCTTTATTATATACTTTCATTATTTATAAAGCTACCACATAACTTATAATACATTGTAGGTATTTAATTTTTATAACACCAAAACCTTGTGGTAATATATAACCCAAGGTCATTTCACACTTGATTAATTATCGGTTGCATGTATATATGTACATCTAATTTCCTTTCACATCTCAACTCACCATCCCACAATTTCTGCTACAGATTATTAGACTTAGGACTGTATTACAACTTAAACACCCCTGTGAACTTACTTATACAGAAAGTTACTCGTTTCTGAAAACAGCTAGCACTGATGTACTAAGTTTGTTAAACTTTTCCCCTTCTGTTTTGTTTCTCACTCCCGGATTTGGTTGCCTTTTTCACTCTCTCTTTCCCCATCTGTTCAGTTACCCATTTCATGGTGTTATTACTCTTTCATTTCAATCTGTTACAGAGACATATAACCATACTTGACTGGGAAGAATCTGAAACAGAAGAGAAGGAGTCGAACTGAAACAGAATTTGATATTACTTCCTTCTGTTGCTTAGTTCAGTTTGTGATATTAGTTAATCTTTCTCAAGTGAGTTTATGTCTTAGCTACATGACTCAATAAATTGTTTTCTGTTTTAACAACCCCAACATCTTGCTGTTATCTCTAGTGAAACAAACTCACACAGAACCCCAAGAAAAACAGAAACTGAAAGAAAGAAACAAACAGACAGGGACTGGTATATAATTCTTCCTGTTGTTCCTGTGTTAGAATTCCCAAACTTTCCTAAGCTGTTGACCCTGTAAATTTGGTGTGCTATCAAATTTCTAACTCAACTAAACCCAGGGCAACTTTGTTACACATACTGAATTAGTTAGGACCTGATTTGACTCGAAAACTGAAGTTGAAGTCCAGACTGAATTTAAAACAGAAGCTGATTTGTGATTTCTGTTTTCCTTCCTGTCGGGGTTTTTCTTTCCTTTTTAACTGATTAGATTTCCCTTAACTACTTACTCAGTTACTTAGATATTCCAATAAGCTTCTCATCCCACCTAAAAACCTAAATACTTGTTACAGATACAGAAACCTCAACATTGAAACCTGGAGCTATTCTCCAACAATAATGAAACTGATATCTGTTTTTTTTTTCCTTTCTGCTACACTTTATCTGATTCTTAGTCGGTTCCAAACTTCTTAAAGTTTCTATAGTACTAGATGATGGTGTTAGGAATGATTTAAATTTAAAAACCACTCAAGACAGTGAAGCCAACATCTCTGAAATCCATTTAACAGAAACCAGATAGAATTGTCAAGATGTAAAAACTGAAATCATAACCTGTTAACTTCCCTAGTAAACTGCATTTTATTCACGATTCTGAATTGGATTTTCCTTAGGTTGATTAGCTATCTAAATAGGCACCTGAGTACAGTTCTAACCTCCAACACAGATTCACCACTATGATGTTTAAACTCTTGACAGAATTATATACAGAAAAGAAGTTTCTGAGACTGAAATCAACCAGAAACTGATAAGAGTTATTGCTTCCTTCCCTGTCTATCTTTTATCTGGTTACACTTCTCCCAAAAACCTACCCAGTTACTGAGACATTTCTATCAAGTTTTTAAAACCCAAACAAAAGCTCAAAGAGCTTGTTACAGACACATAACAATCCACACTGACTGGAAGGAACCTGAAGACTTGAAAAAGAAGTCGAAACAGAATCAGAGTTGTTGTTGTTACAGAGACAGCATTGCAAGACTGGTTGGCTCTCTTTCTATTTCCTAAGAGCCTCTCATCCTAAACTGTTTTAGATAGTCTACCAACCCAAGGCATTCAAAGTACTGAGACAGAGGGAAAAAAAATCCACAAACTGAAGTCTGTTACCTATTTTTTTTCTTCTCTATTCTCCTTTCTGTTTTAACTCATGTGTTGTTTCTCAGTTTTCTCTCGATACAGTTTAGGTAGTTTAGGAAGTGATAGTTTTTTTTGAAGTTCCAACAGATTCTAATAGGTTTACCACTCCGTTTTAAACTCCTGAAAGTTATTGTACAGAAAGATCAAGATGACAGAAACTGCACTCTAACTGGTAAATCCTCTCATCTGTTTCTTTTCTGTTTGTTCTCAGTGACTTACAGTTCTCTTTTTTTTCTTTCCTAATACCTACATACCTAGTCAAGTGGTTTGGTAATGTTTTAAGTTCCTGAACTTATTCACTGCCGCCCTTTTTACTTCTCTGAAACATTATTACACAGAAACAAGGAGTTCCTGAACTGCAATTAAACAGAAATGCCCTTTGTTCTTCCAGTTTTCTTTTCTGTCAGTTTTCTACATCAACCTACGCTTCCTGCCAACTGCTTACCCATTCAGCTATTAATACCTCATTGCAGACACATAACTAGCTAGAACTGAACTGGTAAGAAAGCTGGTATTGAAACAGAAATCTGAGATCAAAACTAGCAAGAACCTGAAACTGATAAGTAACGTCTGAGATTGTGTTTCTCTATGTTTCTGATTCAACTTTCTTGCTTACCCATTAGACCCTCATCCCTTTCCTAATTGCTTAGCTATCACGATGAGTGTGTTTTTAGGTTTCTTATTTCGAGACAAGTCACAACAGCATGGTCTAGCCACCTAAACTGTAACAGAACAGAAACCATGCTAAATGCATCTGTTTCTATCCTTTTTAGTTGTTAATCGTGCATGCATTTTCTTCTGATCAAAGGTTCAGTCAGAGGTAGCTCACCACTTAAACCTCTTGGTTGTTTCCCTTGGTTGGTTCTTGGTGCATAAGGAACTTACAGCACCGTGGTCACCTTGACTACATTGGAAAGTTTACCCGGAGATCAAAATTCATGCTAACTCAGAGAGGAAAAACATAGTTGGACTAAACCGAGATGGGTATGGTCTTTACCTTGCTTCCCCTTTTTTTTCTTTCCACGAGAATGGTACAGCAAGGGAGGCCACTCGGTCTTGCTCCTTCCCCAAGCACTGAGGCCTACTCACTGGCCTACTACGTGAAGAAAACAGGAAAAAGGAAGTGGTTCAAGACCAGCTGTGATTATAACCGATGTAACAGTGAAAAAGAAAGGGATGGGGTGAAGTTCGCGTGAAGAAGCAGTGAACAAAGAGAGTGCATGCTGGGGTTTGTAACCGAAATGGAGGAGAAGTTCAAGCTGGTTTTATGCAGCTTTACCTTGAGAAGATGAAGAGGCTGGCTTCCCTTCTTCCTCTGTTTTTCAACCGGATCTCCACTGTCTAGCTCCCTATATCGGTCTTTGCTAATTCTCGAGCAGTAACCAGGGACGTTGGGAGCAGCTCTCGGCGGAGGTTGGAGAGGGTGAAGGTACTGAAAGGAGGAAGATGAGAACCGGTTATAACATGGTGGTATGGGTAGTTGGTCAGTGGCTGAGGAGCTTGGGAATCCTCAAGGGATGGGCGTTTGGCAAAAATAATCCTCTCTGTTGTATGGGAGTACGTCAACAACTGAGGAAATGTCGGTCTGTCGCATAGAGATTGAAGCGGTATTATCTGGAGTTACTGAATCCAGAGGGAAATGTCGAGTCTTTCTTCCTCTGTAACCACAGTAGCGAGCTACTAATCCATATTCGTTGGTATTTTCTACCGAAATCGAGCACAGCTCAACTGGTTAAGGTTTCGGGATAGTTATGAAAGTTCTTGGGTTCGAATCCCGGCTAGAGCGTATTTGCTCTTTTATTTTTTTCAGCCTTATTATGCCTATTTGTTGCATATAAGTGACTTGTATTAACATGTCACGTTATTAGCTGTATGTACATATATATATACGACTATTTCGTTATGTCCCGTTTTTAATTACATCATTATACGGTTACAACTATTTATAGTAGTGTTCTAATTATATATACAACGTTATAATTTTGTAATGTTGTGTATATGTACGTATATGTTCCTTTTATACTTTAATGTTGTAAGTTACATATATTTAAATAACGTTTAATTATTTAGGGGTATTTCAGTCTACCCCCTTAAAGAGACTTCGTCCCGAAGTCGTTTTTCTCGAATGATTTATAGCACTACCCATATGGTCATGGTGCACATCTATTTGATGTGACGGTACCTAAGCGATACAGTACGAACTGAATTCATAAAGGAGTACACACACACATATATATATATATATATCAATCGTTAACCATTCATACATGTTCATAACATACACATGTGCGCAATGCGCAAACAATTCATACATCCGAGTATCTCGTACAATGTGTAAACAACCTACCAACAACACAAAACACGTATGCCCTGCATACAAATACACATACGGATGCGTAAACAACCTACCAACAACACAAAACACGTATGCCCGCATACAAATACACATACGGATGCGTAAACAACCTACCAACAACACAAAACATGTATGCCCCGCATACAAATACACATACGGACACACAAAACTTGAGGCTCTACCCCCCTTAAAAGGGGTTACGCCCCCGTAACCCACCAGTACTGACAGACGCTGTAACACCCCTAAAACCGGCCTAAGAGTTAAGGGTATTACACGCCGCGTATTACTACCAATAACGCAAGGCTCTAAAACACTCAAACGCAATAAAGGCCCAAAACGAAGTTTACATAAACATTGTAAACCAATGTATTCAAATACAGCGGAACAAATACCAAATCCCAAATACAAAACCGAGTCAGAAACACAAGTCAAAAGCATAAGGCCCGAAGGCTACAACATCTCGGAGTATCAAACTGAAAGAACATAAAGCTAATTACTATAGCTCCAGAACTCAAGATGATCCTCGCTGATCAATCTGCAAAAATGTTAGAAGTAGGGGAATGAGCACACAACTATGCCCAGTAAGCAGCGACCGTCATCAGCAAGGTCGCTCAAAACAATTGAAATCAGAAGAAGAGAAGATAAACATCTTATGCACAATTCTCAGATAGTCAGAAGCTTTCAGAAACAGAAGTAGAGTGGAACACAAGGGGTTCCCATTCAGAAACAGTCAGAGCACTTAAACAGAAAGGGGACAAGACACAATGCACACACTCAGAAGGGTCGAAGACCCATAGACCATACCAGGTCTCTCGGCAACGCAGAAATGACTCGAAAGAGCCAAAGGGTTCGTCAACCCCGCAGAACAGAAAGGGAATGACCCACACTCAGAACGACGTCTACATGGTATACCACGGAATAGCTCGACCCAGCCATTCACGGCTCAGAAACAAAGTGCAATGTCCCAAAACAGAAAGGTTGCCTAAACAGAAGCAAAGTTGCATTTAAATATGCCAACACTCTCATAAATCGGTAGCACAGATCATAAGGAAACCAATGCCGCAGACGGCACTCAAATCGGAGTTCAAACGAAGAAATTATGTTGAAAACAGAGGGGTGTCCGAACTTGTGTCCGGATGTTGAAGTTCGGACACAAGTCGAGACTCAGAAGCCAGAGAAAGCCAAATGTCCGAACTTGTGTCCGGACATCAATGTTCGGACACAAGTCGAGTTGAAATCAGATAGAGGAGTTCAGCTTGTCCGAACATCCAAGTTCGGACGGATGTTCGGACAAGTTTTACGGGAAAACACGCGGAGGGTCCGACCTTGTGTCCGGACTTCAAAGTTCGGACACAGGTCGAACTTAAACCAGAGGGAAAACCTGAGGGTGTGTCCGAACATCTATGTTCGGACAGATGTTCGGACATACCCCGAACTCGCAAATCAGAAAGGCAGAAACGCACTGTCCGAACTTCAAAGCTCGGACGGAAGTTCGGACAGTGCGAAAAATGCAGTTTCCAGAAGACGAACAGAGCAGAAAAACAACCCAAATCAATGCCTCAAAATGCCAATTAAGCACACACACCAAATCAGACATTAAAACAGGAAACCATGGGGGTTTAGCCATTCTAAAACGCAACCAAACAGACATCACAAACAGAAATCACACACGAAACAGAACCGTTGCAATCCCCATGGCTGAACTTCCAAACTGAATCGAGTAACCACCTACCTCAGTTCAGAGTGCAGAAAATCCACAGAACGCAGCAACAACAGCAACGAACAATTTCTCAACCAGACCGACCCGAACAGCCACTGAATTCCCATAAATGATAATCCAAAATCAGAAAAACGGAAGAGACAAACCGAGACAACACAACCCTTAATCTGCAACACGAACCTGAACCCAATGTGCAGAGAATCCAACAATTCGCAACAGCTCACAGCCCGTGCAGACCACAGATCGACAGCAACCCCGTTGTCTCTGAATTCAGCAATTCGAAGTTTCAAAAAAAATCAGAAAACAGAAGAGGGAAGAACGCAACACCGACCGACACAATCAGAGAATCCAAACCTGAGTAACGAAGGCGGAACACACAGCAGCGAAGATCTCCAATCTGATCGCAGCAGAACAATCACCGTTTCAACAAAGTGAGAAGTTGAGAGAGAGAGAGAGCAGAGAAAACTGTCGTTCAAACCACGATGAGAGGCGCTCCTCACGACTGAACTGACGTGAATGAATAGATCGGGAATTAGAAGTGATTAAGAAGGAAAAATAAATAAGTAATTCCTTTACTTATTATCAAATAATCTGATTACCTTAAATAGCAGGGGTAATGACCTCCTCGCCCTTGGCAATTAAAAGAATACCACCGGAGTCCCAACTGATAGCAAAGAAATCAATAATCCAACTTAGAAAAACATTGCAACTGATATAACCTAAGGTATGAATTATACGGGTTATAACATCACCTCCCCCTTAAAAGAATCTCATCCTCGAGATTAACTCACCTTACTGCTCGAACAGAGAGGGAAACTTGGCACGCAGCTCATCTTCGAGCTCCCACGTGGCTTCACTCTCTAACTGATCTGACCACTGGACCTTCACCATAGGCAGGGTCTTACTACGAAGCCGACGGACATCCCTGGCTAAAATGCGAGTAGGCACCGCCTCGAAACTGCAATCCTCTCTCAGCTGAAGCTGGCTGTAGTCGATCACGTGAGACGGATCATGCAGATACTTCCTCAACATGGAGACATGAAAAACACCATGAACAGCAGACAAAGCAGGTGGCAAAGCCAAACGGTAAGCCACAGGGCCAATCCTCTCCAGAATCTCAAACGGTCCCAACTACTTGGGATAAGCTTCCACGCTTCCCGAACCGGACCACACCTCTGACCGGCGACACTCGCAGATAGACATGATCACCAACATCGAACTCAAGCGGCCTGCGCCTCTGATCTGCATAGCACTTCTGTCTGCTCTGAGCAACAAGCAAACGCTCCCGAATCGCCCTGATCTTCTCTACTGCTCCCTGCACCAGCTCGGGTCCAACCAAGACCCTCTCCTTCAGGTCATCCCAACAGATGGGACCTGCACCTCCTACCGTACAACGCTTCAAACGGAGCCATACCAATGCTCGCCTGAAAGCTGTTGTTGTAGGCGAACTCAATCAGAGTCACATGCTGCTCCCAGCTACCACCAAAGTCCAGGACACATGCACGAAGCATGTCCTCCAAAACCTGATTAGTCCTCTCCGTCTGGCCATCCGACTGAGGATGGTAAGCTGAACTGAACGCTAAATTCGTACCCAAGGCCTTATGCAAACTGCGCCAAAATCTCGAAACAAAACGAGGGTCACGATCAGACACAATAGTAGTAGGCACACCGTGAAGCCTCACTATCTCATCCAGATATAAACGAGCTAGGCGCTCCAGACTGAAGGTCTTCTTCACCGGCAGAAAATGAGCAGACTTCGTCAGACGATCAACTATCACCCAAACAGCATCACAACCCGAAGGAGTCCTGGGCAAACCCATACAAATCCATCCCCACACTCTCCCACTTCCACTCAGGAATGGGAAGGGGCTGAAGCAAACCCGCTGGCCTCTGGTGCTCAGCCTTAATCTGCTGACAGGTCTGGCACTTCGAGACAAACTCTGAGATATCACGCTTCATCCCAGACCACCAGAATGACTCTCTGAGGTCTCGATACATCTTCACCCCTCCTGGGTGAACTGAATAAGGCGCTCCATGGGCCTCCTGAAGGATCTCTCTGCGCAGCACTGCATCGTCTGGCACACATACACGGTCTCTGAAACGCAGACAACCATCGCTGGAGACACTGAAATCTGAACTCTGCTCTGAACAGCCCCTCTCTAATCCGACATAAAGCTGAGTCTGACTCCTGACCAACCCGAATCCTGTCGACCAACGAAGACTGCACCTGAAGCGCTGCTATCACACTGGCACTGGCTGGTCTGACTACCCAAACACCCATACGCTGAAGCTCTAAGGCGGACCTCTGAACTCCTGACAAGGCACAAGCTACACCCGAAGCACCTCTCCGGCTCAAGGCATCTGCAACAACATTCGCTCTACCCGGGTGGTAGAGGATCTCTAAATCGTAGTCATGAAGTAGCTCCAACCACCTCCTCTGTCTCAAGTTCAGCTCCTTCTGAGTGAACAAATACTTGAGGCTCTTGTGGTCAGTGTAAACCTTACACGACGCTCCATATAAATAATGTCTCCAAATCTTCAGCGCGAACACTACAGCTGCCAGCTCCAGATCGTGGGTAGGGTAGTTCTTCTCATAGGGCTTAAGCTGTCGGGAGCCATAAGCCACTACCTTACCCTGCTGCATCAAAACACATCCCAGTCCCTTATGGGACGCATCACAGAAGACCTCGAACCCTCGTCCCAGAAGGCAAAGTCAGAATCGGTGCCGTCGTCAGTCTCTTCTTAATCTCCTGGAAACTCTGCTCGCAAGCCTCGCTCCACTCATACTTGATCTCCTTCCTCAACAGACGGGTCAGCGGGGATACAATCTTAGAGAACCCCTCAACGAACTTCCTGTAGTACCCAGCTAACCCAAGGAAACTGCGAATCTCAGCAACATTCGTGGGCCTCGCCCACTCCATCACAGCTCTAACCTTCTCAGGATCCACTGAGATACCGTCCTTCGAGACCACATGTCCCAAGAACACTACACGATCAAGCCAGAAGTCACACTTCTTCAACTTAGCATACAGCTCACGATCCTTCAGCGTCTGCAAAACAATCCTCAGATGCTCCTCATGCTCCTCTGCGCTCCTGGAGTACACCAAGATATCATCTATGAAGACCACTACGAACTGATCCAAATAGGGTTTGAAAACCCGGTTCATCATATCCATGAATACTGACGGAGCATTAGTCAAACCAAACGGCATGACTAGGAACTCGTAATGACCATAACGAGTCCTAAAAGCGGACTTAGGCACATCCTCGGCCTTAATCCTCAACTGATGGTAGCCCGAACGAAGATCTATCTTCGAGAACACTGTGGCACCCGCCAACTGGTCAAACAAATCGTCGATGCGCGGAAGGGGATAGCGATTCTTGATGGTCACCTTGTTCAACTCTCTGTAATCGATGCACAAACGGAAGGTCCCATCCTTCTTCTTCACAAACAGCACTGGCGCTCCCCAAGGCGAAACACTAGGGCGTATGAAGCCCTTATCCAACAGCTCCTGAAGCTGGACCTTTAGCTCCTTCAACTCCGCCGGACTCATACGGTAAGGGGCCCTAGAGATGGGCTGAGTCTCTGGCGCTAAATCGATGGTGAACTCCACCTCTCGCACTGGTGGAAGTCCGGGCACGTCGTCCTGGAAGACCTCAGGAAACTCCTGACAATCGGGATGCTCTCCAAGCTAGATCCCTCACGCACCTCTGGCAGATAACATAAGAAGCCCTGGCAGCCCTTCCTCAAGAAACTGGCTGCCTGCATCGCTGACACAATCACCGGCGCACATGGAACTGCATTCCCAGAGAAAGCAAAACGAGACCCGTCTGGCAAGTCGAACACCACCTCTCGCTGCACAATCTATATGGGCATGGTGCTCTGCTAGCCAATCCATGCCCAGAATCACATCAAAACAGGTCATCCGCATCGGGATGAGGTCAGCAAAGAAAGTCTTGTCCCTAACTACTATGGGACAAGCCTTACACACAGAATCCAGCACACAAGGGGCAACCCCACCTAATGGACTACTCACACACAAGTCTATCTCACTAGGCACAGCAGTCAGTCCAAGATCATCCAACAAATCATAGCAGACAAAGGAATGCGTAGCTCCAGAATCAAACAGACAAAACACATCTCGAGAATGGATCTGGAGAATACCTGAGACGACGCGATCACCAGCTCGATCACGCTCTCCAGCCATAGCATAAACCCGGGCCTGAGTCTGAGGCTTCTTCTGATCGGACCTCGCCCCTGAATCTGAGCCGGTACCTCTATCCCCTGAGCCTCTACTGGACGCCTGAGGGCACTGAGCAATCCGGTGCTCCATCGACCCGCACTTAAAGCAGGCACCGGTCTTCTTGTAGCACTCCCTACCAGGATGGGAGCGACCACAAGACCCACACTTCGTCCCAGCTGACGAAGATGAAGAAGCTCCCCGGCGATCTCCATAGGTCTGCTTCTTCTGAGGAGGCAGCCTCCTTCTTCTGAGGCTCCTCAGCACGCCTCTTCCCTTATGGTCTCTGCCCGCCTGTCTGCCCTTGATGTCAGCCTCTACCAGCAAGGCGACATCCGCCACATCTCTGAAGGTCCGGTGACGAAGAGGTGTCACCGCCGACCTGATGTCTGGCCTCAATCCGCTCTCAAACTTACGAGCCTTCCTGTGCTCATCCGGCTCTGGAGCATACTTCGACAGCGTCACAAACTTCCTCACATACTCCTCTACAGACATATCTCTCCCCTGGCGCAGCCGGTTATACTCGTTGATCTTCTGGTCTTTGTACACATCCGGATAGAACTGCTTGTTGAACTCCAAGCAGAACTGATCCCAGGTCCAAGGCTGGGGATGCCTACCCATCACCATGCGCCACCACTCCTTCGCCTCCCCCTTAAAGAGGAACGTAGCGAAGTCCACCTTCTGGTCATCCTCCGACCCCATCACTCTCAGCAGGTCCTCGACCTCTGTAATCCAGTGGCTCGCCTCCTGAGGGTCACCACAGCCATCAAAGGATGGAGGCTTAAGCTTCATGAACTCCTGGAGAGCTCGGACTCGGCCTCCCACGGCATTCGCTCCTGCTGGGCCAGCACCACCAGCTCCTCCACCAGCTCCCCCAGCAGCTGCAGCCATCGTCTGCATCAACTGCGTCACAAACTGCTGCACTACATCCGCAGCATCTCCCTGAGGGGTCACTGGTGTCCTACGAGGAGCCATTCTGAGATACACAAATCCAAAACTTGTCAGAACTGACTCAGACTTCAAACACTGTCACAACTGACCTCGCACAAGCAAACACACCCACAGACACCAAAGAAAGCCAAACCTGGCTCTGATACCACTAAATGTAACACCCCTAAAACCGGCCTAAGAGTTAAGGGTGATACACGCCGCGTATTACTACCTAATAACGCAAGGCTCTAAAACACTCAAACGCAATAAAGGCCCAAAACGAAGTTTACATAAACATTGTAAACCAATGTATTCAAATACAGCGGAACAAATACCAAATCCCAAATACAAAACCGAGTCAGAAACAAGTCAAAAGCATAAGGCCCGAAGGCTACAACATCTCGAGTATCAAACTGAAAGAACATAAAAGCTAATTACTATAGCTCCAGAACTTAGGATGATCCTCGCTGATCAATCTGCAAAAATGTTAGAAGTAGGGGAATGAGCACACAACTATGCCCAGTAAGCAGCGACCGTCATCAGCAAGGTCGCTCAAAACAATTGAAATCAGAAGAAGAGAAGATAAACATCTTATGCACAATTCTCAGATAGTCAGAAGCTTTCAGAAACAGAAGCAGAGTGGAACACAAGGGGTTCCCATTTCAGAAACAGTCAGAGCACTTAAACAGAAAGGGGACAAAACACAATGCACACACTCAGAAGGGTCGAAGACCCATAGACCATACCAGGTCTCTCGGCAACGCAGAAATGACTCGAAAGAGCCAAAGGGTTCGTCAACCCCACAGAACAGAAAGGGAATGACCCACACTCAGAACGACGTCTACATGGTATACCACGGAATAGCTCGACCCAGCCATTCACGGCTCAGAAACAAAGTGCAATGTCCCAAAACAGAAAGGTTGCTTAAACAGAAGCAAAGTTGCATTTAAATATGCCAAAACACTCATAAATCAGTAGCACAGATCATAAGGAAACCAATGCCGCAGACGGCACTCAAATCGGAGTTCAAACGAAGAAGTTATGTTGAAAACAGAGGGGTGTCCGAACTTGTGTCCGGACATCGAAGTTCGGACACAAGTCGAGACTCAGAAACCAGAGAAAGCCAAATGTCCGAACTTGTGTCCGGACATCAATGTTCGGACACAAGTCGAGTTGAAATCAGATAGAGGAGTTCAGCATGTCCGAACATCCAAGTTCGGACGGATGTTCGGACAGGTTTTACGGGAAAACACGCGGAAGGTCCGACCTTGTGTCCGGACTCGAAGTTCGGACACAGGTCGAACTTAAACCAGAGGGAAAACCTGAGGGTGTGTCCGAACATCTATGTTCGGACATACCCCGAACTCGCAAATCAGAAAGGCAGAAACGCACTGTCCGAACTTCAAAGCTCGGACGGAAGTTCGGACAGTGCGAAAAATGCAGTTTCCAGAAGACGAACAGAGCAGAAAAACAACACAAATCAATGCCTCAAAATGCCAATTAAGCACACACACCCAAATCAGACATTAAAACAGGAAACCATGGGGGTTTAGCCATTCTAAAACGCAACCAAACAGACATCACAAACAGAATCACACACGAACAGAACCGTTGCAATCCCCATGGCTGAACTTCCAAACTGAATCGAGTAACCACCTACCTCAGTTCAGAGTGCAGAAAATCCACAGAACGCAGCAACAACAGCAACGAAAAATTCCTCAACCAGGCCGAACCGAACAGCCACTGAATTCCCATAAATGATAATCCAAAATCAGAAAAACGGAAGAGACAAACCGAGACAACACAACCCTTAATCTGCAACACGAACCTGAACCCAATGTGCAGAGAATCCAACAATTCGCAACAGCTCACAGCCCGTGCAAACCACAGATCGACAGCAACCCCGTTGTCTCTGAATTCAGCAATTCGAAGTTTCAAAAATCAGGAAAAGAAGAGGGAAGAACGCAACACCGACCGACACAATCAGAGAATCCAAACCTGAGTAACGAAGGCGGAACACACAGCAGCGAAGATCTCCAATCTGATTGCAGCAGAACATCACCGTTTCAACAAAGTGAGAAGTTGAGAGAGAGAGAGAGCAGAGAAAACTGTCGTTCAAACCACGATGAGAGGCGCTCCTCACGACTGAACTGACGTGAATGAATAGATCGGGAATTAGAAGTGATTAAGAAGGAAAAATAAATAAGTAATTCCTTTACTTATTATCAAATAATCTGATTACCTTAAATAGCAGGGGTAATGACCTCCTCGCCCTTGGCAATTAAAAGAATACCACCGGAGTCCCAACTGATAGCAAAGAAATCAATAATCCAACTTAGAAAAACATTGCAACTGATATAACCTAAGGTATGAATTATACGGGTTATAACAGACGCTACTCGAAAAGTGCTGGGTACTTGGCTCTCATCGAATCCTCTAACTCCCAAGTGGCCTCTTCGACCTCGTGGTTTGACCAAAGAACCTTGACCATGCGGATGGTCTTGTTCCTGGTCTCCCGTGTCTTCGTATCTAGGATGCGTAGTGGAGTTTCTTCGTAACTGAGGTTCGGGTCTAGTTCCAGCTGCTCTGGCTGTAATACATGCGAGGGGTGGGGGATGTATTTCTTCAGCTGAGATACGTGGAATACATCATGCACTCTCCCGAGCTCAACAGGTAAGTCTAACCTGTAAGCTAACGGGCCCACTCGCTCCGTAATGCGATACAGACCAACATACTTCGGGCTTAACTTGCCCTTCTGTCCAAAACGAAAGATGCCCTTCATCGGTGACACTCTGAGGAAGACTCGGTCGTCGACTGCGAACTCGAGATCTCTTCGTCGGACGTCTGCATATGATTTTTGTCTATCTTGGGCAGCTTTCATATTTCTACGTATCTGTAGGACATCCTCTTTCACCTGCTTTAAGTACTCGGGTCCAAGTAATGTGTTCTCGCTAGGCTCGTCCCAGCAGAGAGGTGTCCTACATGGTCTACCATATAAAGCCTGGAATGGTGGCATCTGAATCGATGCGTGGTAGCTGTTATTGTAGGCAAATTCAATTAGATGTAATCGATCAACCCAACTCTCCTGAAAATCTAGGGCGCATGCTCGTAGCATGTCCTCCAAAGTCTGGATGGTCCTCTCACTCTGACCATCCGTTTGCGGGTGAAAGGCGGTACTTAGCTTCAGCTTAGTACCCAAGGCCTCCTGTACTTGCCCCCAAAACCGTGATAGGAATCGAGGGTCTCTATCTGACACAATTGTTTTTGGCACACCGTGATGTCTTATGATTTCTCGCTGGAAAAGGTCCGCTAATTTGGGGACTTTCCATGTGTCTCTGATCGGAATGAACTTAGCCACTTTCGTCAATCTGTCGATGATCACCCAGATAGTGTTCGCACCTCCCTTAGTCGGTGGGAGGCCGACAACAAAATCCATGGATAGGTCCTCGAACTTCCAGTACGGAATGGGCATAGGCTGCACCAAGCCTCCTGGTCTCCTGTGCTCGAACTTGACTTTCTGACAAGTCAAGCAGCGGGTAACAAACTCTGTTACATCCTTTTTCATACCACTCCACCAAAAGTGAGTCTTCAGGTCTTTGTACATCTTCGATGATCCCGGGTGGATGGACAAGGAAGAACAATGAGCTTCACTAAGTATCTTCTCTTTCAACTCTGGGCTGGACTCTGGAATGCACAGTCTGCCATTTAATCTGATCAGTCCATCATCACTAAGTGTGAAATCGTATTTCTGCCTCTCGAATATGCCGTCAACTAACTGCTGCCTGATGGTCTGTATGTACTGGTCGCTCTCCTGAGCACAGCGTACTTCTTCGACTAGGCTACTGCTTGCTGACATGGCATGTAAGGAGTGAGCTCTCCGGCTCAGGGCATCAGCTACTATGTTTGCTTTCCCCTCCTTGTATTTGAGGTCGATGTCGTAGCCTTTCAAGAACTCGACCCATCGCCTCTATCTCATGTTCAGATCTTTCTGGGTGAATAAATATTGAAGGCTTTTGTGATCTGAGTATATCGTCACTGTCACACCATATAAGTAATGTCTCCATATTTTCAAAGCAAAAACCACTGCTCCTAGCTCTAAATCATGTGTCGGGTAGTTTTCCTCATGTTTCTTCAGCTGTCGGGAGGCGTAGGCTACGACCTTCCCATGCTGCATGAGTACACACCCTAGCCCCGTGCCTGAGGCATCACAGTACACTTCGAACCCGTCGGTCCCTTCAGGAATGGTGAGTACGGGAGCCGACGTCAGAAGGTCCTTCAGTGTCTGAAAGGAACGCTCGCACTCTACAGTCCACACAAACTGAGCATCCTTTTTCATCAAATTAGTCATAGGCTTAGCTTCCTTGGAGAAGTCTTTCACAAAACGTTGTAGTATCCGGCTAACCCTAAGAAACTGCGGATATCGGTCACTGTTTTTGGTCTCGGCCAGCTCTTGACTGCCTCTATCTTCGCAGGGTCAACTGATATGCCGCTGGCTGAAATGATGTGTCCTAAGAATGCCACACTATCTAGCCAAAACTCACACTTCGAGAGCTTGACATATAGCTGGTTTTCTCTCATAATCTGTAGAACTTGCCTAAGGTGTGCTTCGTGGTCTTTCTTAGTTTTAGAGTAGATTAAGATGTCGTCGATGAATACCACTACTGATGAGTCAAGCTGCTCTCTGAATAGGCGGTTCATTAGATCCATAAATACTGCAGGTGCGTTTGACAATCCAAATGGCATCACGGTAAAGTCGTAGTGACCGTAGCGGGTTCTGAACGCTGTCTTCTCTATATCTCTCTCTGCAATGCGTATCTGATGGTAGCCTGATCTCAAGTCGATCTTTGAGAACACTGCTACGCCTCTGAGTTGATCAAATAAGTCATCGATGCGTGGAAGAGGGTATTTGTTCTTGACTGAAACGGCATTTAACTCTCTGTAATCGATGCAGAGTCTCATACTCCCATCTTTCTTCTTGACAAACAATACAGGCGCTCCCCATGGAGAGACGCTCGGTCTGATGTAACCCTTGTCCAATAGATCTTCTAACTGAACCTTTAACTCTTTCATTTCTGCAGGCGCCATTCGGTAGGGTGCCTTGGCAATAGGCCCCGTGCCTGGCATAAGATCAATGGTGAACTCCACCTCACGTGGTGGTGGCATGCCTGGTAATTCCTCGGGAAACAGATCAGGGAATTCGGAAACCACTGGTATATTCAAATCCATCCGCTCCTCTTGTCTCGTATCGTGGACATAACATATATATGCGGTGTGGCCCTTCCTCACTTCTTTCATTAGGTTCAAGGTAGATACAATTTTGATGGTGGGTTGTTACCTTCGGTACACTGCGGTAGGAAATAGCCTTGCCCCCCGGGCTTTTGAGTAACAGTCGGTGCTCGGCACAATGTATTCGGCCCTTGTGTCTCTGCAGCCTGAAACAGTATATCTATCCTGACAAGGTCCAACCTGACCGCAATGTGACAGTACATCTATCCTAGTACGATCCAGTCTGACCTTCTATCCTACATTACCTGGTCTCGGACTCAGAGTCTCGCGAGAGTAGAGAGGGAGAAAGGGAGCTTCTATTAGAATCGAATGTGAGTTTGATTGCCAAAAATCGCGTGTCTTACTTCACGAGGGTACACCCTTATTTATAGTTTTTTGGGCCTGGTCTTTTTGGTGCCAGCCTGTATTTTACATGTTTAAGTACAGTTCTACCCCCTCCTAGAATCTTTGACCGACCACAAGCGGCCGGTCGTATCATGCTTTGCTTTGTCTAAGCTCTACTTTCATCCGGCTAGGGGTGGCCGGATGCTCTATGTGTTTGTATTTCCATCCGGCTAGAGGCGGCCGGATGTTCTATAAGCCTCTGTCCTCATCCGGCTAGAGCGGCCGGATGCTCTACGTATCCTGCTTTTGGCCTGGCGCTATTTTCTTCTTCCCTTATCACAGTCCCACAAGTTCTATCTTTCTGAATTTCGGTGAAGAAAATAGAACTTCTGTGTCCTCGTGTTTTGGTGAAAAAATTTTGCGTCTGCCTTGGCCAATTTCGAGGCTACCCAAGTTTTTGTTGTCTCCTTATCTCAGTCCCACAAGTTCTTTTCTTCATACTTGAAGAAAAGGAACTTCTTGATGGCCACAGGCGTACTCGTGGTTCGTTCCGCTTTTTGAATTTTCCGCCCGTTGTCGGTGAGATACGTAGGCCTTTCTTTCGACTAAACGTCGTAAAGCGTCTTTAGGAGCGCGCGGCCCTTTCTCTTCCCCTGTAAAAAAAGACACTTTTGTTCGCATCATATAATATATTATTTTTTGAGCGGGAAATTTTTTCTTAAAGCCCCAATCTTTTGAGCTCTTTCTTCTTTCCCTACTGGCCCTTACTTCGACCGTTCTCTTCTTCTCTCTCCTTCCTGTCGTCGTGTGCTACCTCGTCTTTCATCGCCGTCATCCTTTGATTCTTCGCCAAGCTTGACAATGTCTTCCTCCTCAGCCAAACAGAGCAAACTTGCTACCAAATTTTCCGCCCGCCATTGAAGTGATTCAGGGCTCTCAGTCCTCTAACGGCTTCACCCCTCGTACCTGAAGCCCGCAAGACCCTTCCGATCTGGGCGTCAGCCCTTTCCTTCCTTCTCTCCCAATACTCCACCCTGTGTTGGTCTCGGGGCTGTCGAAGCCCCACTTGGCACACCAAATTTTTTTTGCCATCCTCTTATTCTCACCCTAACGACGATTTTGGTCTTGGTACGTTGTCTACGCTGATTTCTTCCGCTCCGGTTTTTGACCATTCCCCCGCACCCTTTCGTGCTAGGGTTCCTCCTTCGCCTGCTTGGCACCCTCGCTCACCTTCATTCCGAAGGCCATTTCGCACCTCCACGCTTTTGTTCTCTTTTTGAGGAAAGCAAAATCGGCCGGAGGGTAGACTTCATCTGATTCTTCACAGTTAGGAAGGATCCTGATAGCCTAACCCTCATTGCGAAGATGGTCACTCCCTTTTTTTGACTATAAGAAGCCCACGACTGGGGTCGCGTGGTTCGTCGTCTCCTCCGTCCGGCCGAATCTTGGGCGTCCCATACTCTGCTGAGTCGGAAAAGGTCAGTTTGTTCAGCCCCAAATTCCTCCGCTGAGATCCCTATTTCGAAGGTTCTGAGGGCAGTAAACAAGAAACTGCCGACTGTCGAGGCATTTTTTACAAAAGAACGCTTGTTCTCTGAAGCACATCACAGTAAGTGTCTTTATTCCTTAGTATGAGTTATGTCGCTTCATTCGGCCTCCTTATTGTTTGGATATGTTGTTTCAAATTTTTTCCAGAAGGGGGAAAAGATCAGCTCCTTCCATAGCTGGAACTTCGTCACCTTTAAGAACGGGGACGAAAAAAATAACTACTACGATACGCTGGATGCGGCTACTGATGCGGCTGAGCAGCTTTTGGAAAGCGCTGCTCCGGCAAAGCGCTCCAGGCGAGAAGCTGGTGATGACCAGGCTGGTCATTTGAAAAAAAAAAGAAGAGGCTAGAATCTCCTGAACGTGCTGGTGTCGGGCAGTCAGGTACATGGCACGTGAGCCCCAAGTCTGGGCGCCGTGTCTTCCTTCCCCTCACCCCTGGTTCAGGTTTAGACCTTGGGTTCTCGCCCGGGGCGGGAGTCCGGTCATCCGACTCCTATTTGTGAGTTATTTCCTGATTTGACGGGTTACTTTTCCTCAGATCCTGCTCAGGAAAACACCCTGGAGGCCACAGACCTCTGCGTTGGTCCTTCGGCTGGAGAAGTTTTGTTTGCTTTGCCGCCTTCTCCTGTCCTTAAGTTTCCTTCTTTTTTTGGTATTTTTTTTTTTTTCATTCTTCTGGTTCTAAACTGTTTTTATCATTGCGGCAGCCGCTGCTCCTGCCAAGAGAAGATTAAAAAAGAAAACACATCGAAACCGAAGGCCGTAGAGCCACAAACCTCTGGTGATCCTAGAGCTTCAGGATCATTCTCCATCGACGTTGCTGCGGCCGTGGATGCGGCAAGGGAAAGAGCAATGGAGTATCGGCAGGTGCCGGAGGACCCTGAGCTCCGAAGTAAGCAAAGAGAGGTTATATAGCCTCTCCTTTGCCGGAGGGTCCCGAGCCCCAGGGTGAGCTGAGAGAAGGCTACATACTCCTCCTCCTCTTCCCTCCTCCTGTGCTCAGGAGTCCTACACTGGTCCCCTCCCAGAAGGAAGGTGGTTTACATTGCGGGCACCCTCTTCCTCTGATAACCTGTGATGCCGCCAAGTATTCCTCTGTCTGGAAGGAGGTGATTAGAGATCCGGTCATCCAGACGGGATCTTCGCTCCTCCAGCGACCTTTACTGCTACCAAGAAAAGGCTGCGGATCGAGGATGGGGGGGCGGATGCCATCATGCGGCACTCCCTTCCAGCAAATGAAGTGTTTGAATGATGTGGGGGGGAATTCTTTCAGGTTGACATGCATATCCACTTTTACGCTTTCTTTTCTTGTTCATTTTTGGTTTTTCCCTGAATTTATGCATTGTACCGTTTTTTTAGGTGATGCCATGGCCAAAGTGATGAGGTTCACTTTGGCAACCCTCCGATCCAGGCTCGCCGCTACGAGGAAAGCCGAGCCACAATGTTGAAGAGGAACTGAAGCTGACCCGCTCTTCCCACGATGCCTATATTGACCAGGTTGAGTACGAGATCGATTGTAAGCTAAGGGAGGACTGAGGCAATCAACAAAGACTGCGTTGTCTCGGCGAGAATGTGAGCGCCAGCGTGAGAGTACGAGCTGCAGCTGAAGAAAACTTCGAGAAGGAACTTTTCTCTAAGAGGGCCGGATCAAAGAGGCTGATAATACATTGATAGAGGTATGAAATCGTCTCCCGTTTTCCCTTGATAAGGATAAGCTATTTTGATCCTTCTTTGACCTGGACATTACGCTTGGATCAGGTACACTCCTGCACCGGAACGAAGTAAACACCTTCAGAGTGAGGTGAAACAATCTTCAGGCTGAGAAGGCTTTTTCTACCAGGAGGGGAACTCTTTTAAGCAGGAGGTTGAAGCTCTTGAGCTGGAGAAGCAAGCTCTTGAACGGAGAACGAAGCTCTTGTGAAGGAAAAAGAGAAGCTTATGCAAGAGCACGACCGCCTGCTGGAAAGAAAAGGCCGCGCTGGAAGAGCAGTCAAGGTCTTCCTTTGATCAAGAGAAGCAGTCTTGCTCCGAGATTGCTCTCTTTTGGAAGAAGAGAGAAAGCTCTTGTTGCGGATAAAACCGCCTTGATAGAAGAGAGGGCGAGGCTGGAGGAGAAAGTAAGAGACTGGAGGAAGCTAAGTCTCGCTCTCAGGCCGAGAATACTGAGGCATTAGGTCACGGTAAACTTTCAGGCTTTAACTTTTTCTCTCTTTTTGGCCCTTTCTTCTTCTTATTCTTTTTGTTCCGGCTAGGCATGAGTGCTGCCAATTTACTGAAGCACGTCACCCAGTTGAGTGGACGGATAGCCCGTGCAAAGGAGGAGCTGTCTTCTGCCAATTGTGAACGTGACAAGTATCGAGCCCAAGTCCTGACCCTTGAATCTCAGGTGGCCAGGCTCAAGTCGTTTTCTCGGCAATCCCAGGAGGAGATACAGAAGCAAGGCACCATTAATGCTCATCTAAAGGAGTCCTTTGCTTCCCAGTGCCGCCGGTTAGTTGATATTTGCCAGCAGATTGTTTCAGATCATTCTCTTGAGAAAGGAGAGTTACTAGATGATGATCTGTACAACAAGCTAGAATTTAAGGCTGTTGCTCTGAAGTCCAACTTCTTTTTGGAGCTCGAAAGGTTCTGCCGCAGTCCTGGAGAGACATGTTTTGGTGCCGGCGAGGCCTCATTCCTTCCAGCTGGAAGCAATATCCTGCCGTCCTCCGGAGGAGTGCAACGTCTTTCCAGGAAGTCCAAGTCTTCTGAGAGCGTAGCTGAAATACCCCAAATTATTAAAGCATGGATTAAATATTTAATCATATTAATTAAGGCCTAAACATGCCTTAAAAGTCAACTGAGAACAACAGTGGTCAACATAAAACAAGATGTTGCACCCTTTGACTGTTAAGGGTAAATAAATACCCAAATAAACTTCTTAGGACCTAAAAATTTGTCCTAAGCATATTAACATACTACTAAACATATTATAACCGTTGGACAACACTCCAACACAAAGAAAAAGCATTTACATGCTTCAAGGTCAAAAAGGGCAAAAAGGTGCTCTAGGAAAACCTTAAAAATCAAAGGACCTCTAAATGATATAAAATTGAATTACATGATCAAATATCATGTAAGGAACACAACAAAACCGTTGTCAAAGAAAACCAAGCCCAGAAACACCTTGCGACACAAAATGTGCACTAAAACTCCTTAAAGCACGTTTTTGTGTAATCGCCTTCTAAGTTGGTTTTAAATGGGCTAAAAGGTTATAAATACCTTTAAATATAATAAAATACCATATTATATGATATTAGGAATTTAATTCCAAAAACTTACAGATTTTTACAAATTTAATATTAAAATATTAATAAAACCCTAAAGTGGGGCCCACATGAGTCAATACTGACCAAGCATGGTCAATGGTCAATTAATTGACCCATTTGGACCAAGGAGGCCGGCTGCAATAAGTGAGGAGACAGCATACAATGATTTTGGAGACAAATCATTACCTAATGTTCAATTTGCAATAGTAACTTTACTTTTTTCAAATTAATCAAGCTTTCCCATCTTCTCCTTCCTTCCTTGTCCGATCCTCTCCTTCCCAGCCGAGTCCTCCCTTCCTTTGAAGCTCTCAAGGTCTGTTCTTGAGCATGGAAGGCAAGCCTAGCTCCTAAGCTCTTAATGTAAGTGTTTTAATGTCATTTTTAGCTCTTTTTCTTCATCTCTTCACTACCAACACCTAAATTTCGTGGCCCATCTGTTCCTATGGCTTATTCTCAGTGTTCTAATGTTAGAACAAGAGCTAAACTCGGTTGAGACCATTAGAGGGACCAAGGTTGTTCAAATCTACATTTTAAGGTAAAAATGTGCTTTAAGCTCATAACTTTTGATTCCCTTCGATTTTGGCTGTGAAACTTTGCTCATAGCCTCATCTTCTTCTCCTTTTCATGTGGAATCTGTTGGTTAGCCATTTGGAGCAAGGGTGGCCGAGATCCAAAGGAAATACTCTCTTTTAAGGCATTTTTCCAAGGTAAAACCTAATAACAAGGTAGCACTTCGAGATCTAACTATTTCCTATGTCAATATGGTGGATCTAACACCTTGTGGTGTGTTTGGTTCAGGTCGAAACCACTTAGAACTTCCCTTGTATTTTTAAGGTGATTTTTGCCTTAAATCTTACATTAATTATTCCTTATGGTTAAGCTCAAGCTTGGAGTGTAACCATATCTTGTTTTTGAGTATTAAACATGTCTAAATCAAGTGGTGAATTTTCCTACAAGTGACCGAGCTCATACAAGGAATAATCAAGGTATAAACACCTTAAACTTATGATTTTTATAATTTTTAAGCATATATATATATATATGGCCGAGAGTGAAGTTACACATATAGGTTATATTGACCTAGGAATGGAAAAAAAATGACTAGGATAAATTAAGCTAGTCATTTAAGAGATTTAATTAACATAATTGTCAAATTTAAGACATTATGTGGAAGTTTGGTAATAAATAAAAATTATATGGTGAGGCCGAAATTTTATAAGTGTTTTGGGACATTTATGTGTAATTTATTTTGCAAGCCAATGTTTGTAATAAGGCCATGTATTTTAGGCCATTTTATTTATGCATTTACTAGCTTTTAATTAAGTTTAAGTAGTATAAATGCATTACCGAAAATAAATGGGGTATTAGGTGTAATTAAATTAAATTTGGGGGCTTTAGAATAATAAGGCCGAAAATTAGAGTTAAAAAGGAGTTAAAATAAAGTTTATAAGATTTTATTAAGTTTTGGGGTTAAATGGTGATTTCTAGAAAGTTTGGGTGCAAACCGTACGGTTTTGACCAAAAGAAGTAAGTTAGATAACTTATTTAAGGTTTTATAATAAGTTATGTATTTAATGGTAATATTTTTATAACATATGTGGTAAATATGTTATTACCAAAATGAAGGGTGTACAATGATATTTTAAACACCCATGGGCTATTAGGAATTTTTAGGAATTATTTGGTGGATTTTGGAATTAAAATGAACTATATAGGTATAATATATAGTTATTATGTCATTATGACACTTTGGAGAAATATAGATGGTGGAATGGTAAAATACCAAGAGTATATGGGTTAATAAGGATATTTATAACCCTTTGGTAAAAATTTGGAGATTTTTAGAATTGATAAGAGTATTCATTGAGATATATGTATAATATATAGTTTTAATGATATTATCAAACTATATGTTATAAAATTGGGCTAATGACAATATAAAATGTATATTGAGGTCTGTTCGGAATTTACAAAAAATAACCATAGGTTATACTTTTATAAGTTAGAAATGTTATATTAAATGGTATATATAACATGGTACAAAGAAAGGGGTGATTTTGTAAATAAAGGAAACTATGGTTTATAGAAAAGAATAAGATTTTCTTATGGTGCCTAAGAGGCAATAATAAATAGTTTTGTATAAAAACTATAGGTTATAAGTTAAGGGAAATAAAAATATCATATCAAATGATATTAGAATATGGTATAACATTACATAATGTTATGTGGTCAAAACGGAATTTAAATTAAGTTAAGGGCTATACTGAGTTAATAAGAGTTGAAAGATGAATTTTAGACTAAGGTCTATAATGTTATAAATGTTATGACAATGATATGGTTTAGATGGAATTAATATAAGGAAGGGTACTCACATAAAATAATGTGACAAACTATAAATAAATAAGATTTATAAACTAAGGTGTTTATGGAATAAACCTTAGGAGTTGTAATTATACAACATAAGATGTTACATGATATTAGGATAATAATCTTAATATAAGTTGTATAATATAATACAACTAATGGAAAAAAAATCATCCAATAAAAGATGATAAAATGTAACATAAAATACAAGAGTTTATGAAACTCATGAGAATTACCTACGTGGTAAAAATATATACATACACAATAATGTATATAAGGTGGATAAATATATTTTGGTTGAAAACCTTACGATTTAATGGTGGTGGTTATTTGGAAAAAAATATAGTTACAAACTATAAGCTATGAATTTTGCTAAGATAATGGGTAATGAAATACAAAGAATTATAATGGATGATGGAAAAAAAAATACAATATAAGAATGCATGCATACATGCAACTATAGGTTACGTACCTAAACTAGATGTGGATAAGATTAAAAGAAATATAAGGAATTAAACTTAACAGTTGAAATAGTTTTGACGTACACGTTTTAAGTAACAAAGCCGACTGTTTCAGAAAAACCTGTAACAAACAACTGTAGAAAACAGGGGTGAACTGTCGGGGTTGCTTATTATTCGGAAATACCGGATGTAGTTAGTCATGGAGACTGACTTATAGTTTTATTACCGTTTAGAGTGCACTTCTGACAAGGACGCTTGACGAGCTAACGGACTACACGGAGCGTAGGATCTTGCTGATTCATACTCCACCGTAATACAATCAGGTGAACGGTATGTAAAGGGGTTTGCCGAGTTGACCTAAGGTTGCTCCTTGGGCTCGGATTTGGTTGATATAACCTGTGTGTTATTGTGTGGATGGATACATGTATGTGATTGTGTGCTACTGCATTAATTATTATGCACGAGCGTCCTACGGGACTAACACTACGTCGACTATAGATCGACTTATAAACATACATATGCGTTGTGATGACATGACGGTTACTTGATAATACCATGATATTAATATTAAGTATATGTAACCTAAGTAAAACACTTAGGGACGAGTCACGACATTGTCGGTCTCTAGAGATGGATCTCTAACATAAATATCACCTAGATGACTTCTAGGTATGCGTGACCCATTGGGCCGCTGGTTAATAAATATATTCTCCATAAGACTAAGAGCATATCTTGAACATCATGAGAGAGTGATGGTATGAGATTGAGGTGAGGAATCCCGGTGGTTACGAACCACTTGGTTGCGCATTTGTGATCACTGAGGGGTTTCCTAATTGGATTCCGCTCCAGGTTATATCCAACGAGCCCAAATAGGTTCGTGGATCAGGTGGCTACGGCCTTTTTATGGACGTCTTACGAGACATAAGTGAGTCAGGGGCCTCCGGACCTCTGGCGAAATGAGCACCTTTGTGTGTACGGGGGACTACTGTCCATGGTGAGGTTATCGGGTTGTCCTAACATGACGCCCTACTGACATTAATTAAACATGGTTGGATGGAGCCTACAAGGCTAAGGTAAATTAACTATGGGAACTGTACGCTACGGCGAATGTACATTGTACATATGGACGGGGCTTGAAAGCCAAACTAAAATAAATTGACAGTGGATGGTGAACACTACGGCGATTGTACATTGTACAAAATATTGTTGTTATTGCTCGATACGTTCGATATACAAATGTTGTTTGAAATATTCTATGAATGTTTGGTTTGGATGGATGATTAATGTTTATGAAATTTGGATGGTTGATTATGTATATTATACATTTATGCTTCAGTTTTGATTATAACTGTAAAAAGGAAAAGCATGAAACCAATCTAATAATAAGATGGTTAAAATGACAAGTGACCATTAGGGTCCAGGCCCGGCATACTCAGCGTCTATCGCTGATACTACACCATTTCAGGTTGTTGATCATTGTCGGAGCTGAAGAGCAGGAACAGGTTAGTTGGAGATGTTGTATGGTAATGAAGATGGTGTATGGTCTTATGGTAAGGTTATATATTTTTCAGGATTGGGTAGACGCTCACTTGTCAATGTTTATGGTTATGGACTTAGTTTGATGTATAGGAGTTTCTCGTTATCACTGTGGTTAGCAGTTTGTTTATTTTGGAAGTTGGATGTGGTATGGCTACGTTGCTCGCATGGGCGAGTAATGGCCGGTGACACCCGTGTGAGTTTTGTAATTGTTATTTATTTTTCCGCTGCGAGACGTTTTATTTATTGCTACGTGAGGGATTATATCGTGATTATGGAGAGGGGTGTTACAAAAGTGGTATCAGAGCGGAGTACCGCTCTGATGACGAGAAAGTAGGTTAAGACAATGAGCTTAGGACTTGGGAAATATTGGGAAACATTTAGGAGGTACGAGACGATTCGTCTCAAAAGATATTGTGTCTAGAAACGCAAAATGCGTGACAGGATAGCCTTTAAGGCAACTTAATATCTATTGGTTGTGTACGGTAATTTACCAAGTATTTATGTGACATACTGTACTACAGATGTCTGGTGGTACTAGAGGGCGTGGAGCTGGAAGAGGTAGAGGCGGTGACCCCGGCATTCCAGGAGTTGCTGAGACGGTTGCAGCCGTTCTTGCACAGCTGGGTACTCAGATAGGAAGAGCACCAGCCCACCCGCCACAGCCCAGGGAAACAAACTGGCTGAAGTCAGTTAGCGAGACCCGACCACCTACATATTCAGGGGAACCAGACCCCGTAGCTTTGGAGCGTTACATCGTTGAACACGAGAAGCATGAAGCTTACAGGTACCTGACGACAAGAGGTCGCTATTGCTGCTTTCCACTGAAGGATGCAGCCAGCACTTGGTGGAGGTTGGTCAAGGACCAGCACCTGGCTACGCCCGACTTTTCGTGGGCTGCCTTTGTTGAGTTACTAAGAGGGAAGTACTACCCGGCGCACCTCAAACAGAAGAAGCGCCATGAGTTTGAAACATTGACCCAGGGAGGTCTGACCGTGGACGAGTATTACGCTCGATTCATTGGTCTACTGGACTTCATCCCCGGTGTGGATTACTCAGAAACCGTAAAGATCGAGAAGTTCCGGGAGGACTATTATTTCGCATCCAGATGGCGATGGGTGCTACCCTCTACACTACCATACAGGTATTAACATGAATGCCATAAATTCTTTACTTACTATAGTACCGTATAACCTTGTGAGAACTTACCAATGAGATTCCAGGAGTGTTACGACCTGCCTCGAGGACGGAGCTAATGCTCCAGACTCGGGAAGAGACTCTAGGGGCAAAGAAAAGGAAGAACCCTGAAGGAGAGTCTGAGGGTGGAGGAGCATCTTCAGGCGATGGCCAGAAAAAGGGAAAGTAAGGACTTAACCCAAGCTTAAATACTTATCATACTAAATACCTTACGAATGCTGACCCGAAACCTTAAACAGGAAATTCTTTCCAAAGAAAGGGCAGCAGGGTCACCAGGGAAAGAAAGGGAAAGAGCCCGTCCTGCAGTTGACCGGCCCAGCTATTGATGCTAAGCCTCTGAGATCTGCACCTCCTAAGGGTGAGAACACCTACCTCTTAAATTCAAATATAATCTTAACCCATATATCAACAGATTTAACTTAAACTTAAATACTATCATCAGGCACCGGACAGCCCCAGCGCCATTTTTACTGTAAGCGTTGTGGGAAGGACCATCCAGGGGTCGACTGCGAAGGCCGCAAAGTCGAGTGTCGGTACTGCCACAAAGAGGGCCATAGGGAATTTGAATGTTGGATGAACCCAGAGAGCCGTAATTACAGGCCACCAAAGAATACTCAGAAGACCTCAGCTGGAGGATCTGGAGTACCACGAGGCGGTCAGGATGGCTAGACATCTGCTGATGCTGGAGCCCAGAAGGGCAAGGGAGTAGATAGGGCATGAGTACCCATACTCCATGAGACCGCTAGTGGAAGACTTTTACTTACTATGTTGTGTGCTTACTTGAATGTTAGAAGGAGCTATGTTATAAGTATGTGGGAGTGTGTCATTGACCACTCGCCTTTTGTGTAAGACTTTGGGATTAGTTGTGTGTACTCAGTACCAAAAGCTTTAAACCTTGACGGATATATATATGAACAGGATGTTAATGCTTACATTACCATGTAGCCTATACTCTACGACACAGAGTCAATGAGACCGGGAATTACTGAACCAGAATTTCCACCTGCATGGCGCACTTGCTATTGCAAGCGCTATGACAGTAAACCACTGAAATTTCCATCTGCCTTGCGCACTTGCTACAGCAAGTGCAGCGACAAAAGCAAAAAACAGAAACCACTACAAACACTAATGCCCTTACTGCAACAACTACTACTTTTAACCTTTTATAAAAAAAAAACTGTTGTTCAAACCTTTTCATTGAAACCTGGAGATTAGAAACCTATGCAATTTTGGAAGGACCGATAGTCCAACCACTGCAACTGGACACATTATACAGCCACTATGACTGTAAAAAAAAAAACACACACCACACACCAGTTTAAACGTTCGAGGAAGTTTCAGACAGGGCTATTAGCCAAATACCATTAGAGTATACTTGCATTTAATGCTAATCACTACCGGTGATACATGTTTAGTCCTTATGGACAAGCAACCCTTTGTAGATGCACCACCGTCAGTGAGGATGGTTGGGAAGTAAGAGCCAAGTTGCTCAACTATATGCAATCTGCAATCATCCAATTACATGGATGAGGGACGAATATGAACTATGGATGAGAATGATCAAAAAAAAAAACAGGGAGAAAAAGGAAAAATGTGTTGTATCAATGAGATCAAAAAAAAGAGGAGAACAAGTTTGCTAATATAGCACGGATTTTTTACACCGAGTTGAATAATACCAGTCTATGATACGAATTACCACGGTTGCCACAAAGGCAATAACACTTATTACGGATAACCGATAACACGAACTATTACAAAAAAAAGAAAGCAAAAGACAAAAAAAAGAAGAAGAAGAAAAAAAAGAGAAGACAAAAAAAAGGGATATCCATCAAAAGGGAGTTGACAAAGAATACTTCACACAACCGTGTGACAGACATTACCAGTTACTAAACGAGACATGGGACGACCGCACTCCGTTCGGACATGTGGGCCTGACAGACTTATTTATAAGTTAGTCGGGTAAGTAGTAATGTATCAGTACGGTACCCCATGCAAGTAGACAGGTAGTGTTAGGAACACGAGAAGTAGTCTCCATTCTACGGACAGTAAGACGGATTACCTCGAAGATGGACGAGAAGAGCCGCAGTTAAACCAACGGTAAAAAAAAAAGAACTTCAACAGAGAACAGTGGACAGTATCAGGGAAGACAAGGAAACAGTTCAAGGATAGGAACCCAAAAAAAAAGCAACAAGAAACCTATTATGGAAAAATATGTAGAATCCTCATAAGGATCGAGTAATTCTTACAATCCAGAGGAAATCTACCAGATGATATGGATAAACGCGTGACTACGCGAGAAGAAAAGATAAAGCTATATGATAGCAGAAATCTTGCTTAAAGAACAATGGATTTGGAATGTACCACTCATAGGACAATTCGCACATCTTATCTGTTGACTCATGAAATATTAGCTGTTGAGCGTTTACGCCTCTGCACTCTGTATGACTGAGTGTTTTGGTATTGCACTCGTGCAGTTATTAATCTTGTGGAAATGCTGAAAGATAAAGTGGATATCACAAGAGTGTGAAAAAAAAACTACAACAGTGTGTTACTCCGGAGCAAAATCACCAGGAGACATGGATGACAAACATCATCTTTGTGGACATATAGGCTGGTACGTCTTAGTATTACAAAGACAAGTGCAAAGAGCACTAAGTACTAACATAGCCAATGTCACATTACATCTCAAACTGAATATCAGTGAAGAAGACACACGCATATATGCTAGTGATCCAAACCAGTGGATTCACAGCAAAAAAAAAGGCAAATTGAGCCTTTGTTCATGGGTCTACACCTCATACGGAGCGAGTGGGCCCAAAAGAATGAACTTGGGAGAGAGCACAAAAAGATCATGCCTCACCTTTTATATATTGTGGAGCCCTGAAGGGCTAGAATTATACCCGTCTCTCTGATATGAGGATAATCCACGAGTTGGAGAACTCTTTGAGAGCCAAGTATCCAGCGCTCCTTGTTGAGCGGCTGTTTATACTTGTGGGGTACGGGGGCGTAACCCTTTTTAAGGGGGGTAGAGCCTCTTGGCTGTGCACATGTGTGCACTTATTTTTGGCTGTTTGATATGCATTGCATGCAAAAAAAAAGAGAATTGGTGGTGTGCGGGGCATACGAGGTTGTTTGGTTAGTATGTGAATTATTTAGTATGCAAGCATACAGTGATTGGTTTTCATAGCATACAGTGAATTGGTTTTCTTGGTTACGGTTGGTACGCGGGGCGTGCGTTGTTTGGTTGTTTGGGTGTGATGTACACTTGAAAGTATGTATCGAGATCTTGTTTGAATGATTGTATGTCACCATGTGTGTAGTACTTTTCTTATGCTATCTTGATATGCATTCATATTGCTTTATAGAATGATTACATATGGTATTGCCTAGATACGAAATGAATCATTAGATATGGAATGTGGAACAATGGAATGTTGGACACCTCAGGAAGGTTGTCAGGACTTGTAGAACTGATAGGAAATGATGGTGCTGATGGATCACCTATATCCATATATGATTGAACTAAGCCACAACGTGATGGCTATGTGCTGTATAAGCATATGATGTGTAAATGATATATCACATAGATATACATTATGGGAACAATGGTAGTTATACATTTATATACTTACCTATTTGATTAAGAGACTTCGGGACGAAGTCTTTTAAGGGGGGTAGACTGAAATACCCCAAATTATTAAAGCATGGATTAAATATTTAATCATATTAATTAAGGCCTAAACATGCCTTAAAAGTCAACTGAGAACAACAGTGGTCAACATAAACAAGATGTTGCACCCTTTGACTGTTAAGGGTAAATAAATACCCAAATAAACTCTTCTAGGACCTAAAAATTTGTCCTAAGCATATTAACAATACTACTAAACATATTATAACCGTTGGACAACACTCCAACACAAAGAAAAAGCATTTACATGCTTCAAGGTCAAAAAGGGCAAAAGGTGCTCTAGGAAAACCTTAAAAATCAAAGGACCTCTAAATGATATAAAATTGAATTACATGATCAAATTCATGTAAGGACACAACAAAACCGTTCAAAGAAAACCAAGCCCAAAACACCTTGCGACACAAAATGTGCACTAAAACTCCTTAAAGCACGTTTTTGTGTATCGCCTTCTAAATTGGTTTAATGGGCTAAAAGGTATAAATACCTTTAAATATATAAATCCATATTATATGATATTAGGAATTTAATTCCAGGAAATTACAGATTTTTACAAATTAATATTAAATATTAATAAAACCCTAAAGTGTGGCCCACATGAGTCACTATTGACCAAGCATGGTCAATGGTCAATAATTGACCTTTGGACCAAGGAGGCCGGCTGCAATAAGTGAGGGAGGACATCATACATGATTTTGGAGACAAATCATTACCTAATGTTCAATTTGCAATAGTAACTTTACTTTTTTCAAATTAATCAAGCTTTCCCACCTTCTCCTTCCTTCCTTGTCCGATCCTCTCCTTCCCAGCCGAGTTCTCCCTTTCCTTCAAGCTCTCAAGGTTGTTCTGAGCATGGGAAGGCAAGCCTAGCTCCTAGCTCCTAATGAAGTGTTTAATGTCATTTTTAGCTCTTTTCTTCATCTCTTCACTACCAACACCTAAATTTCGTGGCTCCAATTCATATGGCTTATTCTCAGTGTTCTAAGGTTAGAACAAGAGCTAAACTCGGTTGAGACCAGTAGAGGGACCAAGGTTGTTCAAATCTACATTTTAAGGTAAAAATGTGCTTTAAGCTCATAACTTTTGATTCCCTTCGAGTTTGGCTGTGAAACTTTGGTCATAGCCTCATATTCTTCTCCTTTTCATGTGGAATCTGTTGGTTAGCCATTTGGAGCAAGGGTGGCCGAGATCCAAAGGAAATACTCTCTTTTAAGGCATTTTTCCAAGGTAAAACCTAATAACAAGGTAGCACTTCGAGATCTAACTATTTCCTATGTCAATATGGTGGATCTAACACCTTGTGGTGTGTTTGGTTCAGGTCGAAACCACTTAGAACTTCCCTTGCATTTTTAAGGTGATTTTTGCCTTAAATCTTACATTAATTATTCCTTATGGTTAAGCTCAAGCTTGGAGTGTAACCATATCTTGTTTTTGTGTATTAAACATGTCTAAATCAAGTGGTGAATTTTTGTACAAGTGACCGAGCTCATACAAGGAATAATCAAGGTATAAACACCTTAAACTTATGATTTTTATAATTTTTAAGCATATATATATATATATATATGGCCGAGAGTGAAGTTACACATATAGGTTATATTGACCTAGGAATGGAAAAAAATGACTAGGATAAATTAAGCTAGTCATTTAAGAGATTTAATTAACATAATTGTCAAATTTAAGACATTATGTGGAAGTTTGGTAAATAAATAAAAATTATATGGTGAGGCCGAAATTTTATAAGTGTTTTGGGACATTTATGTGTAATTTATTTTGCAAGCCAATGTTTGTAATAAGGCCATGTATTTTAGGCCATTTTATTTATGCATTTACAAGCTTTTAATTAAGTTTAAGTAGTATAAATGCATTACCGAAAATAAATGGGGTATTAGGTGTAATTAAATTAAATTTGGGGGCTTTAGAATAATAAGGCCGAAAATTAGAGTTAAAAAGGAGTTAAAATAAAGTTTATAAGATTTTATTAAGTTTTGGGGTTAAATGGTGATTTCTAGAAAGTTTGGGTGCAAACCGTACGGTTTTGACCAAAAGAAGTAAGTTAGATAACTTATTTAAGGTTTTATAATAAGTTATGTATTTAATGGTAATATTTTTATAACATATGTGGTAAATATGTTATTACCAAAAATGAAGGGTGTACAATGGTATTTTAAACACCCATGGGCTATTAGGAATTTTTAGGAATTTATTTGGTGGATTTTGGAATTAAAATGAACTATATATGTATAATATATAGTTATTATGTCATTATGACACTTTGGAGAAATATAGATGGTGGAATGGTAAAATACCAAGAGTATATGGGTTAATAAGGATATTTATAACCCTTTGGTAAAAATTTGGAGATTTTTAGAATTATATAAGAGTATTCATTGAGATATATGTATAATATATAGTTTTAATGATATTATCAAACTATATGTTATAAAATTGGGCCTAATGACAATATAAAATGTATATTGAGGTCTGTTCGGAATTTACAAAAAATAACCATAGGTTATACTCTTTTATAAGTTAGAAATGTTATATTAAATGGTATATATAACATGGTACAAAGAAAGGGGTGATTTTGTAAATAAAGGAAACTATGGTTTATAGAAAAGAATAAGATTTTCTTATGGTGCCTAAGAGGCAATAATAAATAGTTTTGTATAAAAACTATAGGTTATAAGTTAAGGGAAATAAAAATATCATATCAAATGATATTAGAATATGGTATAACATTACATAATGTTATGTGGTCAAAACGGAATTTAAATTAAGTTAAGGGCTATACTGAGTTAATAAGAGTTGAAAGATGAATTTTAGACTAAGGTCTATAATGTTATAAATGTTATGACAATGATATGGTTTAGATGGAATTAATATAAGGAAGGGTACTCACATAAAATAATGTGACAAACTATAAATAAATAAGATTTATAAACTAAGGTGTTTATGGAATAAACCTTAGGAGTTGTAATTATACAACATAAGATGTTACATGATATTAGGATAATAATCTTAATATAAGTTGTATAATATAATACAACTAATGGAAAAAAAATCATCCAATAAAAGATGATAAAATGTAACATAAAATACAAGAGTTTATGAAACTCATGAGAATTACCTACGTGGTAAAAATATATACATACACAAGAATAATGTATATAAGGTGGATAAATATATTTTGGTTGAAAACCTTACGATTTAATGGTGGTGGTTATTTGGAAAAAAATATAGTTACAAACTATAAGCTATGAATTTTGCTAAGATAATGGGTAATGAAATACAAAGAATTATAATGGATGATGGAAAAAAATATAATATAAGAATGCATGCATACATGCAACTATAGGTTACATACCTAAACTAGATGTGGATAAGATTAAAAGAAATATAAGGAATTAAACTTAACAGTTGAAATAGTTTTGACGTACACGTTTTAAGTAACAAAGCCGACTGTTTCAGAAAAACCTGTAACAAACAACTGTAGAAAACAGGGGTGAACTGTCGGGGTTGCTTATTATTCGGAAATACCGGATGTAGTTAGTCATGGAGACTGACTTATAGTTTTATTACCGTTTAGAGTGTACTTCTGACAAGGACGCTTGACGAGCTAACGGACTACACGGAGCGTAGGATTTTGCTGATTCATACTCCACCGTAATACAATCAGGGTGAACGGTATGTAAAGGGGTTTGCCGAGTAGACCTAAGGTTGCTCCTTGGGCTCGGATTTGGTTGATATAACTTGTGTGTTATATGTGTGGATACATGTATGTGATTGTGTGCTACTGCATTAATTATTTATGCACGAGCGTCCTACGGGACTAACACTACGTCGACTATAGATCGACTTATATAAACATACATATGCGTTGTGATGACATGACGGTTACTTGATATAATACCATGATATTAATATTAAGTATATGGTAACCTAAGTAAAACACTTAGGGACGAGTCACGACATTGTCGATCTCTAGAGCATGGATCTCTAACATAAATATCACCTAGATGACTTCTAGGTATGCGTGACCCATTGGGCCGCTGGTTAATAAATATATTCTCCATAAGACTAAGAGCATATCTTGAACATCATGAGAGAGTGATGGTATGAGATTGAGGTGAGGAATCCCGGTGGTTTACGAACCACTTGGTTGCGCATTTGTGATCACTGAGGGTTTCCTAATTGGATTCCGCTCCAGGTTATATCCAACGAGCCCAAATAGGTTCGTGGATCAGGTGGCTACGGCCTTTTTATGGACGTCTTACGAGACATAAGTGAGTCAGGGGCCTCCGGACCTCTGGCGAAATGAGCACCTTTGTGTGTACGGGGGACTACTGTCCATGGTGAGGTTATCGGGTTGTCCTAACATGACGCCCTACTGACATTAATTAAACATGGTTGGATGGAGCCTACAAGGCTAAGGTAAATTAACTATGGGAACTGTACGCTACGGCGAATGTACATTGTACATATGGACGGGGCTTGAAAGCCAAACTAAAATAAATTGACAGTGGATGGTGAACACTACGGCGATTGTACATTGTACAAAATATTGTTGTTATTGCTCGATACGTTCGATATACAAATGTTGTTTGAAATATTCTATGAATGTTTGGTTTGGATGGATGATTAATGTTTATGAAAATTTGGATGGTTGATTATGTATATTATACATTTATGCTTCAGTTTTGATTATAACTGTAAAAAGGAAAAGCATGAAACCAATCTAATAATTAGATGGTTAAAATGACAAGTGACCATTAGGGTCCAGGCCCGGCATACTCAGCGTCTATCGCTGATACTACACCATTTCAGGTTGTTGATCATTGTCGGAGCTGAAGTGCAGGAACAGGGTAGTTGGAGATGTTGTATGGTAATGAAGATGGTGTATGGTCTTATGGTAAGGTTATGCATTTTTCAGGATTGGGTAGACGCTCACTTGTCAATGTTTATGGTTATGGACTTAGTTTGATGTATAGGAGTTTCTCGTTATCACTGCGGTTAGCAGTTTGTTTATTTTAGAAGTTGGATGTGGTATGGCTACGTTGCTCGCATGGGCGAGTAATGGCCGGTGACACCCGTGTGAGTTTTGTAATTGTTATTTATTTTTCCGCTGCGAGACGTTTTATTTATTGCTACGTGAGGGATTATATCGTGATTATGGAGAGGGGTGTTACAGTAGCTGGTAGCGGCGATAGGCTGTTGACTGCTGAAAAAGAAGTTGTAGAAAAAGTAGAATAGTCGTTCTTTTTTTTTTAGGGGAGTTTCAGTTTCGGCTTGTATTTTTTATGTTTTGCCGAATGACCATATTTTGTAACTGTTTTTACCCCACACTTTGGGAGGAATATAAGCTTATATCTTTCTCCATCTTCAGTTACTTGTCCGCCAGAATAACTCTTTTGAGCCAATTTTTATTGCACGTATGGTTATGTTTATGTGAGTTATGCCAGTGTAGTATTCATTTCTTTATAACACAAGGGATTTTTGGTTTTGGACCTTTTGTTCCGGCTAGACTCCTTGTTTTAGCCGGATTTTCTAGGATATGGAGTATAGGAACCTGCGGCCTGTTTGCTGACACCTAATTTTTAAAGCAAGATAGCCTAAGGCTAACTGGCCGGATGTTTCTTTCAAGGCATGATAGCCTGCGGCTCGTTGGCCAGTGCTTACTTTCAAGGCATGATAGCCTGCAGCTCGTTGGCTGGTGCTTACTTTCAAGGCATGATAGCCTGCGGCTCGTTGGCCGGTGCTTACTTTCAAGGCATGATAGCCTGCGGCTCGTTGGCCGGTGCTTACTTTGAAGGCATGATAGCCTGCGGCTCGTTGGCCGGTGCTTACTTTCAAGGCATGATAGCCTGCGGCTCGTTGGCCGGTGCTTACTTTCAAGGCATGATAGCCTGCGGCTCGTTGGCCGGTGCTTACTTTCAAGGCATGATAGCCTGCGGCTCATTGGCCGGTGCTTACTTTCAAGGCATGATAGCCTGCGGCTCGTTGGCCGGTGCTTACTTTCAAGGCATGATAGCCTGCGGCTCGTTGGCCGGTGCTTACTTTCAAGGCATGATAGCCTGCGGCTTGTTGGCCGGTGCTTACTTTCAAGGCATGATAGCCTGCGGCTCGTTGGCCGGTGCTTACTTTCAAGGCATGATAGCCTGTGGCTCGTTGGCCGGTGCTTACTTTCAAGGCATGATAGCCTGCGGCTCGTTGGCCGGTGCTTACTTTCAAGGCATGATGGCCTGCGACTCGTTGGCCGGTGCTTACTTTCAAGGCATGATAGCCTGCGGCTCATTGGCCGGTGCTTACTTCTTTCTTTTATTTTTCAAAAAATAATACGTTTTATTGAAGAGTTTCAAATGTTATACATAGAACTTTTTCAGACATTCGCCATGCCAAGAATGTGGCAATTCGTACCCTTCTCCATTTTTCAAGCGGTATGAAGCTCGTCCCGTCTTCTGGTGTATGATGTATGGCCCTTCCCATTGGGGTTCCAGCTTCTTGGGTTGCTTAACTTCTCGGAGGACTAATTCCCCTGGGGCAAAACTTTGTTCTTTCACCCTCCTGTTGAAATACCTTTCTACCTTGGATTTATCTTTTGCCATCCTTACTGCGGCGGTCGTCCTGGTTTCTTCAAGGAGGTCAAGGTGATCCTGTACTCCCTGATTGTTGGTCTCTTCGTCATATGATTCCCATCTTATGGACGGCACCACAATCTCCGCCGGAATGACGGCTTCCAAACCATACGTCAATCTGTAAGGCGTCTCTCCTGTCGGTCCTCTTTCCGTTGTTCGGTACGACCATAGGATCTGGGGTAACAATTCTGCCCACTTTCCTTTTTTCTCATCGAGTTTCCTCTTCATCGCCTTACTATTTGGCCATTTGCATTCTCAACCTGCCCATTCGCCTGAGGATGGGCTACTGATGCAAATCTCAAGTCGATCTTCCATTCTTCACAGAATTCTCGGAAGCTTTGGCAATTGAATTGTGTTCCATTATCAGTTATTATGGCTTTTGGTATGCCAAACCTGCATACCACATATTTCCAAATGAATTCTTGTGACTTCCTAGCCGTGATGGAGATAGTAGGCATTGCTTCAAACCACTTTGTGAAGTAGTCGATAGCAACGTACATGAATTTGAACCTCCCTGGTGAAGATTCCGGGAATGGGCCCACAATGTCCAACCCCCACATAGCAAAGGGAATTGGGCATAGAATAGATTTTTGCTCCGCTAGAGGAGTATGTATCTTATTTCCATGTTCTTGACACTTGCGACATCTTCGTATATATTCCTTACAGTGCTCCATCATTTTCGGCCAAAAATATCCGAGTCTTAAGATTTTGTGGGTTGTGGTCCTTTCTCCCTGGTGATTTCCGCAGAGCCCATCATGTATCTCTCTTACCAACTCTGCTCCTTCAGCTATGGTGACACACTTCAGAGCAGGTCTTGCAAAAGATCGCTTATACAGCTGGTTATCTTCAATAAAGAATGATGCGGCCAGCCTTTTTACTATCCTGGCCTCCTTTTCCTCCTCCGGCAGTTTTCCATGCCGTATGTAATTTATGATTGGGGTCATCCAGGATTCTTCTTGGTCATTTGCCCCTATCGCCAGCACCTGAGTTCCTTCTATACTTGGGGAGGTTCTGATTTCCAGCCATATCTCATTGGGTACTTTTTCGGCCATACTTGCCAATTTGGCCAAGGCATCAGCTTCGACATTCTCCTCACGGGGAAGGTGTTTTAGCTCGCATCTTTGGAAATTTGCCCTTAGTTCCTGGACCTTGAGCAAGTACCTCCATAGTTTTTCCTCTTTGACTTCGTAGATATTGTCGTTTTGTCTTGTCGCCAACATAGAGTCTGAATACACCTCTAACTCTGTTAAAAATAGGTTACATTTTCAAAAGTTTTACCTCAGACTGGATTTTATAAGTATGAAATAAACAGAGAAGGTATCTATTCTATGGAACCTGTCGCCCCGAGGGCTGTGGCTACTTCCAAACCCTGGATAAGAGCTTCGTATTCGGCTTCATTATTAGTGACATCAAAGTCCAGTCGGAAGGCATAATTCAAGCTTTGCCCATCTGGTGCCTGTACCACTATTCCAGGTCCTGCCCCACTTTTGCATCGAGCCCCATCAACCAAGATGACATATGGACTCTGAGTTTGTTTTCTTTTCTTTTGCAAAGCTTGTTTCTGTTATGAAGTCCGCTAAGGCCTGAGCTTTAATCGCCGTTCTGGGCATGAAGTGAATTTCATATTGTGTCAGCTCTACTGTCCAGCTTACCATCCGGCCGGAGGCATTCGGATTGTTCGCAATTTGTTTGAGCGGCCAATTGGTCCTGACAAAGATTTGGTGTGACTGGAAGTAGGGTCGTAGTTTTCTTGATGCTACTACCAGTGCGAACAAGACTTTTTCTATATTAGTGTACCGTCCTTCTGTTGGGCTTAAGATTTTGCCCGTATAGTAAACTGGTATCTCCCTTTTTTCCTCCATGATTAAGACAGCTGCAACTGCCCAATCTGTTGCGGACAAGTAAAGGTATAGGTCTTGTCCCGGGGCAGGTACACCCAATTTAGGTAGATCCCGAAGCATCTCCTTGATTTTTTCAAATGCTTCTATGCTCTCTTGTCCCCACTGGAATTTGCCGTTCTTCCTTAAAATATTGAAGAACGGGATTGATTTTTCTTGAAGTTTAGAACATAATCTACTTAATGCTGTGAGTCTTCCGTTCAAGGCTTGGACATCTTTGATATTTCTTGGAGGGGAAAGGTCGAGGATTGCCTGACTTTTTTCCGGATCAACCTCAATACCTCGTTGCCCAACAATGAAACCAAGAAACCTCCCTTTGGTTACACCAAACACGCACTTTTCTGGATTTAGCTTGATTTGGTATTTATCCAGAGTGTCGAATGTTTCTTCTAAATCCTTCATGTGTTGTTCCTTTGATGGGCTTTTCACAACTATGTCATCAACGTAAGCTTCTACATTTCGGGCAATTTGCTGACAAAACACTTTGTCAATCATTCGCTGAAAAGTGGCCCCTGCATTCTTTAGGCCGAAAGGCATTACTTTGTAACAGAATGTTCCGGCTGAAGTAATGAAGGAAGTTTTTTCCGAATCATCCTCTTTCATTTTTATTTGATTATAGCCGGAGAAAGCATCCAGAAAACATAACACAGAACTCTGGGCAGTTGAGACCACCAATCTATCTATTGATGGCAGGGGATAAAAATCCTTAGGACATGCCTTATTTAGATCTGTGAAATCCACGCACATTCTCCATTTTCCATTTGCTTTTTTCACCATGACAACATTAGCCAACCACCGTGGATACGCGACCTCCCTGATGAATCCGGCTTTAAGGAGTTTTTGGACCTCGCTTCGCGCGGCTAAATCTCTTTTCCCCTATTACCCTTCTCCTTTGCCTGACCGCCGGATGTTTAGGGTCTACCCTGAGCTCATGCCGGATAACGCTTGGGTCTATACCAGGCATCTCGTCCGTGCTCCAAGCAAATGTTGCCCTTCTTTTTTCCAGGAACCTCATTAGGTGAGTTTGCTCTCCACTGTTAAACGCAGTTCCTATTTTAAAAAATTTAGAAGGGTCAGATTTTAAATGTACCTCTCTGGGGGGATCTTGGGCTGTTCGACATTCTTCCTTTTCTTGATCCGGCCCTGGGGAAGAAGGTAACTTTCCTTTAAACTCCTTGTCCGATCCCACAGTTTTGACCACTTCCTCACTAGGAAGGCTGTCCATGATGCGGACTTCACACAGTCGGGCCATCTTTTGGCTTCCTCTTATCGTAACCACCTTTCCGCTTGAGGTCAAGTACTTCATTTTTAAGTGATGAGTGCTGTGAATGGCTTTGAAAGCATTGATCCCTGGCCTTCCAAGGTACATGTTATATCCAGAAAGACCTGGCACAATAAAAGCCGTGAGCTTTTCTGTTCTTCTTTCGTCTCCTTGCCCCAAGGTCATTGTGAAATCTATACTGCCGGAAGACGTGGTAGAGACACCTCCAACAAACCCTCCTAGAACCGCCGAATAGGGCTTGATCCGTTCCTCAGGCACCTCTAACCTCCTAACCGCTTCGGCTGATATGACATTTGCTCCGGCTCCACTATCGATTAAAATTCCCTCCATCATTCGGTCATTTACCTGCGCACGAATGACAAGTGGATCGTTGTGCGGGTATAGCACTCCTTCTTCATCTTCGTCGGAGAAGAAGATTGGAGGAAAATTTTCCTTTTTGGCGATTTTTTTCTCCGGGAGTTCTTGATGTACTTGATGAATGTGTCTTTTCCTTTCATTAGGGGTTAGTGGTCCTACTTCTGAAAAAAGTCCTGTGAGTTTTCTTAGAGGAAGTTTTGTTAGCCTTCTTTTGGGAAAAGAAGGAGGCTGCTAATAGTAAAGAATGCGAAAAGAATGGAAATTTTATTTCTCTCTTTGACAACATGATTTTTGACAATCTATGTGATACAAAATTTCATCTTAAAACAGACTGCAAATTGTAATTCCAGATGTTATTCTGAATAAAAGGAAGAAAAAACTTTTACTCTCCTTTTTCACAAACCTGTTATCATCCCCACTGATTTGCCGGGGTCAAGCCTGGGGTGAATTTCTTCCTCCTGTCGCCCTCGGGGTGCATTCTGGGTACCACCTTGTTGGCCGCCGTATTGCCTTTGTGCTCCAGCTGCCTGCTTTCCTTTCTTCTTATTTCCTCAATGACTCGGAGCTCTTTGGCCAAGGTAGCACAGTTCACGGTTCGGTGGCTGCGATTCCCGTGATACTCACAGAATGCAACCGGAATTTCCCCTTGCGGCGGCCTCCTAGGCTGAGGAAGGTACCCCTCCCTTACTGCAGCAGCATACTTCCCTGGATCAATGTAGACAACGGTTCTTGCTCCCTGATGCTGTGCCCCCTGAGAGGAAGATCCGGCGATGGATTTGCCATAGTATGGCTTGTACCTTGACCCTCCCCTTCCGGCGTTTCCTCCATGCCCCTCTTTCTTTTCAGGCGCTCCTGCGGCTTTGAAGCTGTCCGCTAGCTCCTTAGCCTTGTTTTCCGCTATCTCAGACTTCAAAAAATCATGGATCATTTCAGCTAACTCTCCATGAGTTTTCGGCGCCTTCGTTGCGATCTTTCCAGCTAGTCGAGGCTGAGCTAGGCCGTTTCCAAAGGCCTTAATCAAGATTTTCTCATCAATATCATCGATTTCCGCGACCTTCTTATGGAAGCGCTCGCTGTACTCCTTCACGGTTTCCCCTTTTCGCTGCTTAATGTCCATCAACTCTATTGTTTCTTTTTAACCCTCTTACTCGCAGCAAAGTATTGCTGGAAATCTTCAGTCAGTTGCTTGAAGCTCGTGATGGACTGCGGCGGTCTCGTGGAGATCCATCCCAATGCTCTCTTTGAAAGCGTTCCGGGGAACAGATTGCAGAGGGCGAGGGAGCTAATCCCCTGAGTGTTCATGGCGAACATGAACTTTTTGATATGCTGAGCAGGATCTCCAGTCCCGTCATATTTCTCAATTGCCGGGGCGACGAAGTGCGGCGGGAGTTTTGCCTTCCTTATCCGCTCTGAGAAGGGGTACAAGCTCATATCTATCTGATCATCTTCTTCCATCTCTCCTTCGTCAGCAATTGAATTGTGCTTTCTATCCTTACTTTCCTCCCCATTGCTGCCTCTGGAATCTCTGTTCTTCAATTGTTCGATGGCCTCCGTCATTTCGTCCCATTTTCTTTGATACTCCTCGTCTCTTTGCATCAGTTCCTGCTGCAAAGTCTCATTTCCCTCTACAATTTTTCGTCAATGGACCTGACTAGCCCCTTTAGCATGTCCTCAAGATCTTTTTTGGAGATGGCCTCTGGCATCTCCGAACTCATCCCTTCCTCGGAGCGGTTGTTATCGTCAGTAGCGTTCTTCAGAGTTTTCTTTGATCTTGGAGCCATCTTTCGTGTTCCGATCCTGCAAAAAATGTCATTGGTTATTTCAGATCTTTCGCTATAAACCGTCGCAGATTACTTCCCTGTTTCCAGGTGGTCTCGTGGTTGCTTCTTGCTGTTCGTTTCCCACAGACGGCGCCAAATGAAACAGTATATCTATCCTGACAAGATCCAACTGTCGCAATGTGACAGTACATCTATCCTAGTACGATCCGTCTGACCTTCTATCCTACATTACCTGGTCTCGGACTCAGTCTCGCGAGAGTAGAGAGGGAGAAAGGGAGCTTCTATTAGAATCGAATGTGAGTTTGATTGCCAAAATCGGTGTCTTATTTCACGGGGGTACACCCTTATTTATAGTTTTTTGGGCCTGGTTTTTGGTGCCAGCCTGTATTTTACATGTTTAAGTACAGTTCTACCCCCTCCTAGAATCTTTGACCGACCACAAGCGGCCGGTCGTATGATGCTTTGCTTTGTCTAAGCTCTACTTTCATCCGGCTAGGGGTGGCCGGATGCTCTATGTGTTTGTATTTCCATCCGGCTAGAGGCGGCCGGATGTTCTATAAGCCTCTGTCCTCATCCGGCTAGAGCGGCCGGATGCTCTACGTATCCTGCTTTTGGCCTGGCGCTATTTCTTCCCTTCTCACAGCCAATCCATACCGATGATGACGTCGAAACCCAACCCTTTGAATTCGGTCAAATCGACAGGGAAAATCTCATCCCGTATAACAATTCACAAGTCACGGTAGCGTCCCGTGCATCGCACTCCCTCCTTGGATGGTAACGTGACGGTGAAGTCGGACAGGTGCTCCGGGGTCAGTCCCAACTTCTTTGCAAAAGAAGAGGAAACGAAGGAGTGGGATGCCCCCGAGTCAAACAAGACTGATGCATCGGTGCCATTTACAGGGAAGGTACCTGTAGCATTTTGATCTACATTAGTACGTGGCTATAGAGGTTGAATTCATTAATTCGATTGGTTCTTGCCCTTACCAGTGATGACGTTGCCAATCTCTTTGGCTTGTGCCGTATTCAGAATGTTGAGGTTTGCTTCTTTCTCAGATTCGAGGCCTGGATTAATGAGTCGTATGAGGATAAGACTGATAACAATTATACGAAAGACTTTGAAACTCCACTTTTATTTATTTCACAAATCATTACATTATACTTGCATACAAAGCTAGCGGCTTACAACATTACATCAGTACTCTCTTAAGGTCAAATTTAAACGTCCCGGTTTGATGTGGGTAGTGTTTACTAAAGCTGGTGGTGCGGTGTTTAACTTAACCCGCTTGATTCCGTGATACACTAATCTCGAATCTCCACCGAATATCAAAGCATCTCCAGATCTGAGGACTAGCTTCTTAGCTAGATCCATCCTCTTTTGGTCGCCATATAAGAATTCTGCTTCATCACCAATGGAGAACGACACTACGGGGATACCCTTTGCAATGGACTCGGGTGTCTCATCCCGGTCCTGGTGTAATCCCAGTCGCCCATTTTGTTCGTAGAAGTTTACAATGCAAACGTCGGCATCAATGTCGGGTACTGGTTCGTCTTCAAGCTGTTGCGCGGTCTCCACCGCCTTCCGTGCTAAGGTCTTGAATCTCTCGGGTATCCTAGGTACTCTCGCCCCATCTAGTTTCCTCACTTCCTGGTATGTCCTAGTCTGTGGATCCCAATCCTTACCTAGTCACATCATGTGTAGCCTCATCTTCGAACCGCTCGTAAAACCCGGAATGTAAAACCCACCTAGTCCTCTACCCAAGGCTCTACACTCTTCTATGATGTCGGTTTGCTCATCTAAGGTTAAGAATTCTCTAAGCAGAATCATGCCCAGTCGGATTACTTGGCTATTCTCTCTTGGATGGTCCTGTCTTTCGGCTGCGGGTCTTGGCGATCTCGGTCTCGTAGATAGGGGGTAGCAAATGTCAAAACTACCTAAGATGTGGAAGTTTTCCTATGATAAGTCACTACTTAAGGTCGTAACACACACACATGGTTCATACTTTAAAGTGTTTAATACACATCATAGTTCATACAATAACAGTCGGGTATTAGAGTTACCTGTAGTGCGTTGGGTGCCCGCCTCAGCGCCTGAGGTTCCCGCTGAATTAAGGGTGGCGCGTCCCTGGTCGACTCCTTTTCCCTTCTGGAAGCGCATGTCAGTGGACGTCTGGCCCCCTTGGCCACCTCGTGGCGCTCCTGATCCTCCAACAGTAGGCTTCTGAGCAGTCTTCGTGCCCTGGTAATTTCGGCCGGCCGGGTTAGAGTAGCATTCAAAATCGCGGTGCCCCATCTTCCTACAGTATCGGCATTCCACCTTGTTGCCGCCGCAGTCCACTCCTGGGTGGTCCTTCCCACAGCGCTTACAATAGTAATGGCGCTGGGGTCCACCGGTGCCTGTCGCAACCGTAATTTAGGTTAACATGAGTCATGAACAGTACTAGGGTTAACAAATATTTTGACAACTAAATTATGAGGAGGGTATTCTCACCCCTGGGAGGTGCCGATCTCAGTGGCTGGGCATCAATGGGTGGGCCGGTCAGTCGTGGTACGGAATCTTTCCCCTTGAAACCCTGCTGACTCTGCTGCCCCTGCTGCCCCTTCTTTTTGAAGAAGCCTCTGTCAAACAGATTTTGGGGTCAGCATACATGATAATCAATTAATGATCAAATCAATAAATGAAAATATTTCCTTACTTTCCCTTCTTTGAGCCCTCGCCTCGGTTCACTCCCCTGTCCTCAGACTCCTTCTCGGGCTTCTTCCTTTTCTTCTGGCCCAGAGTCTCATCCCGAGTCTGGAGCATCAGCTCCGTCCTCGAGGCCGCATCATAACATTCCTGTAATTTAAACTGGTGATTCTTCACACATTCACTGTAATTGGATATGTAGAACAATAGTAAGAATTAACGGTGTGTAGATTTTACCTGTACGGTGGTATAGAGTGTGGCGCCCATGGCTGCCTGGATACGGAATAAAAGACCCCCCCTCCCCCCCCCCCCCCCGGAACTTTTCGACCTTAACGGTCTCAGAGTAGTCAACGCCGGGGATGAAGTCAAGAAGACCGATGAAACGAGTGTAGTACTCGTCCACGGACAGACTCCCCTGGGTCAGCGTCTCAAACTCCCAACGCTTCTTTTGTTTGAGGTGAGCGGGATAGTACTTCCCTCGCATGATCTCCACGAACATAGTCCATGAGAAGTCGGGTGTCGCCAAGTGCTGGTCCTTCACAAGCCTCCACCAGGTACTGGCTGCGTTCTTTAGATTGAAGGCAGCAATTGTAACTTTCTGATCCTCTGGCACTCGCAAGGCCTCGAAGGCCTTCTCATGCTCTACGATGAAGCGCTCCAAGGCAATGGGGTCCGGCTCCCCTGAGTAGGTCGGTGGTCGTGTCTCAGATACCGCCTTAAGCCAATTCGTCTCGCGGGGCTGCGGTGGGTGGGGTATAGTGCCTCCAATCTGGGTCAGTATGGCAGCAACCGCCTCATTGATGCCTGGAATACCGGTGTCGCCACCAGTCCCTCTGCCCGTTCCGCGGCCTCTAGGTCTACCAGCCATCTGTTGTACAGACCGTCGTATCATAACTCGGTAAATATACCGTCAACACAGTCATAAGATATTAAGTTGCCTTAGAGGCTAATGTGTATACGTATAGTGCGTAATCTCTACTTAAATTTACTAATAAGTCGTTTCGTACCTCACAGACGTATCCCGGGTTTCCCAAATCCTAAGCTCACTGTTAAATTCCTAGTATCTCGTCATCAGAGCGGTACTCCGCTCTGATACCACTTTTGTAACACCCCTCTCAATCATGACGTAATAATCGCTCACGCAAACAGGAATTAAAGGCGTCTCACAACGGAAGGAAGTACAGTAATAGCACTCACATGGGTGTTACTTGCCATCACTCGCCCATACGAGTGAAGTAGCAGTACAACATCTTAACAAAATTAAACATAACAATACAATCCGTAGTGACAACGAGATACCGCCTACTTGTCTATCTAAGTCTCGAAAACATACTACTGTGGGCATCTAAATAACTCCAAGTCTTACAAACAATTTAGTGAACAACTTAATACAAAACGAGGTACGAATGATAACCCAGAAATCCACAACATCCTAACTACCCAGCCCCGCACTCCGGCTTCGTCCGTCATCATCAACCTGCATAAAGCCATAAAGGCTCAGCGATAAACGCTGAGTATGCCGAGTCTGGACCCTAATGGTCAATTAGGTCGTATTAACCGTCTTTTTTATTAGGTTCATTACATGCAACACCGGTTTACAGAGTATAGTAGGAACTGTAAAACACAATCAAGCATGTAACATTCATCACGGATATACACAGAACAGCAGCACATCATATATCACAACCGCATCAATAAATCATTCGCTGACCTTAATTTTCATCATCACATATCACAAAGCTTAGCCCCCCCCCCCCCCCGGCCCTCATATTACTTTAATTGGTTAGCACTGTCGGGTGTCAGTTAGGACAATCCCGAATACACTCACTTGGACAGTAGTCCCACGTACACACAAGGTGCTCATTGCCCTGATCATCCGAAGACTCTGGGACTAATTCACTTTGCCTTTGTAAAGGCGTCCATTTAGGTGGCCAAGGGCCTGGTGCCAACGGTAGCACACTCCGCCTGACGATCTATCTAGGCTCGTTCAGGATTAACTAGGGAAAACCCGACACGGGTTAACCCAAGAGATCTCTACGCGCGACCAGCAGCCAATGACTGTCTGGATTAAGGTTCACATCACTTCCATTCACACTCCACTGGTAGCTTCGTTAATTAGTAGTTCAGTTACAGTTTTTACCAAGGATAACATCACTTATTGGTTAGCTGCCCTCTGGGTCTTACGCATGCCTAGAATGATTCTAGGTAGTGTTTATCTTTGAGTTGAAGCTCTAGGGACCGACAATGTCGTGTCCCGTTCCTAAGTGTCTTACTTAGGTTTTAACTACATACTTGCATACTTAATGTATTAGGTCGGGCAACGGTAATCACAGTCACACAACTCGAATATGTAGTTTTATATAAACCGATCTATAGTCGGTCATAGTGTTATATCGTGCATAAATAAGTAATGCAGTAAACACATATACTTCACACATAGACATACAAGTTATCAAACAAATCCGAGCCCGAGGAATTCCTCAGGACAACTCGGATCAAACTCCTTTACATAGCGTACACCGTAGTCTAGATTCGTGCAGTGCAGACCACTAGAGCTTTCGAGCGCGTACGTCAGGAATGCGATCTAGTAACACGAGGAACACTAAGCGTCAATCCACATGACAGCACAATCCGGTATTTCCGAATACCGTTTGAAATCCTAGTACTATGTCTCCAGACTTAACATTTGTTACTAATTAAAGTCTCGTTATTATTATTTTATAAACCCCTTACTCGTTGTGTGAGTTAATTTTCGGTTTACATTAGAGCATGAAACCTTATGTTATACACTTACGATACTTCACTAGGGTTTATTTACCAACCAAAGTCTTATACTAACCTTAGTATTTTATGTCGTTATAACTATAGTGTATAACTTTACTTCTTGGTACGTGTTTATCTATGTATGTATGCATTTAGCATAACATCTTGAATAACTATATCCTTAGTCACATAATATTATTTGTGTTACATCTGTTCCATAATGTTATATGGTATGATATTTTTATGTGTCACTAGACTTTATTATATGTGGCTTGGCAACTTAGGAATGTATCGGAAATAATATACACATGTGCCACATTTGAGCTCCCTTTATTATATACTTTCATTATTTATAAAGCTACCACATAACTTATAATATATTGTAGGTATTTAATTTTTAAAACACCAAAACCTTGTGGTAATATATAACCCAAGGTCTTTTCACACTTGATTAATTATCGGTTGCATGTATATATGTACATCTAATTTCCTTTCACATCTCAACTCACCATCCCACAATTTCTGCTACAGATTATTAGACTTAGGACTGTATTACAACTTAAACACCCCTGTGAACTTACTTATACAGAAAGTTACTCGTTTCTGAAAACAGCTAGCACTGATGTACTAAGTTTGTTAAACTTTTCCCCCTTCTGTTTTGTTTCTCACTCCCGAATTTAGTTGCCTTTTTCACTCTCTCTTTCCCCATCTGTTCAGTTACCCATTTAATGGTGTTATTACTCTTTCATTTCAGTCTGTTACAGAGACATATATAACCATACTTGACTGGGAAGAATCTGAAACAGAAGAGAAGGAGTCGAACTGAAACAGAATTTGATATTACTTCCTTCTATTGCTTAGTTCAGTTTGTGATATTAGTTAATCTTTCTCAAGTGAGTTTATGTCTTAGCTACATGACTCAATAAATTGTTTTCTGTTTTAACAACCCCAACATTTTGCTGTTATCTCTAGTGAAACAAACTCACACAGAACCCCAAGAAAAATAGAAACTGAAAGAAAGAAACAAACAGACAGGGACTGGTATATAATTCTTCCCTGTTGTTCCTGTGTTAGAATTCCCAAACTTTCCTAAGCTGTTGACCCTGTAAATTTGGTGTGCTATCAAATTTCTAACTCAACTAAACCCAGGGCAACTTTGTTACACATACTGAATTAGTTAGGACCTGATTTGACTCGAAAACTGAAGTTGAAGTCCAAACTGAATTTAAAACAGAAGCTGATTTGTGATTTCTGTTTTCCTTCCTGTCGGGGTTTTTCTTTCCTTTTTAACTGATTAGATTTCCCTTAACTACTTACTCAGTTACTTAGATATTCCAATAAGCTTCTCATCCCACCTAAAAACCTAAATACTTGTTACAGATACAGAAACCTCAACATTGAAACCTGGAGCTATTCTCCAACAATAATGAAACTGATATCTGTTTTTTTTCCTTTCTGCTACACTTTATCTGATTCTTAGTCGGTTCCAAACTTCTTAAAGTTTCTATATTACTAGATGATGGTGTTAGGAATGATTTAAATTTAAAAACCACTCAATACAGTGAAGCCAACATCTCTGAAATCCATTTAACAGAAACCAGATAGAATTGTCAAGATGTAAAAACTGAAATCATAACCTGTTAACTTCCCTAGTAAACTGCATTTTATTCACGATTCTGATTTGGATTTTCCTTAGGTTGATTAGCTATCTAAATAGGCACCTGAGTACAGTTCTAACCTCCAACACAGATTCACCACTATGATGTTTAAACTCTTGACAGAATTATATACAGAAAAGAAAGTTTCTGAGACTGAAATCAACCAGAAACTGATAAGAGTTATTGCTTCCTTCCCTGTCTATCTTTTATCTGGTTACACTTCTCCTAAAAACCTACCCAGTTACTGAGACATTTCTATCAAGTTTTAAAAACCCAAACAAAAGCTCAAAGAGCTTGTTACAGACACATAACAATCCACACTGACTGGAAGGAACCTGAAGACTTGAAAAAGAAGTCGAAACAGAATCTGAGTTGTTGTTGTTACAGAGACAGCATTGCAAGACTGGTTGGCTCTCTTTCTATTTCCTAAGAGCCTCTCATCCTAAACTGTTTAGATAGTCTACCAACCCAAGGCATTTAAAGTACTGAGACAGAAGGAAAAAAAATCCACAAACTGAAGTTTGTTACCTATTTTTTTTCTTCTCTATTCTCCTTTCTGTTTTAACTCATGTGTTGTTTCTCAGTTTTCTCTCGATACAGTTTAGGTAGTTTAGGAAGTGATAGTTTTTTTTGAAGTTCCAACAGATTCTAATAGGTTTACCACTCCGTTTTAAACTCCTGAAAGTTATTGTACAGAAAGATCAAGATGACAGAAACTGCACTCTAACTGGTAAATCCTCTCATCTGTTTCTTTTCTGTTTGTTCTCAGTGACTTACAGTTCTCTTTTTTTTTCTTTCCTAATACCTACATACCTAGTCAAGTGGTTTGGTAATGTTTTAAGTTCCTGAACTTATTCACTGCCGCCCTTTTTACTACTCTGAAACATTATTACACAGAAACAAGGAGTTCCTGAACTGCAATTAAACAGAAATGCCCTTTGTTCTTCCAGTTTTCTTTTCTGTCAGTTTTCTACATCAACCTACGCTTCCTGCCAACTGCTTACCCATTCAGCTAATTATACCTCATTGCAGACACATAACTAGCTAGAACTGAACTGGTAAGAAAGCTGGTATTGAAACAGAAATCTGAGATCAAAACTAGCAATAACCTGAAACTGATAAGTAACGTCTGAGATTGTGTTTCTCTATGTTTCTGATTCACCTTTCTTGCTTACCCATTAGACCCTCATCCCTTTCCTAATTGCTTAGCTATCACGATGAGTGTGTTTTTAGGTTTCTTATTTCGAGACAAGTCACAACAGCATGGTCTAGCCACTTAAACTGTAACAGAACAGAAACCATGCTAAATGCATCTATTTCTATCCTTTTTAGTTGTTAATCGTGCATGCATTTTCTTCTGATCAAAGGTTCAGTCAGAGGTAGCTCACCACTTAAACCTCTTGGTTGTTTCCCTTGGTTGGTTCTTGGCGCATAAGGAACTTACAGCACCGTGGTCACCTTGACTACATTGGAAAGTTTACCTGGAGATCAAAATTCATGCTAACTCAGAGAGGAAAAACATAGTTGGACTAAACCGAGATGGGTATGGTCTTTACCTTGCTTCCCCTTTTTTTTCTTTCCACGAGAATGGTACAGCAAGGGAGGCCACTCGGTCTTGCTCCTTCCCCAAGCACTGAGGCCTACCCACTGGCCTACTACATGAAGAAAACAGGAAAAAGGAAGTGGTTCAAGACCAGCTGTGATTATAACCGATGTAACAGTGAAAAAGAAAGGGATGGGGTGAAGTTCGCGTGAAGAAGCAGTGAACAAAGAGAGTGCATGCTGGGGTTTGTAACCGAAATGGAGGAGAAGTTCAAGCTGGTTTTATGCAGCTTTACCTTGAGAAGATGAAGAGGCTGGCTTCCCTTCTTCCTCTGTTTTCAACCGGATCTCCACTGCTCTAGCTCCCATATATCGGTCTTTGCTAATTCTCGAGCAGTAACCAGGGACGTTGGGAGCAGCTCTCGGCGGAGGTTGGAGAGGGTGAAGGTACTGAAAGGAGGAAGGAAGATGAGAACCGGTTATAACATGGTGGTATGGGCAGTTGGTCAGTGGCTGAGGCGCTTGGGAATCCTCAAGGGATGGGCGTTTGGCAAAAATAATCCTCTCTGTTGTATGGGAGTACGTCAACAACTGAGGAAATGTCGGTCTGTCGCATAGAGATTGAAGCGGTATTATCTGGAGTTACTGAATCCAGAGGGAAATGTCGAGTCTTTCTTCCTCTGTAACCACAGTAGCGAGCTACTAATCCATATTCGTTGGTATTTTCTACCGAAATCGAGCACAGCTCAACTGGTTAAGGCTTCGGGATAGTTACGAAAGTTCTCGGGTTTGAATCCCGGCTAGAGCGTATTCGCTCTTTTATTTTTTTTCAGCCTTATTATGCCTATTTGTTGCATATAAGTGACTTGTATTAGCATGTCACGTTATTAGCTGTATGTACATATATATATACGACTATTTCGTTATGTCCCGTTTTTAATTACATCATTATACGGTTATAACTATGTATAGTAGTGTTCTAATTATATATACAACGTTATAATTTTGTAATGTTGTGTATATGTACGTATATGTTCCTTTTATACTTTAATGTTGTAAGTTACATATATTTAAATAACGTTTAATTATTTAGGGGTATTTCAAGCACCGCGACGGAAAAAACGGGGAAAAATCATTCAAACCGTCCAGCACTTATTTTCTACCCAATTTGGCACCGTTTTTTACATTTCCTTCGTCTTCTTTTCCCACCTGTTATACCCAAAATTTCAACCCCCCCCCCCCCCGAAGAGAGTCTATACTAATAGGCTAGTTTGGTCAAGTAGCGAGGGTTCCCAGTTCGATCGGCACATTTCAGAGTACTAGGGACAGCTTAGTCATCTCCAGGGGTGTTTTCGTAATTTTTCAAGGCTCCTAAGCCCCCTATAGGCTTCCTCTCTCCTCCGAAGAAGGGTCAAATCAATTCAAAATGCTTTGAAATTTTAGCCCATGATAGAGGATGACATTTTGGACATAATGGCGTTGGAATTTTGATTTTTCGAATTTCCATTAATTTTCTAGCAATTTCCGATTGAATCTGACGAGAAATTGAATTTCAAAATATTCCAACATTGAAAAAATTCGATTCCACTTCATAAAAATCATAATTGCCATCCTTGACACGTGGTTAAAATTTCACAGCAAAATTCCTTTGGGAAGTCACTTAATTAAAATGCCAAAAATCTTACTTTTACTAGATTTTCTTTATCTTTAAGAAAGTCTATATAAAGGGATAAATTTTTTTTATCAAAGGGGAATCTCATATGCTCAAGAACCCTAGGAAGACAGAAAGCACAGCCTTCTCTCTCTCTCACGTTTTCCAACACCCGACCACCCGAATCATACCGAAAATCCCTCGAAATCACCATTTAAACACGTTTTCCAATCCCCAAAGCACCAATAATCATCAAAACCCCACAAAAACATCACCAAAACGTGAAGAACAGCAAGAACAACCAACAACCAGAAGCTTGGTTCGAAAACCTTTCGGGTCTGCCATCAACGGAGCACTCGACGAATCCCGGTGTGAAGAATCACCGTGAATCCAAAGGTAAAACAGGTAGAAATTTCACTTTCCTAACTCCCCACGATATTATCAGTCTTGCCTCAAAATTTGGGCTTAAACTAACTCTTTTTCGCTTCTGTATCGCTAATTGTTTTAGCTACTGCCTTGTTACTTGTTGGCTAAGTTTCGTATTAAGTTTGATGTCAAATTGAGTTCTTTCAGTTACTAACGTGTTTAAAATCTTTCAGGCTACACACCCATAAAATTTGAGCTCAAAATACCCTCGGGAACCATCGAAAACCCACTGTCCGTGGGTTGTCCGTGACCTCGGACGGGTTGTCCGTGACCACGGACACCCACGGACGGTGGCGGGATTTTATTTTTTTCAATTTTTCAAATTTTAGGGTTTCTGTCAATACATGTCCGGGCCCACGGACACCCTGTCCGTGGCCCCGGACTTTTCAAGTTTGCGTTTTTATTTCAGTTCTGTTTTCAAAATCACTGAATTCAACTAGGGTCCGTGGTCTCGGACATTAGGTCCGTGGCCACGGACGTAATTAAAATTTGACCTAATTCTGCCTCCGAAACCCTAGTTTAGGTAACTTTCAATTTCACTTTAATTTTCTGTCAAAAAACGTTAAAAAACAAAAAAAAAACAGAAGCGCGCACCTAGGTTAAAAACAACTTTGTAGAAAGCCGTAAATAAACCAAGTAGAGGAAAAACGACCTAGGAAGGGTAATGAAAGTAATTTGAACCCTAATTAAGTCGAATATCAAGCCCCCGAACCCGAACTCTCCTTTCCTAATTTGATCTAGGTTAAAATTAGGTGGCGACTCATAATAGGTTCCAGTGAGCTAGCTTAGGTTTCAATAATTAATGTTATATGACATAGTTATTTATCTTAGGTTATAAGTGGACCTAAAACCCGGTTAGATACTAATCAGCTTTAATCAACATAGGATAGGGTTTAAAATCGAGTCCCACAGACTGGCGACTCTGTTGGGGACAACTTCTTAATTTTAACTTGTTTAATCTTAAGAAAGAGGGCTTAACTCGAAAAATTGTTTATTTATGGCTTTATTACTTTGTTTGTTTACTTTTGTGCGCACTTTAATTTTCTGCACCCTTGCATCATATGAGAGCGAGGGTCCACATAAACCGATTTCACCCCGGGACCCGTTTGGGGGTCCCCTGTCTGGGACTCACACCTTTTAGGTGATGTGAATAAGTGGGGGAAAAGGGGAGGGTGTCGTCTAACCACACCCCCTTAATACCTGGGCTTTAGCCCCAAGCATTTTCCTGGCAGTACCCTTACCTAGCCCATTGTTTGGTCAGTCAAAGACCCGACCGTAGACGCACACCTTCAGGTGATATGGAAAAAGTGGGGAAGCCCAAAGAGAATAGCGTGTAAGCCCTATTCCTTTGTGGTGACCTGGGCCCGCGCCCCAAGCACCTCTCTGGATCGATCCTTGCCCGAATTGGATAAGCGTCAGGTGAGGACATGTTGAATTTGTGTGGGCCTTGTTTGCTTGTATGATCGGCCCACTACTCAGCCTAGAAACTGATAGGAATTTCTCCTACATCAACCTAGCCCAACCCGAATTTACGGCTTTATTGTTTGCAGCCCAAAGGCCTTGTTTGGTTTGAATGAATTGATTGTTCGGGCTCAGGCCCAAAAGTTTAGACTTAGGTGATTTCTCTCTTTCAGCCCAATTTGAATTATCAACTTAGTTCTAGGCCCGTGAAAAACAAATCCACCTAAAGCAATCCGTGAAAATCCATCGGGCCTCTTCATTTCAAGGCCCATTCTGGTTTAGGAAAAACTTTCACTCGGGCTGTAATACTCCGTATTTCTCATTTTTTTCAGATTCATAACATAATTATGTTATGTGTGGGTGCTTTGTTTAGTTGATGGGAGTGGAGTCATTGAATTAAAAGACGGGGGCAAGGAGGTCATTCCCCTCTCTTTTATTTTGGTAAGACTTAATTAGGGAAGGATAAGTCTTTTATCTTGCATTTACAATTCACGATCAGTTCTCATCGACGTTCTCTCGACAGTTTCTTGAGCGCTTCTTCTCCCTCCACCTCTTGCTCATCCTCTTGGTGTTGGCTCTGGAATTTGTGCGTTGCTGTTGCGTTCTGGCCGGTTTCTGCTGCTGCTACTGTTCGGGTTCTTCTCCTCTGCAAATCAGGTAGGTCCGTTGGTGAATTCGGTAGTGTTATTGTTGTTTTGAGAGGAGCAGTTTCTGATTTTGCATTCAGATTTTGGGGGATGTTCTCTGCGATTCCAGTGCTGTTTGGTGCGTCTCCTCTACTGCATTTCGTTCGTCTGATTGTTGGCAACGTCGGACAGAATCTTCTCTACGAATTCGAAGTAAGTGGGGGATGGAATCGGGGTAGTTTGCTCACCCTCGGGGACTGTTTTATTCTAGCGTTTCTGATTTGGAATGGTGCGGTGATTGTGCGTTTTCTCATTGGTTTTGCGTTGTTAATTGATTGGCTAAACCCCCGAGGGTACTGATTTACCATTCTGTGGATTTTTTGTGAGTTTGTGTTGATTTTGGCTGTTTTTTGCGCGTCTGTTCGTTCTGGATTTCGACTGTTTTGCGCCGTCCGAACTTCGGTCCGAACATGGAAGTTTGGACGGTTCGTCAGTGCGCTTCTGTTTTCTAAATTTCAAGGCGTCCGAACTTCGGTCCGAACTTTGAAGTTCGGACACCCGTGTTTTCTGAAATCACTCGAGCTTCGAAGCTCAGACTTCACCTCGTAACATTTCCGAAAAACTATCCGAACTTCGAAGTTCGGACACTGTGATCTTTCTGCGACTTCTGTATCTCGGCATCTGTCCGAACTTGCAAGGTCGGACGCAAGTTCGGACATGCCTCTGTTTTTGGCATAACTCCTCCGTTTTAGCTCCGTTTCGAGTTCCGTTTGCGGGGTTGGATTCCCCTATTTGTGTATAAGCTTCTAATGCTGTTTATATGCATTTTCATGCACTTAAGAGCTTTTTTGTGAGCTTTTGGTTTTGGGACCTAGTTACTTTGCTTCTGAGCCATGGATAGCCGGGTCGGGCTGTCTCGTAGCATGCTGCACAGGAATTCCTTCTGATTACACTCCTTAGGGTCTCCCTTAGGATGTCATCTGACCGACGGGTCTGTTAGCTGTCTCTACGGCTTCTGTTGTGGGATCTTCGGATCCATAGGACCTTATGTGAGTCCTTCGGTTGTGTTAGCTTGTTTCTAGTGTCCCACTCTTCCGTATTTGTTTCTGGAAGTCCGACTATGATTTGAAGTGACATTCTACTCTGCTTCTGTTTTGTGTTTCCATTCTGTCTGTTTATAATGATTCCGCCTTCTTCTCTGTTTATAAATTATTCTTCTGATTTGAGTGGGCTTCCTTGAGGAAGTCTTCTGCTTGCTGGGCTGTTTAGCTCACCCCTTTACTTATGTTGCAGATTGAGCTCGTGGGATCCTCTCTTCTTGTTCCCTCCTGGAGCTTCGTTTACTTTATGCCTCTTTAGACTCTGTTTGCTTTGCGCGTTGGATGCTTTAGAGCTTGTGTAGCCTTCGGGTCTTTCATTGTATTTGACTTATAAGTATTTAGATCTTGTAAACTCTTTCGGTATTTATACAAGTTCGTTATTTGGTTTTGGGGATTGTTTTGCTTAGAGCCTTGCGACGTTAGGTAGTAGACTCGCGGCGTGTAACGGCCATGACTCCTAGGCCGGTTTTGGGGTCGTTACATTTAGTGGTATCAGAGCCAGGTTGCTCGTTCTTTGGTGTTTGTGGGGTTTGTCTGCAGACGTGGGTGTCTGAAAGGTCTGTTGTGTGATGCATGATGGTTTCTGATTAATCTTGGTGTTTGTATCTTCAGTATGCCTCCCCGACGTTCAGGACGTGGTGCAGCTTCAAGCGATGCTCCCCAGGGGGACATTGCAGAGATTGTGCAGCAGGTGGTGACCCAGGTGTTGCAGACCGTTGGGGTCACTGCTGGCCAGGCGACAGGAGCCGGTAACGCGGGGGGCAGCAATGTGAAGGCACTTCTGGAGTTCCTGAAGCTGAAGACGCCTTCTTTTGATGCTAGTGGTGACCCACAGGAGGCGAGCCACAGGATTTCTGCCATAGAGGATTTGATGAGGGTCATGGGATGTGAGGAGGACCAGAAGGTTGGATTCGCCACCTTTATGTTTCAAAGTGAGGCGAAGGAGTGGTGGAAAACAGTTGAGGGGAAGTACCCCCCACCCATGGACTTGGGAGCAGTTCAGGGGCTGCTTCAATCAGCAGTTCTATCCCGATGTCTTCAGGGATCAGAAGATAGTTGAGTATGGGAGGCTTCGTCAGACGAAGGAGATGTCTGTGGACGATTATGTGCGAAAGTTTATTTCTCTCTCGAAGTTTGTGCCTGAGCCGGATGATAACCGGAAGGCGAGGAAGTTTGAGGCTGGTCTGAGGGGTGACATTCGAGCGGCTGTGGCGCCCTTTCGCCACAAGACATTCTGAGACGTGGCGGATATGGCCTTGGTGGTGGAGTCTGAGCTGCAGGCTAGGCAGCGTTATGAGAAGAAGGACCAGAGGCCCGATAAGGGCAAGGAGCAGAAGAGGAAGGCCCATGTGGAGGAGCCTGTGAGGCGAGACCAGACTTCTTCCCAGAAGAAGTTCAGAGGAGACCGGGGATCTTCGTCATCTGCATCGCCTGCTGTGGCGAAATGTGCTGAGTGTGATCGCTTCCATCCTGGGTGTGAGTGCTACAGGAAGTCCGGGGTATGCTTCAAGTGTGGTTCACTAGATCACCGCATTGCCCAGTGTCCACAGGCTAGAGGTGGAGGTGGCAGTGGCGGTTCTGAGGGCCGAGGTGCTGGTTCAGGGTCCGGGCAGAAGGCTGATCAGAAGAAGCCCCAGACCCAGGCACGGGTGTATGCGCTAGCTGGTGAGCGAGACCATGGCTCAGACAGAGTAGTGCCAGGTATTCTCCAGATCTCTTCTCAGCCAGTATTCTGTTTGTTTGATTCAGGAGCTACCCACTCCTTTGTGTCTGCTGATTTAGTGGGTAGTCTCGGGTTGTCTGTTGTGCCATGTGATGTTGATCTGTGTATTTCTAGCCCGCGGAGTGGCGTACCTGCATGTGTACTTGATTATGTGTGTAAGTCGGTTCCGGTAGTGGTCATGGATAGGAACTTGCCTGCTGATTTGATCCCTATGCGTGTGTCTTGCTTCGATGTGATTTTGGGCATGGACTGGCTAGCAGAGCATCATGCCCATATAGATTGTGCAGCTAGGAGGGTTGTGTTTGATAGACCGGGTGAGACCCGTTTTGCTTTTGTGGGTAACTCCATCCCTTGTGCTCCTGTGTTGGTGTCTGCTATGCAGGCAGTCCGTTCCTTGAGGAAGGGCTGCCAGGGTTTTCTCTACTTTGTACCTGAGGTTAAGGAGGGATCCCGGTTGGAGGATATCCCCATTGTGCGTGAGTTTCCTGAGGTGTTCCAGGACGATGTGCAAGGGCTACCACCTGATCGTGAGGTGGAGTTTTCTATTGAGTTAGCGCCAGGGACTCAGCCTATCTCTAAGGTTCCCTATCGCATGAGTCCGGTGGAGCTTAAGGAGTTGAAGGTGCAGCTGCAGGATCTTTTGGATAAGGGCTTTATTCGCCCTAGTGTGTCTCCATGGGGAGCACCTATGTTGTTTGTGAAGAAGAAGGACGGCTCCTTCAGGTTGTGTATTGATTATAGGGAATTGAATAAGGTTACCATCAAGAACCGGTATCCTCTTCCCCGCATTGATGACCTTTTCGACCAGTTATCGGGAGCGACAGTCTTCTCGAAGATCGACTTGCGTTCTGGATATCACCAGCTGAAGATTAAGGCCGAGGATGTGCCTAAGTCTGCATTTAGGACCCGATATGGGCATTATGAGTTCTTGGTCATGCCTTTTGGTCTGACCAACGCCCCGTCGTTCTTTATGGATATGATGAACAGAGTTTTCAAACCTTTCTTGGATTCTTTCATAGTTGTTTTCATTGATGATATCTTGGTGTACTCCAAGAGTGCTGAGGAGCATGAGGAGCATCTGAGGATGGTTGCAGACGTTGAAGGAGAAGGAGTTGTATGCCAAGTTGAAGAAGTGTGAGTTCTGGTTGGATAGAGTTGTGTTCCTTGGCCACGTGGTTTCGAAGGATGGCATTTCAGTGGACCCAGAGAAGATTAAGGCGGTTATGGAGTGGGCGAAGCCCACTAGTGTGTCTGAGGTGTGCAGTTTTCTGGGATTGGCTGGGTATTATAGGAAGTTCGTGGAGGGTTTCTCTAAGATCGTATCCCCCTTGACTCGTCTTCTTAGGAAGGATGTCAAGTTTGATTGGAGTGAGGCGTCAGGAGAGTTTCCAGGAGCTGAAGAAGAGGTTGACTTCGGCTCCGATTTTGACGTTGCCTTCTGGGACAGATGGCTTTGAGGTGTTCTGTGACGCTTCCCACAGAGGGTGGGTTGTGTTCTGATGCAGCAGGGAAGGTGGTAGCATATGGGTCACGACAGTTGAAGCCGTATGAGAAGAATTATCCTACCCATGATTTGGAGTTAGCTGTGTGGTCTTCGCCTTGAAGATCTGGCGGCACTATTTGTATGGGGTGACGTGTAAGGTCTACACGGATCACAAGAGTCTCAAATATCTGTTCACGCAGAAGGAATTGAATTTGAGACAGCGGCTTGGTTGGAGCTTCTGCACGATTACGACCTGGAGATCCTCTACCATCCGGGTAGAGCGAATGTGTATGACGCTTGAGCGTAGGGGTGCTCCTGGGCTTGCTTGTTCTTTGTCAGGAGTTCAGAGGTCTGCTATTGAGCTTCAGCGCATGGGGATTTGGGTTGTCAGGTCCGACAGTGCTGGGATGATTGCTTCTATTCAGGTCCAGTCTACGCTGATTGAGCGGATTAGAGATGGTCAGAAGGCTGATGCTGAGTTGTGTAAGATCCGGGAGAAGTTGTCAGATGATCAGGAGTCAGAGTTTTCTGTGTCCAGCGAACTGTCTACGCTTTAGAGGCAGAGTTTGTGCCTAGTGGAGGCGATCTTAGGCGGAGATTATGCAGGAGGCTCATGGAGCTCCTTATTCTGTACACCCAGGAGGGGTGAAGATGTACCGGGACCTCAGAGAGTCCTTCTGGTGGGCGAATATGAAGAGGGAGATTTCTGATTTTGTGGCTCGTTGCCAAACCTGTCAGCAGGTGAAGGCTGAGCATCAGCGGCCTGCGGGTCTTCTGCAGCCCTTCCCGTTCCTGAGTGGAAATGGGAGAGTGTTGGTATGGACTTTATTGTGGGCTTCCTAGGACATCTTCTGGGTACGATGCGTGTGGGTGATTGTGGACCGGTTGACGAAGTCAGCCCATTTCTTGCCTGTGAGGAAGACTTTCAGCCTTGAGCGCCTGGCTCGGTGTATGTAGATGAGATTGTGAGGCTGCATGGTGTGCCGACGATCGTTTCGGACAGGGATCCGAGATTTGTATCTCGCTTCTGGCGTAGCCTGCATAAGGCTTTAGGGACGAATTTGGCTTTCAGTTCAGCATACCATCCTCAGACCGATGGGCAGACGGAGAGGACGAATCAGATTTTGGAGGACATGTTGAGGGCTTGTGTGCTTGACTTCGGAGGCAGCTGGGATCAGCATGTGACATTGATTGAATTCGCCTACAATAATAGCTTCCAATCGAGTATTGGGATGGCCCCATTTGAGGCGCTGTATGGGAGGCGTGTAGATCTCCATTTGTTGGGATGATCTGCGAGAGAGGGCGATTGTGGGTCCTGAGTTGGTGCAGGGAGCTGTGGACAAGGTCAAGACTATCAGGGAGCGTCTGTTGGTTGCCCAGAGCCGGCAGAAGAGTTATGCAGATCAGAGACGCCGTCCGCTTGAGTTTCAGGTTGGGGACCACGTGTATCTGAAGATTTCTCCAGTTCGTGGTGTTGTCGTTTTGGTAAGCGAGGCAAGCTGAGTCCTCGGTTCGTAGGACCTTTCGAGGTGCTTGAAAAGGTTGGGCCGGTGGCTTACAGACTGGCATTGCCACCAGCTCTAGCAGGAGTGCATGACGTGTTCCATGTGTCGATGCTCAGGAAGTATCTGCACGATCCTTCGCATGTGATTGACTATGGTCAGCTTCGACTCCGAGATGATTTCACTTATGAGGCAGTTCCGGTTCGCATTTTAGCTCGTGATGTTCGCTGACTGCGTAGCAAGACACTGCCCATGGTCAAGGTGCAGTGGTCGGAGTGTCTGAGCGCGAGGCGACGTGGGAACTCGAGGAGGAGTTGCGTGCCAAGTTCCCTTCCCTCTTCGAGCAGTGAGGTATGTTGAATTTCAAGGACGAAATTCCTTTTAAGGGGGGAGTGATGTAATACTCCGTATTTCTCGTTTTTTTTCAGATTTCATAACATAACTAATTATGTTATGTGTGGTGCTTTGTTTAGTTGATGGGACGTCGGAGTCATTGAATTAAAAGACGAGGGCAAAGAGGTCATTCCCCTCTTTTTTATTTTGGTAAGACTTAATTAGGGAAGGATAAGTATTTTATCTTGCATTTACAATTCGCGATCAGTTCTCATCGACGTTCTCTCGACAGTTTCTTGAGCGCTTCTTCTCCCTCCACCTCTTGCTCATCCTCTTGGTGCTGGCTCTGGAATTTGTGCGTTGTTGTTGCGTTCTGGTCGGTTTCTGCTGCTGCTACTGTTCGGGTTCTTCTCCTCTGCAAATCAGGTAGGTCCGTTGGTGAATTCGGTAGTGTTATTGTTGTTTTGAGAGGAGCAGTTTCTGATTTTGCATTCTGATTATGGGGGTTGTTCTCTGCGATTCCAGTGCTGTTTGGTGCATCTCCTCTGCTGCATTTTGTTCGTCTGATTGTTGGCAACGTCGGACAGAATCTTCTCTGCGAATTCGAAGTAAGTGGGGGATGGAATCGGGGTAGTTTTCTCACCCTCGGGGACTGTTTTATTCTAGCGTTTCTGATTTGGAATGGTGTGGTGATTGTGCGTTTTCTCATTGGTTTTGCGTTGTTAATTGATTGGCTAAACCCCCGAGGGTACTGATTTACCATTCTGTGGATTTTGTGTGAGTTTGTGTTGATTTTGGCTGTTTTCTACGCGTCTGTTCGTTCTGGATTTCGACTGTTTTGCGCCGTCCGAACTTCGGTCCGAACATGGAAGTTCGGACGGTTCGTCAGTGCGCTACTGTTTTCTAAATTTCGGGGCGTCCGAACTTCGGTCCAAACTTTGAAGTTCGGACACCCCTGTTTTCTGAAATCACTCGAGCTTCGAAGCTCGGACTTCACCTCGTAACATTTCTGAAAAACTGTCCGAACTTCGAAGTTCGGACACTGTGATCTTTCTGCGACTTCTGTATCTCGGCATCTGTCCGAACTTGCAAGGTCGGACGCAAGTTCGGACATGCCTCTGTTTTTGGCATAACTCCTCCGTTTTAGCTCCGTTTCGAGTTCCGTTTACGGGGTTGGATTCCCCTATTTGTGTATAAGCTTCTAATGCTGTTTATATGCATTTTCATGCACTTAAGAGGTGTTTTGTGAGCTTTTGGTTTTGGGACCTAGTTATTTTGCTTCTGAGCCTTGGATAGACGGGTCGGGCTGTCCCGTAGCATGTTGCGCAGGAATTCCTTCTGATTACACTCCTTAGGGTCTCCCTTAGGACGTCATCTGACCGACGGGTCTATTAGCTATCTCTACGGCTTCTGTTGTGGGATCTTCGGATCCATAGGACCTTATGTGAGTCCTTCGGTTGTGTTAGCTTGTTTCTAGTGTCCCACTCTTCCGTATTTGTTTCTGGAAGTCCGACTATGATTTGAAGTGACGTTCTACTCTGCTTCTGTTTTGTGTTTCCATTCTGTCTGTTTATAATGATTCCGCCTTCTTCTCTGTTTATAAATTATTCTTCTGCTTCTGATTTGAGTGGGCTTCCTTGAGGAAGTCTTCTGCTTGCTGGGCTGTTTAGCTTACCCCTTTACTTATGTTGCAGATTGAGCTCGTGGGATCCTCTCTTCTTGTTCCCTCCTGGAGCTTCGTTTACTTTATGCTTCTTTAGACTCTGTTTGCTTTGCGCGTTGGACGCTTTAGAGCTTGTGTAGCCTTCGGGCCTTTCATTGTATTTGACTTATAAGTATTTAGATCTTGTAAACTCTTTCGGTATTTATACAAGTTCGTTATTTGGTTTTGGGGATTGTTTTGCTTAGAGCCTTGCGACGTTAGGTAGTAGACTTGCGGCGTGTAACGGCCCTGACTCCTAGGCCGGTTTTGGAGTCGTTACACGGGCTTAGGCCCAAAATTCTAGATTTAGGTGTCATATTTTAGGCCTAATCAGAGTTACTCGACCCTCACAAGTTTGAAATTAGAACACCATCTTACCAAGTACTCCTTCCCGGCCCAGAACTTCAGTCCAGTCCTCTTTTATTTTCTGACAGACGACATTTTGAAAACAGGTAAACTGTCATCACAAGCATGGAGGGAAAAGGAAGGCTAGTTACAACAAAGGATAGAATGGCAGAGATAGAGCTTAGGCTAAAAGCCATGGAAGAAGCCGTAGAAGAGTTGAGAAACAAGATCAACTCTCGGGATGCGGACTTTCACAGAGCCGCTAATGCAAGAGAGAATGGCCAAGCTGAACTAGAAGCCATGATGGCTGCCATGGAGCGGAGACATGGTGCTGTCAGGGATGCCATGGAGTCAAACTACGTCGCCGCAATCGAGGAAATGTAGGCGAAGGCCCTTTCCCTGAAGACCAGACGTCAAGCTCAGGATGCCCTAGTGGGTAGGCTTCTTAGCTCTCTTCGCGACCACATTAAAGTCGGCTCCTTTGGAGCCCAAGGATTACAAGGGAATGTCGAGGAGATTGCCGCAGAACTCAGAACAGCAATTGGGAAGCCAGAAGTGGACAGTAAGACAGCAGCTTGCATCCAAAGTTGCACCCGGAAAAGGTCTAGGCAGCATGAGGCGAGTGCCAGTCAGAGAGAACCAGGTTGGGTCATTGGAGCAGTAGAACCACCCCGACAGAACTCCCGTCGGAGAGAATTTTCAGACATCAGCCAACCATTAAGCCATGCATTTTCAGTGCTCCAGGAACGAGACATACTACAACCTCTCATCCCCCGGCCTGGGGTCCCTCGAAAGGAAGGAATCTAAGTCAGTTTTGCCAGTACCACCAATTACCCGGCCATGATACCAATGATTGCAAGGCTTTGAGACACACAATCCAAGATCTCGTCGATCTAGGGCATCAATTTCAAGGACATGGAAGTGTAGGCAGGGCATCTATGCCCGGGTCTTATTAGAGTTTGTAGTCTTTAAGTACTGTTTTGCTTTTCAATTAAGTAGATTTCTTTTTTGTTAGTCACCTTTAGTCTTTCATAGTAGTTAGTCCCCTTTATTATTTTTGGTAGCTCTCCCGAGTTTGTAATTTCCAACGTTATTTTTACATTGAATAATACATGATTCTATTTTCACAATTTCCATGCAAAGCATTATCCACTCATAAAAAAAACGAGCAACCTCATCACTCCATCCATACTCACTACATTCCTTATACAAGCACCACCTTCATAATATACACCCCATGTGTCTCACCTCTCCACTTCCTCAGCATTACACCAAATACAGAAAGCCAAAAATTTGCTCCACAAGATCACCCCATCACCACTCACCATCATCACTCCACCGACCACCTTCCACCAATAACCTGGGTATTCAAAAGGCTTGTCAAGAAACCCCACAACAATACTGGGGGCAATCTGAGTTAAGGGACGTTAATGTTTATTTATTTTGTTTAAATGCGCAAACAAGTCTCTGAGTGTACATTTCGCGAGAGGGCCTTGAGCGGTAAGACCAAGAGCGAAAGAGCGTGTCATTTTTACACGACTCCAGAGAGGTCACATTCAAAGGTAAGGCAAATGGCATGACTCCAACCGAAGGAGATAATTTGTAAATTTACGCTTAAACCAATGAAAAGTAACAAAGAACGGATACACAACTATTAGGGATGACGAAGCACCTAGGTACAGCACCACACAGCCAAAAGCCTGTGAACCCAGACATTAAACCCTAGGCACCCCCGCTGAGCTTTTCATGTGCATCCTCTTTTACAACGCTACATACTCCACAAACAAGCCAGCCAATGATGAATAACCGACCCGGTGACCAAAGGAAGCAAGGAGCCCGACTTCCGAACAGCAACTTCACAAGTCCAAAGAAGCAAAATTGCTACCAGCATGACGAAACAATCCGCAAATGGTCCCAAAGTGATACAGGATCCAAATGAGCTAACATCAAAAATAGCTCTCAAAGTTCAAAGCCGGGAAACACAAGAACCCCGAAGGAAAGGAAATTCAAAGAAAGGCAAACCTGAAAAGCCTCGAAGAAATCCAAAATCGGAAAGAAGATAGAAGGTGCAAGGGACAACCCAAAAGTTCCAAGTCCTAAGTTCACAAGCGAAGTCATCACGAAGTAGCCAAACGACTTCAAGACAAAGAAGGCAAGTCCGAGAGACGGTGCAAGTTGCAGCTTTGGTCACCCTTATAGCTCCACATATCACAAACATTACTCCATTGTCCTGTTGTCATTCATCACACCCCATAGCCACGATATAAGCTTAAAAGACTTCCGACCTAGTAGTTGTGTATCCAATCACGTGAAAGTAACAGGTTGAACACGTAAATCTAACAAATGTCAAATTCAATGGTCGAGATGTTTTGTCCAAAAGGAGAGCATGAGTGCAAGCATTAAACACTTTGAGTGTAGGATAGAAAGCACCACATCAAGATAAACCCTGACCTTGTGAGAATGAGACTTGTTATGTGCCATTAATCAAAGAAAATACTAGGGGCAATCGATCATTCCGATCGATTGCCAAAAATCCTAAAGAACTCAGATTGCCTTAAGGAAAAATACTGGGGGCAATTGTTGGTCCCAACAAATGCAACAACGACACCGATTGAGGCCCAAAAGCTAGAAACCCAAAGGATTCAAACCCTTCTCATACCACGCAGGTCCGACCTAAGCCCTACCTCCATATTCAAACATCCCCAGGCCCGTCCTAAGCCCTTCCTCCACATTCAAACATCCATAGGCCCGTCCTAAACCCTTCCTCCACATTCAAACATCCCCAGGCCCGTCCTAAGCCCTTCCTCCACATTCAAACATCCATAGGCCTGTCCTAAACCCTTCCTCCACATCAAATTCCCTCAGGCCCGTCTTAAGCCCTACCTTCACACTCAAGCATCCGCAGGCCCATCTTGAGCCGTACCATCTCCAGGTTTGACATAAACCCTAATCCTTCTACATCCGTTTAGACTCATCATACATTTTACTCACTTAGAACAACCTTTAGGCTCGTCATAAGACCTAGATCCAACCTTTAGGCTCGTCATAAGACCTAGATCCAACATTTAGGCTCGTCATAAGACCTAGATCCAACCTTTAGGCTCGTCATAAGACCTAGATCCATCCTTTAGGCTTGTCATAAGACCTAAATCCATCCGTCATAAGACCTAGATCCATCCTTTAGGCTCGTCATAAGACCTAGGTCCATCCTTTAGGCTCATCATAAGACCTAGATCCCATCCTTAGGCCTGTCATAAGACCTAGAACCATCCCTTAGGCTCGTAGTAAGACCTAGCATTACCTTTTAGCTTACCCACTCTCATCAAACACATTGCATTCATCTCATTCATATAGGCTCGTCATAAGACCTAGTTGCATTATCCAGGCGCGTCACAAGACCTGGCGACAGAAAGTTGGCGAGGTGATGGCAATAAATCCTCCTTTTGCGATGTCAACTTATTTTTGGGATCAACGAATGGTGGGCGAAGGCAATAAGTCCCCAGGGTTTTTACCATGAGTTATCCCTGCACACCGGCTTGGGGGGCGATGGCAATAAGTCCACATTGGGTCCAGCCAGGAGCATCAGCACGGGTTTTCGGTCTCCAGAAGCATTCGAGCATCATCAGCATCATCAACATCATTAACATCATCAGCATCATCAACATCATCAGTATTATCATCAGCATCAGCATCATTAGCATCATTAGCATTTCAGCATTCTTGCATTTGCATACCACCCAGTTTTCACATTTTAGGTTGTCAACGCCTTAGAATCGCTTGACATTACTTCATTTCACTTTACTTTTAGGTTGTCAATGCCTTAGAATCGCTTGACATTACCTCATTTCACTTTACTTATAGGTAGTCAACGCCTTAGAATAGCTTGACATCATATCATCATTATAGGTAGTCAACGCCTTAAAAAAGCTTGACATCATATCATCATTATAGGTAGTCAACGCCTTAGAATAGCTTGACATCATATCATCATTATAGGTAGTCAACGCCTTAGAATAGCTTGACATCATATCATCATTATAGGTAGTCGGCGCCTTAGAATAGTCCAACATTACTTCATTTTTACCGTTAGGTGGTCGACGCCTTAGAATCGCTCGACATCCTTCCACTTTACTCATAGGTAGTCAGCGCCTTAGAACAGCTCGACACAACTTATCAGTTTTTCGATAACATGCAGGGTCTTGGAAAAAATCTGGAATTTTGGGGTATCACTCAAGCATCAACTAGCCTTTTCACTTTCATTACAAAGTCTAGTTGACGGGGGGCAATCTGTTATAGCCAAAATTTCAACCCCCCCCCCCCCCGAAGACTCTCTACAAATAGGCTAGTTTGGTCAAGTAGCGAGGGTTCCCAGTTCGATCGGCACATTTCAGAGTACTAGGGACAGCTTAGTCATCTCCAGGGGTGTTTTCGTAATTGTTCAAGGCTCCTAAACCCCCTATAGGCTTTCTCTCTCCTCCTAAGAAGGGTCAAATCAATTCGAAATGCTTTGAAATTTTAGCCCATGAAAGAGGATGACATTTTTAATGGCGTTGGAATTTTGATTTTTCGAATTTCCAATAATTTTCTAGCAATTTCCGATTGAATCTGACGAGAAATTGAATTTCAAAATATTCCACATTGAAAAAATTCGATTCCACTTCATAAAAATCATAATTGCCATCCTTGACACGTGGTTAAAATTTCAAAGCAAAATTCCTTTAGGAAGTCACTTAATTAAAATGCCAAAAATCTTACTTTTACTAGATTTTCTTTATCTTTAAGAAAGTCTATATAAAGGGATAAATTTTTTTGATCAAAGGGGAATCTCATATGCTCAAGAACCCTAGGAAGACAGAAAGCACAGCCTTCTCTCTCTCTCTCTCTCACGTTTTCCAACACCCGGCCACCCGAATCATACCGAAAATCCCTCGAAATCACCATTTAAACACGTTTTCCAATCCCCAAAGCACCAATAATCATCAAAACCCCACAAAAACATCACCAAAACGTGAAGAACAGCAAGAACAACCAACAACAGAAGCTTGGTTCGCAAACCTTTCGGGTCTGCCATCAACGGAGCACTCGACGAATCCCGGTGTGAAGAATCACCGTGAATCCGAAGGTAAAATAGGTAGAAATTTCACTTTCCTAACTCCCACGATATTATCAGTCTTGCCTCAAACTTTGGGCTTAAACTAACTCTTTTTCGCTTCTGTATCGCTAATTGTTTTAGCTACTGCCTTGTTACTTGTTTGCTAAGTTTCGTATTAATTTTGATGTCAAATTGAGTTCTTTCAGTTACTAACGTGTTTAAAATCTTTCAGGCTACACACCCATAAAATTTGAGCTCAAAACACCCTCGGGAACCATCGAAAACCCATTGTCCGTGGGTTGTCCGTGACCTCGGACTCATTGTCCGGGACCACGGACGGGTTTTCCGTGACCACGGACACCCACGGACGGTGGCGGGATTTTATTTTTTTCAATTTTTCAAATTTTAGGGTTTCTGTCAATACATGTCCGGGCCCACGGACACCCTGTCCGTGGCCCCGGACTTTTCAAGTTTGCGTTTTTATTTCAGTTCTGTTTTCGAAATCACTGAATTCAACTGGGGTCCGTGGTCTTGGACATTAGGTCCATGGCCACGGACGTAATTAAAATTTGACCTAATTCTGCCTCCGAAACCCTAGTTTAGGTAACTTTCAATTTCACTTTAATTTTCTGTCAAAAAACGTTAAAAAATAAAAAAAACAGAAGCGCGCACCTAGGTTAAAAACAACTTTGTAGAAAGCCGTAAATAAACCAAGTAGAGGAAAAACGACCTAGGAAGGGTAATGAAAGTAATTTGAACCCTAATTAAGTCGAATATCAAGCCCCCGAACCCGAACTCTCCTTTCCTAATTTGATCTAGGTTAAAGTTAGGTGGCGACTCATAATAGGTTCCAGTGAGCAAGCTTAGGTTTCAATAATTAATGTTATATGACATAGTTATTTATCTTAGGTTATAAGTGGACCTAAAACCCGGTTAGATCCTAATCAGCTTTAATCAACATAGGATAGGGTTTAAAATCGAGGCCCACACCACCTATCTACCCCACACCTACCCACACACCAACTACACCTCACCCTTCTATAAAAACCCACGAATCCAACACACATCCACCATCATCCATCAGCACTATCCCATCATCAATCTGCTCCAAAACCACACACGACCCATTCCATCCTCTTATCCCTCATTTCTCCATTTTATTTTTATTCTTCATTCCACCACTCAGCAGAAGCAGGATAAAAAGAAGAGAAGAGAAGCAGCTGGAGCAGGAGCGAGTCACAGTCCCGTCTCCTCCAGCAGTCTCTAAAATAACGGCTATTTCTATTTTCTATTTTTATTCCTGTCAATGTTTGAGTAATTTTATATTTGTGCTTAGGATGGGTGTTTGACCCCAAATAATTCAGACTTATTTATAATACCGGATTTGCTTATAAATATTTGTTTTGTTTCTTTAATTATTAAATGTTTAAGAACTGATCATTTTTACACATTTACGGTTTCTCTTATTTTAATGGTTTTATTATTAGAGAATAGACCACAAAGAGAGACAAATGTTAGATATTATCACCTTAATTAGCTGATAAAATCCATCGTTGTTACATTGATTATGCTATGATTACATTGATTATCACGAACAAAGGATATGTGTTTATTCGAGTTACATACACTCGGATTACTGATGGAATGTAGAGGTGTCAGTATAGTATTGACACCCAGGAATGATATGTATACAGGGAATTGTTATGAGGAACTTGATTCCATAGGATAAGTAAGTAGAAGTTATGACTTCGGGACGAAGTCCTTTAAGGGGGTAGACTGAAATACCCCTAACATTTAAATAATTAAATAATGGTAAATAAATATTATTTGGGGGATTATTAAACCCTAAGAAAGCATATAAACACTTAGGCGTCAAAAACGCACCTAAACTCCTTAAGGTCAAAAACGAGCGTTAAGCCGGACCTTAAGCTAACCAAAGTTATATAAGCTATAAACCTCATATGAAGTTAATCAAGGATCATTATATGACCCTTAGAACATAGGACCTCATCTAAAACTGAGTAAAAAACAAAATGCCCGGGAGTTCCCTAAAGGGCCCGAAAGTCCCGGAAATACTTTATAGGATGAAGTAAAGCATTACACTTCATTCCAAATGCACCATAACACTTTATTAAACATTTAAGATGAAGTCCTCATGGTAGATTTTCAATTAAATGCAAAGCGCTTGGAGGTTCCCGATGAGGGCCCCATAAACCCCCGGGAATGCCCCGGAGAAGTGCCGAGGTGGCACAGAGTCCTATATAATTAATTCTTAGAGTTCCTAACATCATTATTCATCATTCTAAAGAGATCCCTCGAGCTACTTTTTCAAAATTCAACAGAATCCTCTGGAAATTTCTTAACGCTCCTATTTTGCCCCGGGAGTGTCCCGATAGCCCGGAAATTGTGTCATGAGTTGATATAACCCCATATAACTCAATTTAACACCTTAATATGTCATTATTGACTATAAACAATGTTTATAAACACTTGGAACTCATATAAACTACTTATTTTCCAGAAAGTCCTTAAAGCACAAAAACGCACCTTCGGGTGTCACAAAGATGCGTTCTACGCTATTACCTTGATGTTTTTGAGGAGCCACGGGTTGATAATCTTAAATGGGGAAGAATTGGATATCTAAATCAATTAATGCCAGTGCTAAACTCATATCACAAGTAGGGCCGATTTTTGGGTCAAAAAGTAGTATAAAATCAGCATTTTACCTTAGAAACTTTCATCTTTTACCTTGGTATAAATGTACCAATTAAATGTTGTGACTTATAACATGTTACAATATGGTCCTAATACAATATAGTGTGACAGGAACCAAATTAAAAATCAGTCCCATGTGACTACCAAGGGGGCCATTTTTTTAGGGTCAAATTTGACTAGTTTTTAGTTACTAATTGCCTTATGGAATGGTGACTCATCTTATCATGTACCATGTGATAAAGTGTCAAATAACTCAGTCAAATGAGGCCCCTTCCATTACCGAAACCTGCAAGAAAACAAGGATAAATTAGCTATGTAAAGTCATGAAATAAAATACAATTAAAGTATATCTAGATTCCTATAATACAAGTTGCATTGTAAACAAATAAAACAGCCCATGTTACTAGCCTATGCTGCCGATTTTATGCAAGGACAAGGGGGATTGATTGCTGTCTAATTTGTCAAGGAAGACAACTACCTAACTATGCATATTCCCTTGTCAAATATAAACAAAAATCAAGTGTATACAAGCAGCACACATTACCGAAAATAAGCAAGAAAAGAAGGTGTGTTTGCCTTATAAAAAATAAACTAAGATACCTACCTACCTAGGCATGTTCTAATATCTTCAATTATCAAGAATCAAATTCCTACATTGAGCTCCTATTGCCGTCAACCTACAAGAGAAGAAGACAAGTTAGTATAGATAATTAGCTTAGAAAAATCAAAAGAAAATATATACCTACCTTAGCTCTTGTCATCTAGTTCAAGTTGTCAAACAAGGCCATACTTCTTCCTTATCAATCAGCCGAAAGTTAGCTTCAATTAAGGGATTTATGGAGCCAATAACCAAATGAATAAACTAATGAAAAGATTAGTCAAATTTGACATTAATTTATCAAAAGAGAAATCCTTTCAATTTCCATTCTCTCAATGTAACACCCCATCTCCAAATACAATGATCGTCGCCCTAAATCCATCTCGTTCATTAACAACGCAGCGGAAAAAGTACTAATAAATTGGTGTTACCGTCGTTAGTCACCCACGTGACTAACTAGGCCTATTCTCTTACAAGTCACGGTCTGACTAACCGGATATTTACTCGAGCATCTATACAATACAATCCATAAACCACAACTTATACTGAGTATCTCATATCCTAATACATCATACTAACATCTCATTCATCTACCAAACGAGTGTACATGCACAACTCGTGTAACAAATGTAAAAGCAACCCGAAGTACTCTACCCGATCCTATTCTCAGGTTGAGTCCTCATCTGGCACCTACCTGCAAAGTTTAAATCACAGGCCCCAAGGGGCTCAGCACATTGCTGGTACAGAAAACGTGCAGCCCACAAGCTAACAGGGCTACACATGACTACTTTGTCGTATACATGCAGTTGATTATTCATACAGATAATAATAAGAAGTACGATAACAAACAACACACCCATGTGCAACATTCACAGCTCCATTAAATCGAACGTCGTAATGGACGCCCATTAATGAGTAAGTTAGATTCCTAACTCCTGAGAATTGCTTAGTTCTCGTGTTTGACCATACCTTAAAAGTGTCAACCGTTCACTTAAAATAACTGGTTGCTCTCTAACTGAATTGTTTATTTTTGTCGGGTCAAGGTAACCCTAGCCAATGAGTTATTAGCTCCATTGGGGTAATAAACATTAATTCTTAAGTTATGAGGGGTGTAGGCTTGACCCTCCCGCGCCTCCTGAATTTGCCTCCCACCTCGAACTGTTCACTCGAGATGGTCGGGTCTGTTTGTCGACCCTAGGCGACAAGTCGTAGACGAGCCATATGCGGAAGACGGATCTGATACAGATGCCGACCTCCTAACCTAAACATGCATGACCGGAGTCAGTCCCGGATTCCTCTTCCCCCAAGTTCCAGTTAGTTGAAGTCTCAATGTCAATTTGTTAGTTAAACCTCTCTCTGTATTAACCAACTAACAATAGGGAGTATTTATAACCTTATACAATTGTTATTAAACATAGTTAATGAACAAGCTCTGAATCAAGTCGTGTTAGTGTGCAATGGACACACAATAACAATACAGTAAATCGGTTTCATGCTTAATCTTGTTTGGTCGTATCACAATAACATATAGCTCACAAACCGAGGTAGACCCCGTTAGCAAGCAAGCTACAAGAATCCCATACCGTACACCGGAGATTGGCTAGCTCTTAATACCACGTTCGCCTAATCCGCCGAACGCCTCCGACTATCTAGATCTGTAACCAGAACTAGTATTAGTATCTTGTGTCTTAGAACTAATTTTGTTCTCTTTTCAACTTAAACCTCTTCCTAGGTTAACCCTGGTATAATAGTATACCGTTAAACGGGTTCGTTCGTTTAGGAGCGTTTTCAAGCTCAATTCTAATTCATTAACATACTAACGTCGTTAGCAGTTATTTAGTTGCACAGTTAGCAACTTTAGACTTATACGGACCTTGTATTAGGTTTTTTTTTTTTTCACTATTCATCCGTATTTCTCTATTCATTTATACGGTCTCGTATTCTACTATTCATTTATACGGCCTCGTATTTTACTATTCACCGTATTTCACTATTCATCGTATTTCACTATTCACGTATATGTCTCGTATTTTACTGTTCACGTATATGTCTCATATTTTACTATTCACATATACGTATTTCCTATTCATGTATACGGATACTATTCACATATATGAGTACTATTCATGTATACAGATACTATTCACATATACGAGTACTATTCATGTATACGGATACTATTCACGTATACGTGTACTATTTATGTATACCAACATTTTTCGTATACGTCCGTATGATACTCCGTATCATACGTATTTATTTCTTTTTCACAATATAACTTGTATTTTCTTTAAAATACTTTAAGTATTGATTTCTCCTATACTTATTAAATTACGGGTATACCCCTCGTATAACCCCATCTTAACTTTGTTTCTTTTACAACTTGTTTCTAAAGTCTTTATTTAATTTCCTTAACCTTCTAAACACATAAAAATGTGTTATTTACATTCCTTACCCATAACTTTCTTTTAATTTCTATTTTACTCATAATAAGTTCTAAACTTGTTATTTTTATTTCTAATTTCTTCCAAGGTCTTTCTGTAACACCCCCGATTAACCAACAGTAGTCCGAATGATGCGCCCAACGATGATACAACAAGTCTAAGCAGCGGAGTCACAGTTCCAACCGGGTGTCACAGACGCCAACCACCCACGTGGTTGACACAACAACACTATCAATACTAAGCTGCGGTCTGAACGACTGGAATTAAAACCATAACCAAATCCAAGTACAAAACAGAAGATACAAACCGAGTACCGAGAGTCTACAGCATAAGTTCTTAATTAGACAACCTAAACCGAAATATACATCCAAGGTTTAGTATTACATAGTCACAACCCATTCATTAGAACATACTACTTAAATGTCCTGCCCAGATGGGCTACCCCCATGGTAGTCACCCTGCCTACTCTCCGCCATCGTCCAGATCCATACCTGTAAAAATAAAGGACTCAACAAAACTATGCTGAGTATGAACGTGTGTAGCCCGTATGTTGCCGGGCCACACGACTACTTGGTCGAATCTTATTAAGTCAATTTACATGCTATAATAAAGCAGTAAGGCACACCACAATATATAATGATATCATACACACTTTAAGGTAGCATAGCAATATCAACAAACTTCCAAGCATAATATGCTGGCATCATAGTACATCAAACACGCAACCAAACACAACAAGCTGCTAGTATAGCAACAACAATCATGTAAATAATAAAACGTGTGCATAGGTATGTACCACCCATGATCCTCACTATGGGATCGTACGAGCGTTGTGTGTTTTCATTTCCTTTCTCTTGTTCCCTTAAAGTGTATTTTCTTTCTCTTTCCTTGCACCCGGTCTGGGGATATAGTTTAGATCCCGTGACCATACTCTGTAGGTGCCAATCTTTCCTTGGTTCTTAATGATTATTCGTGAGTTCTCTTTTCACCACAATTTGGAGAGCGTTTTGTTCATAGCTAATCCTCCATTCCCAAATAGCTCCCTCTCTCTGTTGTTTCTAAATGTTATTAGCCACTGCCCCGGATACCAAGGGTCCGTCTCCCTATTCCTTTTCAATGCTACTAGCCTCTGCCCCGTATACAAAGGGTCCGTCTCCCTATTCCTTTTCAATGTTACTAGCCTCTGCTCCGGATACCAAGGGTCCGTCTCCCTATGCCTTCTAATGTTCTGGTCTCTACCTCGGATACAAAGGGTCCGTTTCCCTATTCCTTTTCAATGTTACTAGTCTCTGCTCCGGATATAAAGGGTCCGTCTCCCTATGCTTTATGATGTTCAGGTCTCTACCCCGGATACAAAGGGTCCGTCTCCCTATTCCTTTTAATATTATTGGTCCCTACCCCGGATACCAAGGGTCCGTCTCCCTATTCCTTTTTTTAAAGGGTATTGGCTTATCATTATCTTCGATAGTTCGACACCATAGTGGGTGTCTTTAAAGGTCCTCTATAGTTAAGAGGAGTTTTCCCTTTATGTAGTTCCTTTGTTTTGTTTACGAAGTTCGTTGTGTTTCGTCTCAAGGATTCATCAACGAGCAGGGACTACACTATTGTGTGCGCGCAAGCGATATGCACAATAATAGCAAGCAGGTGAGCAAGGAAAAATAATCAATCCATTCACATGCCTTACACAAGCTCACAACAAAAAATTAAGCACGGTAGAACAAACATCCGTTTTCATGCATTAGTCTTGTGGTCATAATCAAACAAGGCACACAGCACACAAGCCGTGTAACACGGCAACATACGAACCACACATGTCCATACCTTATTCGAGAGTACGAGTTGTCTCACACACGGGGTCCCGGTCGGAGTTCGCTACGGCCCTAACGTTAATTAAAAACAGCGTGTCAGTCTATGATTTTATGTGACGACCTTGTGACACTTCCCGAATTTATTTCGCTATTATCGGGTGTTATTTCCTAGATGAACCTTTGTTGAATGTTCAACCTTTATTAGCCCTTAGGACTCCCCATGTATTAAACTTCATCTTACTCCTAGGGTATTCACACCCTTGTTTGACACATTGACTAAGCCCTTTTTCCCTAGCTAATGTTTTAGAGCATTTAAGCGCTAACCATGTAACATATTTATATGGGATAAATTTAACTTGTCTAAAGTGTATTCCCTCCTATCTAGATAGGTGAGTAATGTTTTAACCCTTGTATAATGATGATATAGACCATAAAATACCCCTAACACCCATCTATACAAAAGTCTCAGGTTTATCACACCGCAACATAAGTTTGGTGTTTAGTTCTTACTTAACCTCTCCTTTAGTATATCAACCCATATTTATTTTACCCAACGTTTCTTTACACACAACCCGGTGGGTTAGGTCTGTTTTGGGTTCATTGGTAACCTAACATCTAACTCATAATGTTTCTGTAGCCTAGCTATACAAAACAGCAATATTATTTGGAACCGAGACAACAAACTCCATGTTTCGTTGTATTTCTTGTTTCTAGTTAACTCAGCTGAGGTTTAAACTTTCCCACAGTATTTACCCCACTGGATATGGGTGTTAATAATGTCTTAAATATGACTAAACCAATTAAGGCACTCATTTAATCTTCTGTGCTCAATTATACAGAAAAATAAATAGCAACGAGAACTGAAATACCAATCTGACCTCCTCACTTCTATTCCTTCTCTTTACTCTTGAATTTTGACTTCCAGTTTCCTCAAAATATTAACACCTTTAGTTAGATATATTTGCCAGGCTTTAAGCTCATAGGACTCTCAGTATAACCTCTTACACACCCTCTGTCACATGGTTACAGAAATCAATGTTTCAGGAATCTGTAAACTGAAATATAGAATCTGAAGTCTTTTCCCCCTTATCTCCTTTCCTTATTCACGAATCTGACTCCAGATCGTGTAACCACTTAGTCAAGAATTTTAGTAAGGTTTTTCTTAACTTAGAAACAACTTGAAACACCCTAATAGTCCTGCTGGAATCCCTTAACACAGAAACTGATAAGACCGAAACTGAAACATAAAAAAAATGAAACTCTGAAACTCAAATATGATATTCTGATCTATTCTATTTCTTGTCTGTGTTCACGAGTTGGTTTTCAGTTCCTCCCAAATTGCTAACCCAGTTGTTTAAGTATTCTAGGAAGTTTCTAAACCCAAACAAAACCCAAAGCACAAGGGTCACACTTCTGGAAGTCTTGACACAGAACCTGAAAACAAAACTAAAAACTGATGTATATTTTATGTTGATTCATAATTCTGGTTCCCAACATTCCCACAATTATCTAGCTACTAAGTCAAAGGTCTTAGTATAGCTTTAATCTTCAAACCCGTCCCAAGGGAACTAGACAAAACTGCTGAGACAGTCAGATTTTAACTGGAACGAAAACCAGAAACATAAAACTGAGACGTGAGACTGATGCCCTCTCCTCTATATATTTTTTTTTGTTTGTTCACAGTTTGACTTCTACTTTTTTTTTCAAAATTGCCTACCCAATTACTTAAGCGCCTACTCCTGGTTTTGACTCCAAAAACAAGGCCTAAGGCAATCAGGATTACTACTCTGAAGTTTCTTACAAAACTGAAAACTACTAAGACCAAAACTGCATTTCTGCCCCTTTCACTTCTAACTTCTGTTCTAGTGTGTTGACTGTTTTTTTTTTTTCAAACACTATCAGTTTAGTTACTACTTAGTTGGGTATTTAATATAGGTTTATCCTTAAAACATACCCACCATAACATGGTTGAAGCCACTGAACTTCGTATTACTGAAACTGAATTTGACTGAAAACTGAACTATAAAACCTGGTAATTCCACTCTGATTTATTCCTGTTTGTTCACAAATCTGGCTTCTATCTCCTCCCTCTTTGTTGGGTTATGTAATTAAGTGTTCTAGTATGTTTTCAAATCTTGGAACAGGCCCACGACTACTAGTTAAATCTACTGAAATGTCCCAAAGCTGAATTGAAAAGAAACTGAGGAGTTGAAAACATCAACTGATGTCTCTTTTCCTCCTGTTCTTCTGTTCTGGTATTGAATCAGTTTCCTGTTTTTCCTAACCCCACAAGGCTGTTTACTACCTAGATAATTTGGTTAGTAAGATTTTAAGTTTATCATTGGATCAACACCATTTACATAATACTACTGAAAACAGGTGGTGCAGAGATGTTTTAGGAATTTCTTATCTTCATTTTAAACCCATACAACACTCAAACCCCACCTGTGACAGATACCCACGACAGTCTTTCAGAATCAGAATCTGAAAAACTAATATACTTTTCCTGTTGTTGCTTCCATTTTAATGGGTTACTGATTTACCTAACACTACACGGTGGTTTCCTACTGAGGTAAGTGTATTAATCGTGATTTAGGTCTATCATTAAACCTTTACAACCTTGTTGACAATTCGGTACTCAGCTATACAGAAAATTATAGAATTCGAAATGCTTAACAATTGTAACTTGACAGATTGTTTTGTTTTCTGATCAAGAGATTAGTTTAGAAATATCTCACCAATTTAAGATCTTAGTTGTCTCTCTTGTTGATGTTGGTACACTGTGAGACTTCCTGCACTCGATTACTCGACAATGTCTGAGGAAAGATTCCCAGGTGTTAGGTCTGATAAACCACATGAAACAGGTCGTGGAGAGCTGATTGAGGAGTTACCTGGTTATGTTTCTTTTTGAAACAGAGACGAGCTGTGGTTGGTGGGAACTTGATGCACTCTTCATGGGTTAAATTCCCAGGCGGAGTTAAGCAAAGATGGAGGAGGGAATGAGTTAGACAGTGAGAAATTTCTCGGCATAGAACAGAAGAGAATGAAAGGACTAAAACAACGATTTCCCTCTGAACTCATAATTTACCTTAGCAGTTCTTGGAGAGGGTTTAACTTCAAGATCCTTTTTCCAGTACTCTATCAGTGGTTGGCATGCAGGGTCTTGTGAAGAAACAAGATGGAAGTTAAAGGAGCTAGATCATGGAGTCACGGATCAACAACCAGAGGTAGAGAAGAGTTTGTACAGAAGCTGTTATTGTTTTCCCCTGCTAGTTTCCTGGGCGCATCTGTTGCAGTTTTTTTTTTTCAAGAATCAAAGGAGAGCTCCTGAACCAGATGAAGCCATGCGTATGCAGTGGGAAGAATGGAATAGTTGAGTTTAAAAGCTGATTGAGGAGTTAATGGGTTCAGTTCACCAGAGAGTGGCGTGGGAGTTAGGAAACACAAACTCTAATGCGAGAGAGTTTGTAACTGCAGAGAGATTTATGTGCATGTCGTTGCTTTTTACTGAAACCAAGGACTTCCCACTTTGCTTCGGTTTATTATCCGGGCCAGGGGCAACGATGGTCTTTGGTCTCTGTTTTTTTTTTTGCTTTTCTAGGTTCAGGTGAGATGCAACAAGGAATGATGGCACTGAGTTTTCAAGAATCTACAGCACAGATCTTGTCGATACTATACTTCTCCAAGTCAGACATGTTATTCATCATTTCATTTTTTTTTTTGATGTTACAGGGGACAGATTCGAATGGCCTGGATTGATGACAGTGTGCTTGTTTGAATGTTGAGGGAGTGCGCTGATCAAAATAAGAGATTATGCATGATGGAGGGGGAGAGATTCAATGCTGTAGAAACATGTTCGTTCCCTCTTTTATTTGTAGTTAATTAGTAGTTATAGTATTAGTTTTAATTCGTTGATAGTTATTACTGAATTCGAGCGTAGCTCAACCGGTTAAAGCGTTCAAGGAGGATACGAGAGGTACGGGGTTCGAACCTCAGCGGGAGCGTCTCTGCTCCTTTTTCTTCTTTTTTTTTGTACAAGTTATACATGCTTATTTATATATGTAAGACTATATAATATATCGCGTTATATTTATTTATTTATTTGTTACAAAGTTATGCGACGTTATCATTTTTAGTACGACGTTACGATATCGTAACGTTACGTACATGTAGTTTTCGTATTCGTACATATATAAGTACGTGACTTTATTAATATGTAATGTCGTCACGCGTTCGGACATGTATATATACTAGATTTAATTGTTCGTACGTTATATTATGTCCGAATTATAAAACGCGTTATGATTTTATGCGTTTAATGTTCAGGGGTATTTCACTTTCTTAATTAATTTCATCTATACTTTTGGTCAAGTACCAAAACATACCCAAATTTGACCAGCCTTTTATGGTCAAACCCCCTAACTTTCCAAAATTTACAATATTACCCCTAAAGTTAATTTATCTTAACTTTTTATTCCTTAAACATTTTATTACCTAATCTTTTGCTATAATTTTTATTCTAACTCATCTAAATATTTTATAAACTGACATTGACCACGTTTGACCAGTAAAATTACCATTTTACCCTTGTGGTCTATTCTTTCATTTATTAACCAATTTAACTCCAACTAATTTCTAATTTTCGTAATTAATTTTCCTACAGATTTTTGAAGATTAAAAATCATTTTAAACATCTCTAAACCACCAGATTTAATCATCTAATGTTATAGTATATATATATACCATCCTTTATTAACTTTTAAATATACCAAAAACCTTATAAATTCCTATAACACTAAACATAATAAAATTGTAACATTCTACAATTAGTTTCTCATCACCTAAACTCTCAAAATTCCATATTGACCCCATTAATTTTCGGCAATCACCATTAGGTACCAAAACCTCTTAAATTTTACATATTACTCTTAATTACACTAATTCCTTAATTTAACTAAGTTAGATAATTTTTCTCATTAATAACCCCTTAATTTTCGGCCATATTGAAAATTCATAGTATATGAATTTTTTATATATTATGATAGCTTATATTGAAGCTTATATCATAAGGAGTATAAAACTAATTTTAGATTTACAAAATATTAACATTTAATGTGTCAAAAATTAAATCTAACACACTTATAATTTCGGCAATAATAAACAAGATGAACAATATGTTAGATCATATATAGATCAACAATTAGAACCTTGAAATAGGTAGTTGTAGGATTTACCTTGTATATTAACCATTAGCTTAATATTTAAGCTTGATTTCCTTAGAAATGTTGACAGCAATTTGCTAGAGAAATTGGCTCCAAAATCATAGAATAAGATGAAGAATAATAAGGGTTAGTAACCCCGGCCTTGATGAAAATCAAAGAAGGAAGAGTTTCCAAGAAGGCAATGTTTTACCTCGAGAATCAAAGGCACTTCTTCATGGTTGTTCCTGAGAATCTGGGGGCTCATGAGCTATGGTTGTAAAGCTCTTTGAAAGGGGATTCCAACGAGCTATCAATCTTATTATTTGGAGTTAGGACGAGAAAGTTATGATTTCTACAAGGCAAGGTGTTCTTTAAGGTACTAATCTAAGAACATTGAAGTTTTTGTGATGTTTCTTCAAAGAGAGGAGGAGCTACGAGTTTGGGAGCTCTCATAATGATAGGTAAGTGTCTTATTAATGAATTATTCAGGGGACAAGGTGATAAGGCAATCAAGGAAAGTCATGGTAGGTGTAAAGTAAGCAAAATTGAATTTTAACACCTTTAATGAGTCATGCCCATGTCGGCCAGCCTAGGTCAAGGTTTGACCCGAATTTTTTTATTTCTCCCTTGTATTTATGTAATATTAGATGCATTAATCTCGTTCATAAGGACTTATACCATGTGTTAGGTATGTTACATAACCAAAAATGCCTTAAAACACCATTTTATGTGCTTCCGGGTTCACATTGATTATGCAATTTGTTTTGGCTAGTTTAAATGTGTCCTTAATATATTTACAACCTTTAGATACTTTGTTCATGAAATAGCATGTTGCTCATTCCAATTTAAACCAAGTTGTTTAGTGGTTTCTTCTTGACTTTCGTCAGTTTAGTACGTGTTTACTGTGAACTTTGTATACTTAATTTGTGTGTATACGCAATGGCTCCTATGACCATTTAATTGTTGTTCCCTTATTTCTTTATGGAATTTAGCCTCATTAGCCTTTTCGTTCCATGTATACATGCTTAAAGCACATTTTTCTTTAAAGCACATTTTTGTGCTCTAAGGTGCGTTTTCGGTTTAAACGCTAATTCCGCTTAATACGTATTACTAATCTTAGAGGTATTTCACATTTTAAATCTCTTGGAAACTTATTGGTAGTTCCCTAATTTATTTGTGCTCTTTAAAACACCTTTTGCTCTAATTGTTCCTAAAGCATGTTTTGGTGTAAATTGTTGTTTAACACTTCTTCTAATGTTTCTAAGGCACGTTCTAGCCTTAGTATATCCTAATTAGATATTTCATTAATATATTAAGGTTTGGGGTATTTCACTTAAGCCTTACGTGGGCTAGTCTCTCATTTGCCCATCCTTCACCGAATTGGTAAGCCTTCCTACCCTCTCTTTTCTTTCTTCCTTTGCTAGTTTATTCCTTAGAGCTTTAAACCTTCATTAATGGTGTATTAAGTTCTAACACCATTTCTATGTAATTTTCCTAGCTAAATCTACTAAGTCTTGAAGCAAGAATCATCCCAGCAAACCTACAAGATTTTGCCAAGCTTAAGTGTTCCAAGGAGCTACCTAGGTTCAACAACAACACAAGGAACGACAAGATCAAGTTAAGGTGAAATACCCCAAACCTTAATATATTGTATAAACACTTAAATATGGTGTATTAAGACTAAAAAGAGTCTTAGAAACATTGGTAAACAAATTTAAACAAAAGAAAACACAAAATGTGCTTTAAAGTCAATAAGAGCCAAAATGTGCTCTAAGCTTGGATAAACTTGGTTAAGACCTAATGAACTTACCAAGACCTCATTTATACACTAATGAACATATTAAACCAATTACCAAAGAAAACCAAGCTTGAAAACAAGTTTAAACACAAAATGTGCTTTAAGGAGTCTTAAAGCACATTTTTGAAAAATTGTCTTGTAAATGAGTTTTGAGTGGCTAGATGTCCATCATTACTCTTAAATATATGTGTACTATATAGTATCACATTTGGATGTCTATATCAATGGGAAATCAAAATTTCACTTCTATGTGCCTTGTTTCCATGAATAGTGATTTTTATAAGCTATTTTGTAACATATGTTTGTATAAGTAATTAAATTGACAAATAAAGACTATAATACCCTCATACCACTATTTGGGGCCGGTTTTTAAGGTTGGTGACACACCACCTTTGTTAGCTTGTTAAGAAAATAAATAAGTCTACTTAAGTACCTTTTTACTTTATAAAGTATAAATATCTCTTAAAAGCAAATTCTATCTCATTCTCTCATTTCTTTCTTTCATTTCCCACGGTCTCAACCTTCTTCTTCCTTCTTCTTGCTGTTCTCTCTCGGTAATACTACTACCACCATAGAAACTCCATCTTTGACCTCTTGCTAAATCAAGCTCACTTGTCCAAATCAAATTCTAAGACCACCAATCTCTTCCCTCATCAAGCTCTTCATTCCTATCTTCTCAAAACTCCAAGCCCCATTTCGGTGCCAAGGTGTTCCACCATTGAAGGAGCTTGAGCTTGTATTTTGACATATTATTACTCTCCTTTGCTTCTAGGTAAGGAATCTCAAAGAAAAATCATGTTTCCTCCATGTTTTTACCTTGACCGAAAATACACATTGATATAGCTCTTTGTGTGACCTTGTTCTAGCTTCATTCCAACTCTTCATGGACTAGGTGGAGTCCTCTCTTGCTTGATATTCAAACTCTCTTCAAAGAGCAAGGTAAAACAACTACATTAATGTTTTTGAAACAATGTAAAATTAGGGTTTACAATGAGATGGAGCTTATAGCTTGAATACTCATTATAATGTTTGTATATTGTTTAGAACTTGTCAAAGAATCAAATACCCTACCGGTTTTTAAAGGAAACAAGAAAGAAGTTGTTTGGAAAAGAGGTAAATCTACTAACCTAATGTTGTTTAATGCCTTAGGAGAAATGAGCTTATAATGCTTGTTAAAACTACCTAAAGAGCAAATGGTGAATGACTTAGTAAAGTGTTCTCAAGAGCTTAGTAAAAGGCATATGTGTTGTTGAGTGTATTTGCAGGTTAAAGGCAAATATATTGTGGGAAATTCAGTGTTTATGATTTATGCATCTTAAGGGCCTAAGAGCCATGTCATTTAAGGGCCCAAGTGCCATGCAATTTAAATTATGCACTATATTGTGATGTAGTGCTTTGTGAGTGGAGTTTGTGTATAATAAGTACTTGATGGATTTTTAGTGTTCTTGGTTGTTTGTTGGTAAAAACAATGTGTTTTGGTTTAGCAATGTTCTAGGAGAACCTATGTCGAAATTTAGGTAATAAATGAGAAGTTCTGAGTGTTAAAATGAGTTTGATAAGTTAAGGAGTGTTTAGATTGGTTAAGTGTTGTTCTTGGGTAAGAAACATGCATTAAGGTGATTTAGGATGTCACAAGGACTTAGGCAAGAGCTTGAGGTTTTAGTATGTACCAAAGTCATTTTGACTTAGGTAAAGACTTAGGCAACTTTGGTAAATTAAGGAGAAAGTGTGAACTTGAAAAAATTTGAAGTAATGATATAAGGAGTTAGTTGAGAGATGATGCTTGGGAGATGATGTTAAAACAAGGAGAAAGCATTTTGGGATAGTAGTTACCATAGGTGAGAACACCATCTAGGAACCTAGTATAAAATAACATAAGTGTTAAGGAATTTTACAAGGAAATAAGTAAAGGCTTAAGGAATTAGAAAATGAGTTTCATGGATGTTGTATGTGGATATAGGGTACCAAATGTTGTTAGGAATCATAAAGAGGCTTTAGGAGAAGTTTGGTGAAGATTTGACAAAATTTGGGTAAGTTTAGAAGACGTCCGACCCAGGGGTCCGACCCAGTTTTGGGTCGGACAGCCTCTGTTAGACGTTAGGAAAGTGTTCTGTAATGGTCCGACCCAAAAGGGTGGGTCGGACATGGGTCGGACGGTCATATTTCTAAGGAGGAAAATGTTTCTGGAATGGTCCGACCCAGTCGAATGAGTCGGACGTGGGTCGGACGGGCATGTTTGTAAGGCGTGAAAGTTCTCTGTAATGGTCCGACCCAGTCTAGTGAGTCGGACTTGGGTCGGACATGTCTCTGGAATGGTCCGACCCAGAAGGTTGGGTCGGACATGGGTCGGACATGGTAAGGTTTTTCAGACCCGAAAACCACTGGAAGGGTCCGACCCAGTTGTGGGTCGGACATACCAAAACTTGTAAAAAAAACATAAAAGATGTGACTTATAGTTAACCCTAGGGTGTATAATGAAGGTAACCTAGGGTAAAGTTAGACATTAAACATGTCAAATAATTGTTAAACACTTAGTAAATTTGGAGGTTAAATAAGTTAATTAACCGACATTCTTGAATCATGTATAGGAGTGACCTACGGTGGAAACAAATCAAGGCAAGGACCAAGGTATGGTTTTCTTGCAGTCTGTTGCCTACCGGTTTACACCGGCTTGTGTGTTGTATGTTTTTCTGTGTGTTTACAACGTTATAAGATTTAAACATGTAATGAGTTTACAGTTGTTCATATTATTGTGAAGTGATGTTGTGACTCATTTCCCTTGTGTGTGTCTAACATGACTTACCACCTATTGTGTATTGATTGTTAAGTTCCACTATGAACTTCTAACAAGTGTTAACTGGGAAGTGAGGAATCCGGTTGTCCGGTCATGCATGTAAGTTAAGAGTAGATATCTGAATCAGATTCGACTCTTATGTTGTTAAGATTGTTCTCCTTAATTTGGCGTTCGATCTCCCGCTAGCTTCTTCCAAAGCTTACCTATTCTGACTTATGATCGGTTTAGTGGGAACATGTGTTTGTGTGGTGTGTTCGGGTCACTAAATCCGAACCATCTGTGACTTAAGTTACTCGTTCGTCTAACAGAACGGTAATGAGTGTGTTTAACGAGCTTAAAATGAGAGTGAATCACTCTCTAGGCTCTTGTGTTATTTGACCCTTGTGGTTTGTTATTGTGGAACGAGGATCCACTGTGTATGTGTTGTTGTGCTGTGCACTATTGTTGCTATGCCACATGTTATGTTATGTTATGTATATAAATGAATGCCATGTTATCATGACAAGTAGTTGCGCGTATCCCGGTAGCCGATGGGCTGCGCGTTAGCCATACCAGCCAAGGGTTGCTGACCCCCTCGGGGGATCCATATTTCTTATACTGCAGGATGAGGATCGAAGAAGCGGAGTGGCTTTAGATCCTAGGATGCAGGTTTACTTTTGTATACTTTTGGATGTTGGCCCGGGATGCGCCTGTGCTCCCGTGGCTCGTTATATATTTGGTTGTGGCAGTTGACAGTGATGTGATACAGTGATGAATATGTAAACACTCGGTATTGTATATAATGTATTTATGGTTTAGTTTTATGCTCGGGAGTCTGATCATCAGACCGGTACACTTGTATTTATTCTGCCTTGTCAACCTCGTGGGTGGTTGACGGCGTTGTAGCACCGAAGCGTTAGTTACTGTTTAGTTATTAATTCCGCTGCGATTTCACTTAGTATCATGTGCGTATTAGGGGTGTTACAAAAAGTGGTATCAGAGCGAAGTATCGCTCTGATGACTAGAATACCGAGCTTAGGAATATACCGAGTTAGGAAACCTAACTACAGTTACTTCAGTGAACATTATGGAAAGGTTAACCACTAACTAAGTGTGGAGATACCTTATTGTCGGGAAGCGTTACAACCGTTGGACCGATAAGTGTGCAAGCATATTGCTAATGAATATTCATGTGAATACAGATGGCAGGTAGACCGCGCGGTAGAGGCCGCGGAAGTGGTACCGGTAATGTGGGTGACCAGGGCGAGAATACTACGGCCCAGGTTATGGCTGAGGCTGTAGCAGCCGCTGTAGCCCAGATGGTACCCCAGCTTGTGGCTGCGATACAGCAGGGGCAGATGCCCGGAGTTCAACCACCACCGCCACCGCCACGAGAGACCAACTGGGTCAAGGCATTGGCAGATCTGAGACCCCCTTCATTTCATGGGGAGACCGACCCACGTAAGCTGGAGGCGTACATCTCCGAGTTGGAGACCGCCTACGAGACCTTGGCTGTACCCGCAGAGGCTAAGGTCCGTCTTGCCGCTTACTACCTGAAGGGTTCGGCACAAAACTGGTGGAAGCTTGTGAGAGAGGACCGGATGGCGGATCCTCAGTTTGGATGGAGGGAGTACACGGCTCTGCTGCGAGCCAAATACTACCCTGTGCACGTTCAAGAGGCCAAGCGCCTTGAGCTGGATAGTCTGAGGCAGGGGGACAAGGTGTCGGTTGATGAGTATTACACTGCCTTCACCGGCCTTGTCCACCTGTTACCGGACCTGGGATACTCAACCGGGTGCTGGTAAACCGTTTCTATAACGGTCTCAGCCACCGTCTTCGCTATGGGATGGGGCCAGCTGAGTATACTACCTTGCAGGTAATTTAAATAAAGAGTGATGTGAATATGTGTAGTCTACAAGTGAGTATTAATGTGAGTTTGTGAGTATGTATTGCGGGGCATGACTGACCATCCTAAATTCAGGAGTGCTATCATGCCGCTGCTAAGGTGGAGATCACCGTCCGTCTGAGGGACGAGGACAATGCGCACAAGCGCAAGGCCACGAGCGAGGGCCAGAGTCCGCAGGGGTACGGGGGAGGAAGAAGAAAGAAACCTTATCCCCAGCCCCAGAAGAGTCAGCACCAGGGTGACAAGGGCCAAGCCCAAACCACCACAGCTGAGGAGCCACTGAAGCTCACATATGCTTATGCGGCGAAGCCCCTACGCTCTTACCCACCTAAGGGTAATTGTTTAATCTTGTGTGATAAGTTGATGTGTATGTTGATAAGTTGTGAAACAAGTACTGAATGTGTATTGTGATAGCAGCTAGCACGGGCTCTGGACCGGAGCGCCACTATTACTGTAAGTGGTGCAATGGAGACCACCCCGGCAAGGACTGCAAGGGAAATGAGGTGCAGTGTCGATACTGCGAGAAGTGGGGTCACCGTGACCACGAGTGTTACCGGAACCCCAACAGCAGAGTCAACAAGCCCAAGGGGCAGTGGAAGGGTAAGGCCACAGCAGCTATTGATGGCCCGAAGACGGCTAGCCAGCCACCCACAGATCAGAGGCACACTGATTCCCAGAAGGGGAAAGGGTCGGGACCTAGCAAGGCCACCCTGAATGTGGTGGACCGGTCTGAGGCGCCAGGGCCCTCTTCTAGACCAGGTACCGCCTAAACTGTTGAATGTAATAAGTGATTGCATACCGCATTCATGCTTGTGTATTAGTGAGTCAAGTGTATTATCATGTGAGTAAGGAGTCAAAGTGTAGTGTGAAAGACACCTAATTAGATAATTCTAAACTTAAAGGAACCTTCAATATATGTTATCCATCCCACCCACACCAAACCCTGAAGAAACCACCATCAACATCACCGACTTTCCAATGGAGCAATGTCAGGTTATCCAGCCAGGTATGATACTTTTAAATGGATACCTGACACCGGAAGCACAAATCCATGTCATCAGACGATGCGACGAACTTGGAGCTAAACCTGGAGGTTTCTACACACCTGAATATCCGAACGGATCAAGAATGCAATTGAAGATGATGTGCATGGGTAAGGACTGGAACCCTTACACCAAGTCATATCAAGAAGTGCGAGCTGAAGATGGAGCAACAGTACCAAGTATACCTGAGGAGTTCGTGCGGTCGTTAATCACGCCGTGGGAATTGCTCAACAAGTTGAAACGGATTCGATTCCGAATGTGGAAGCAGATTTGTGTATTGTGAACTTCTACCAGAAAGGTGGACGGTTAGGTTTACACCAAGATAAGGACGAGTCACCCGAGTCTCTAAGTAAGGGAGTACCCGTGGTGTCTTGGTCCATTGGTGATACCGCAGTATTTGTGTATGGCGAGCAGAAGCGTGCTGATCTCGCAAGGAAGTTAATGTAAAGTCAGGAGATGTGTTAATCATGGGTGGGCAGTCAAGGATGCTATATCATGGCATCAGGAAGATCAAACTGAATACCGCACCGTCGGCAGTGATCAATGCCACACACATGAAACCCGGACGTTTGAATTTGACCTTCAGACAATTCTAAAGCCTTGTATACTTTTGTAATGTGTTAAGCCAGTATATGTTAAGGGAGTTATGTATGTTAAGTTATCAACCATGTAAACCAACAATGTGGTAAAGAAAGGTGTTAATGAATAAAGTGGAGTTATTGAAGTATATCAACCGTGTTGTTACCCAGTACTTATTAGTTTGCCAATGAATTAGGCTGTGCACTCGGAACGGGAGGTACACTGAGTGTCTGCAATGAGGCAGAAGCCGGCAAGAGCGGCACAATCCTCACCGGTACCTTTCCAGTGAATGGCGTGGATGCATCGATCTTGTTCGACTCTGGAGCCTCACACACATTTGTTTCGCTATCTTTTGCGAAGAGGCTGGGTTAGATGGAGAGGAGATGCCAGACTTCTTGGTCACTCTCCCATCGAAAGAGCGGATCAGGTGTACCCGCTACCACCGAGATGTCATTGTACGAATCAGAGGTGAAGAGTTCCCGATCGACCTGATAGAGTTCGACGGACTTGGATTTGATGTGATTGTCGGGATGAACTGGTTGGAGCGGTACAAGGGCAGAATCCTGTGTGCCGAGCATCGACTGCTTCTTCGGAGTCCATCTGGGGTTACCATATCATACCGCCAGAGGCCCAGGGAGCCTTCGACACAGATCATCACCGCCATGGCCATGTATCGTGAGTTACGACGAGGGAGTGATGTATACCTCTGCTATGTCCAGGACATAGAGAGACCCTGAGTTTAGCCCAGATGGCCGGTAGTGTCGGAGTTTCCTGATGTATTTCCTAAGGAACTGCCGGGCATGCCGCCAGCACGAGAGGTTGAGTTTGAGATCGACTTAGTTCCGGGTACTGGACCCATTGCGAAAGCACCTTACCGTATGGCTCCAGCAGAGATGACAGAGCTCAAGGAGCAGCTGAGAGACCTACTCGACAAGGGCTTTATCCGCCCTAGTGTTTCACCATGGGGAGCGCCGGTCCTCTTCGTGAAGAAGAAGGACGGTAGCCTCCGCCTGTGTATTGATTATCGGGAGCTGAATGCTGTTACGGTGAAGAACCGTTACCCTTTACCACGCATCGACGATCTATTTGATCAGCTGAGGGGTGCATCAGTATTCTCCAAGATAGACTTACGTTCCGGATACCATCAGATTGCCATCCGTGATAGTGATATCGAAAAGACAGCTTTCAGAACGAGGTATGGGCATATGAGTTCACAGTTATGCCGTTTGGCTTATCGAATGCACCAGCAAGTTCATGGACTTAATGAACCGTTTGTTCCAAGATCAGTTGGACAAATCAGTGGTAGTCTTCATCGATGATATTCTTGTGTATTCTAAATCAAGGTGAGCACGAAAGCCACCTAGAAATGTGTTACAAACATTGAGGAGGAATCAGTTGTATGCAAAGTTTTCGAAATGTGAATTTTGGTTGAACCAAGTATCCTTTCTTGGACATGTGATCTGAGGCCGGGATCGCTGTTGATCCGGCAAAGATTGATGCTGTGCGCACCTGGCCTAGGCCGAAGACAGTCACTGATATCAGGAGCTTCCTCGGTCTGGCAGGTTATTATGGAGGTTTGTGAAGGACTTCTCCAGTGTCTCGAAGCCGATGACTTCCTTAATGAAGAAGGATGCACCATTCGAGTGGACAGTCGACTGTGAGAGTTCTTTCGAGAGTCTCAAGGATGCTCTGACATCTGCACCAGTCCTGACTATACCAGACGGTCCAGATGGTTTTGAGGTCTACTGCGACGCATCAGGCAGAGGTATGGGTTGTGTATTGATGCAGCACGGGAAGGTCGTAGCATACGCCTCCCGTCAGCTGAAGAAGCATGAGGAGAACTACCCTACCCACGACTTAGAATTGGGTGCCATTGTCTTCGCATTGAAGATATGGCGACATTATTTGTATGGGGTAAGTGTGACGATTTATTCTGACCACAAAAGCTTAAAGTACTTGTTCACTCAGAAGAGTTGAACATGAGGCAAAGAAGGTGGGTTGAATTTCTGAATGACTACGATATTAATCTGCAATACAAAGAGGGTAAGGCAAATGTGGTAGCTGACGCACTGAGTCGCCGAGCACACTCTCTCCATTCGCTAGTCTCTCATACTGGCTTGGTTGAAGAGGTGCGGAGTGCTCAGATGACGGATCAGTATATGCTGGAGATCCGGCAGAAGCTTATTGATGGCACATTCGAGGGTCAGAAGTACGACTTCAGACTCCACGATGATGACCTGATTAGGCTGAATGGCCGATTGTGTATACCTAGGAGTAGCGCTGAGTTGAAGGAGCGCATATTGAGTGAATCCCATTGTTCTACTACTTCGATTCACCCCGGAGCTTCAAAGATGTATAAGAGTATGAAAAGGTTTTTGGTGGACTGGAATGAAGAAAGATGTAAGTGATTATGTGTTGAGGTGTCTCACTTGCCAGAAGGTCAAGTTTGAGCACCGACGGCCTGGTGGTATGGTACAGCCAATGCCAGTGCCTGAGTGGAAGTTCCATGATATCTCCATGGACTTTGTAGTAGGGCTTCCGCCTACAAGGGGAGGTCTGAATATGATATGGGTTGTAGTTGACCGACTGACCAAGGTGGCCCGATTCATTCCGATGAAGGACACTTGGAAAGTGGCAAGATTGGCAGAACTCTTTGATAAGGAAATTGTAAGACATCATGGTGTACCGAAAACGATTGTATCTGACAGAGATACCAGATTCTTATCCAGATATTGGAAGTCTACACGAGAGGCATTGGGTACTGAACTGAAATTGAGTACAGCGTTTCACCCACAGACCGATGGTCAGAGTGAGCGCACCATTCAGACACTTGAGGATATGCTACGTGCTTGTGCACTTGACTTTCAGACCAGCTGGATTGATAAGTTACATCTGATCGAGTTTAGTTACAACAACAGTTACCACGCTTCGATCAAGATGTCTCCCTTCCAGGCCTTGTACGGTAGACCATGCCGCACGCCATTATGCTGGGATGAGTCGAGTGAGACGGTCATTATAGGACCAGAGTATCTTGAACAAGTTCAGGCAGAAGTTCGCCAGATCCGGGCTAACATGAAGGCAGCTCAGGATAGACAGAAGTCGTACGCAGATGTGCGCAGACGTGACCTGGAGTTCGCCGTGGGCGATCAGGTATTTTTGAGAGTATCCCCCATGAAGGGAGTATTTCGTTTTGGCCAGAAGGGCAAGTTGAGCCCAAAGTATGTGGGGCCTTATGTTGTGACGGAGCGGATCGGCCCGGTAGCCTATAGACTAGACCTACCCGCCGAGCTGGGCAAGGTACATGATGTATTTCATGTGTCCCAGTTGAAGAAGTATATGTCTCATCCGTCTCATGTGCTTCAGCCTGAAAGGCTAACCTTAGAGCCGACCATGCGATCAGTGGAGACTCCGGTACGGATTCTGGATGCTAAGACTCGAGACACTCGCCATAAGTCCGTGAGACTGGTGAAAGTTCTTTGGTCTAACCAGGACGTTGAGGAGGCCACTTGGGAGCTGGGAAGATAAGATGAAGGCGAAGTACCCGTCATTGTTTACTTCTTAGTCCTTATGTGTATAGGGTACGGGGCGTACCCCTTTTTAAGGGGGGTAGAGCCGTTTCGGTTATGTGTGTACGACGTGTATTTGAATACATCGTCTATGTTATGTTGTTATGTTACAGACCGTTGTGTCTGAATGATGTGGATAATGTTGTATGGACCTTGTGTCCAATGTTATGTACCCGATGTTATGTTGTATGGACCTGGTGTCCAATGTTATGTAAGTGTGTTGTTAATGATGTATGGAAGTATTGTTTATAAGTGTTCCCGTGTTCTAATATTTAGGATATGTGGAAGTATGAACTTTGAGGGCAAAGTTCTTTTAAGGGGGGTAGATTGAAATACCCCAAACCTTAATATATTGTATAAACACTTAAATATGGTGTATTAAGACTAAAAAGAGTCTTAGAAACATTAGTAAACAAATTTAAACAAAAGAAAACAAAAATGTGCTTTAAAGTCAATAAGAGCCAAAATGTGCTCTAAGCTTGGGATAAACTTGGTTAAGACCTAATGAACTTACCAAGACCTCATTTATACACTAATGAACATATTAAACCAATTACCAAAGAAAACCAAGCTTGAAAACAAGTTTAAACACAAAATGTGCTTTAAGGAGTCTTAAAGCACATTTTTGAAAAATTGTCTTGTAAATGAGTTTTGAGTGGCTAGATGTCCATCATTACTCTTAAATATATATGTGTACTATATATATCACATTTGGATGTCTATATCAATGGGAAATCAAAAATTTCACTTCTATGTGCCTTGTTTTCATGAATAGTGATTTTTATAAGCTATTTTGTAACATATGTTTGTATAAGTAATTAAATTGACAAATAAAGACTATAATACCCTCATACCACTATTTGGGGCCGGTTTTTAAGGTTGGTGACACACCACCTTTGTTAGCTTGTTAAGAAAATAAATAAGTCTACTTAAGTACCTTTTTACTTTATAAGTATAAATATCTTAAAAGCAAATTCTATCTCATTCTCTCATTTCTTTCTTTCATTTCCCACGGTCTCAACCTTCTTCTTCCTTCTTCTTGCTTTCTCTCCGGTAATACTACTACCACCATAGAAACTCCATCTTTGACTCTTGTAAATCAAGCTCACTTGTCCAAATCAAAAACAAACACCACCAATCTCTTCCTCTCATCAAGCTCTTCATTCCTATCTTCTAAAACTCCAAGACCCCATTTCGGTGCCAGGTGTTCCACCATTGAAGGAGCTTGAGCTTGTATTTTTACATATTGTTACTCTCCTTTGCTTCTAGGTAAGGAATCTCAAAAAAAATCATGTTTCCTCATGTTTTTTGACCGAAAATACACATTGATATAGCTCTTTGTGTGACCTTGTTCTAGCTTCATTCCAACTCTTCATGGACTAGGTGGAGTCCTCTCTTGCTAGATATTCAAACTCTCTTCAAAGAGCAAGGTAAAACAACTACATTAATGTTTTTGAAACAATGTAAAATTAGGGTTTACAATGAGATGGAGCTTATAGCTTGAATACTCATTATAATGTTTGTATATTGTTTAGAACTTGTCAAAGAATCAAATACCTACCGGTTTTTAAAGGAAACAAGAAAGAAGTTTTGAAAAGAGGTAAATCTACTAACCTAATGTTGTTTAATGCCTTAGGAGAAATGAGCTTATAATGCTTGTTAAAACTACCTAAAGAGCAAATGGTGAATGACTTAGTAAAGTGTTCTCAAGAGCTTAGTAAAAGGCATATGTGTTGTTGAGTGTATTTGCAGGTTAAAGGCAAATATATTGTGGGAAATTCAGTGTTTATGATTTATGCATCTTAAGGGCCTAAGAGCCATGTCATTTAAGGGCCTAAGTGCCAAGCAATTTAAATTATGCACTATATTGTGATGTAGTGCTTTGTGAGTGGAGTTTGTGTATAATAAGTACTTGATGGATTTTAGTGTTCTTGGTTGTTTGTTGGTAAAAACAATGTGTTTTGGTTTAGCAATGTTCTAGGAGAACCTATGTCGAAATTTAGGTAATAAATGTGAAGTTCTAGGAGTTTAAAATGAGATTGATAAGTTAAGGAGTGTTTAGAATGGTTAAGTGTTGTTCTTGGGTAAGAAACATGCATTAAGGTGATTTAGGATGTCACAAGGACTTAGGCATGAGCTTGAGGTTTTAGTATGTACCAAAGTCATTTTGGACTTAGGTAAAGACTTAGGCAAACTTTGGTAAATTAAGGAGAAAGTGTGAACTTGAAAAAGAATTTGAAGTAATGATATAAGGAGTTAGTTGTGAGAGATGATGCTTGGGAGATGATGTTAAAACAAGGAGAAAGCATTTTGGGATAGTAGTTACCATAGGTGAGAAACACCATCTAGGAACCTAGTATAAAATAACATAAGTGTTAAGGAATTTTACAAGGAAATAAGTAAAGGCTTAAGGAATTAGAAAATGAGTTTCATGGATGTTGTATGTGGATATAAGGGTACCAAATGTTGTTAGGAATCATAAAGAGGCTTAGGAGAAGTTTGGTGAAGATTTGACAAAATTTGGGTAAGTTTAGAAGACGTCCGACCCAGGGGTCCGACCCAGTTTTGGGTCGGACAGCCTCTGTTAGACGTTAGGAAAGTGTTCTGTAATGGTCCGACCCAAAAGGGTGGGTCGGACATGGGTCGGACGGTCATATTTCAAAGGAGGAAAATGTTTCTGGAATGGTCCGACCCAGTCGAATGAGTCGGACGTGGGTCGGAGGGAGCATGTTTGTAAGGCGGTGATGAGTTCTGTAATGGTCCGACCCAGTCTAGTGAGTCGGACTTGGGTCGGACATGTCTCTGGAATGGTCCGACCCAGAAGGTTGGGTCGGACATGGGTCGGACATGGTAAGGTTTTTCAGACCCGAAACCACTGGAAGGGTCCGACCCAGTTGTGGGTCGGACGGTGGGTCGGACATACCAAAACTTGTAAAAAAAAACAGAAAAGAATGTGACTTATGTAGTTAACCCTAGGGTGTATAATGAAGGTAACCTAGGGTAAAGTTAGACATTAAACATGTCAAATAATTATGTTAAACACTTAGTAAATTTGGAGGTTAAATAAGTTAATTAACCGACATTCTTGAATCATGTATAGGAGTGACCTACGGTGGAAACAAATCAAGGCAAGGACCAAGGTATGGTTTTCTTGCAGTCTGTTGCCTACCGGTTTACACCGGCTTGTGTGTTGTATGTTTTTCTGTGTGTTTACAACGTTATAAGATTTAAACATGTAATGAGTTTACAGTTGTTCATATTATTGTGAAGTGATGTTGTGACTCATTTCCCTTGTGTGTGTCTAACATGACTTACCACCTATTGTGTATTGATTGTTAAGTTCCACTATGAACTTCTAACAAGTGTTAACTGGGAAGTGAGGAATCCGGTTGTCCGGTCATGCATGTAAGTTAAGAGTAGATATCTGAATCAGATTCGACTCTTATGTTGTTAAGATTGTTCTCCTTAATTTGGCGTTCGATCTCCCGCTAGCTTCTTCCAAAGCTTACCTATTCTGACTTATGATCGGTTTAGTGGGAACCTGTGTTTGTGTGGTGTGTTCGGGTCACTAAATCCGAACCATCTGTGACTTAAGTTACTCGTTCGTCTAACAGAACGGTAATGAGTGTGTTTAACGAGCTTGACATGAGAGTGAATCACTCTCTAGGCTCTTGTGTTTTTGACCCTTGTGGTTTGTTATCGTGGAGTGAAGTCCACTGTGTATGTGTTGTTGTGCTGTGCGCCATTGATGCTAGCCACATGTTATGTTATGTTATGTATATAAATGAATGCCATGTTATCATGACAATGTGCGCGTATCCCGGTAGCCGATGGGCTGCGCGTTAGCCATACCAGCCAAGGGTTGCTGACCCCCTCGGGGGATCCATATTTCTTATACTGCAGGATGAGGATCGAAGAAGCGGAGTGGCTTTAGATCCTAGGATGCAGGTTTACTTTTGTATATTTTGGATGTTGGCCCGGGATGCGCCTGTGCTCCTGTGGCGTTATATACTTTGGTTGTTGCAGTTTACAGTGATGTTATACAGTGAAGAATATGTAAACACTCGGTATTGTATATGATGTATTTATGGTTTAGTTTTATGCTCGGGAGTCTGATCATCAGACCGGTACACTTGTATTTATTCTGCCTTGTCAACCGTGGGTGGTTGACGGCGTTGTAGCACCGAAGCGTTAGTTACTGTTTAGTTATTAATTTCCGCTGCGATTTCACTTAGTATCATGTGCGTATTAGGGGTGTTACATAAGGTATATTTTCATGTTGAAAATCCTAGTAAAATACCTTAAGGTATTTCCGAAAATTTAGAACTTCTAAACCTATGTTCTCTTCATCATTTCATGAAGGAAACTTGGATCTACAATCATCCCAAGGTGTACCGAAAATTCCTTGAAAAATACCTAAGGTAAACTCTTGTAAAACTACTCCAAATCTTACTTATAAATCCTTGTTAGAAGTCTAACACTTGGATCTTCAAAAAAAACATGGAGGCCGAAAGTTCTTCAACAAAATACCATTGGAGGAGCTTGGAATTCAAGGAGAAATCAAGTGCAAGAATTATCTTAATTTAAGGAGTAAGTTTCTATAATTAAGGTTTATTAAGTTTAAGTTTGATTTAAGCTTCAAACTTTGGTATAAAAATTATGTATAAGCCTTAGTAATATTAAGGCCGAAATACTATGGGTTATAATGTCAAGAAAATAATTTATAACATATAAGGTAAGATTATTACCTTAAGGTATAAATTTGTGTCAACAATTAATTATGATACATATATGATTAAACCGAATTGTCTAGGAGTTAAATTCTCTATATTGAGTTTATAATCATCCTAAGTCATTAACATAATTTTTAGAAGTGTTATATGGCTTATATACATTTATATATACTTATTATAAGGTATAAATCAAGTTTAAAACATATGGTAAATATTTGTTAAAGCCGAAAATTAATTGGGTTATTTGGTGATTTTTGAAATATATAAGTATATTAACTTATATTATAATTTTGGGAGTATTAAAAATAGCTACAAGTATTTAAATGGCTAGTTTATTAAGTTATGTGGCTAAAATGTAAATTTTGAAAAGTTTAGAGTACTAACAATAATTGCCGAGAGTTAAAGGGGTGATTTGGTATATTTATGATATAATATAAGGTAGGAATTAATATATGAATTTGGTGAATTTAATAAGTGTATAAGTGTTAAAATAACAATTTATAAAGTTTTGGGGCTATTTTGTAATTATTGGAAAGTTTAGGGGTATAACCGAATTACATATGAATTTCTGGGTATATTAAAGTATTAATTATGAAATTAAGTCTTGGTTAAAGTGTTGACCAAAAACTTTGGGTTAAAATGATTATTACAAAATATTAAGTTATAAAAAGTTTTGGGGTGAATATGTAATTTAAGAAAGTTTATTTGTAAAACCGATTATAAATAGGGGCGAATACAAATTATAAAGAATATAGGTGTTCACTTAGTTATTTTAAGAAATTAAATATTAAAACTATAGTTTATAAGTTAATATGTAACTTATATAAAGTTTTGAGGTTAAAATATAAATATAGGAAACTATAGGATAAAACCGAGAATTATAAGATTAATTTGTAACTTATAAAACTTAGTATATTAAATTTGTAAAGACCGGAAATATATGTGGACATCTGGTAATTTATAAAGTTAATGTGTTCATTATGTAATTACCGAATTTAAGGTTGGTTTTGGTCATTTAATAAGAAGGAATTAAAACTATGTATTATGGTTTATTATGGAGTATAATGTAAATTTATAAAATAAAGGTGGTTATAATAAAAATAACCAATTGTCTAATATAAATAATGAGTGGAAACAATTATGAATATTAATAAAGGAATAGAACTATACTATAGGTAGAATTCATTATCACATTGGTTACTACATAAAATAATGAACTGTTAAACTACCTCGAACCACTGTAAAATAACAGGGGAAAAATAATGAAACATACGGGATTAGTATACTACGAGTATTAGTCCTGTAGTGACAGTATGTAATACTTAGTGATAGTTGTACTATGTTACCGGTTTGCAATTGGTAATAATAACAGCGTACTGGGGAAACTACTAAAGCGTGAATTGTCAAGCTAAGTTATCACGGTGACGGGTATGTAATTGTGTGGTCTGAATGTCCTAAGGATTTTCCTAAGGTCCAGACGTTGTGTGTTTAATTGTTAAGAGCGATATCTGTGATTTATGTTGAATATTGTTACTGTTTGCTCAACACCATTGCGTTTTTATTTACGCGAACGTCTTATGACTGGAAGTTTGTACATTTAAACTGGAACAAGACTAGATGACCTTTAGGTATTATATGAACTAACAGGATGTCAATGTTATAGTCTTAACTCAGGATTGGATGATTGTATCACTGACGAAAGGGCTAACTATAAAAGAGAGGAATCCAGGACTGTTTCGACTTTCTGGTTGCGCATCGTGATCACTACGAGGGAGTTCTATATCAAGAGTCACTCAAGGGAATCCATTATCCACATTCGATGATGGCAGAGGGCACTGCTGTTGGTCACAGGTTCGACCGGATCGGTCAATAATACCCAGGGCCTAAGGTCAGCTGGTAACGGTTCCTATGGAACCCAGGGGACTACTGTCCATTAATAAGTTAAAAAGGGCTGTCTTGACATGACGCCTGAGGTGGAATTTAATTGGAAAAGTTTAAGTGTTTAAAAGGATAAGGGTCATGTGACTACCAACAAGTACAGTTAAATTCATACGCGTATCTTGTTTGGTATTGTTATGGACATTGGTGTGGGATTATGGTTGTTGTTTACTCTTATGCACTGATGTTGCAGGTGAACTGTTAGTTGACTGTTTAACATTTACATCTATTACTGTATTATTGTAAACCGTATATCATGTAAAAGAATCTAATATCAAGATGGCTAAACGACTTAAGATCTAGATGACTTAGGACTACATTTAGCATACCAGCATATCGTTTGTTGAGCCCTTCATGGGCAAACATTTCAGGTTACTGAAGAAGACACAAAGCGAGTGCGTGGCACAGGGTAGTGATTATTTATAAAGAACTCTTAGTTTTATTATGTATTGTATTAACGAGTTTGTTGTATTTCATTTAGTTGCTCAGTTTGGATTTGGTTTGTAATATTAAGAGTGCTCGGTATATGTTCATCACAGCAGTGAGGAGTTGAAGTAGATGGATGGAGTAAGGTTGTCTAGTTACTCACATGGTGAGTAACGGCGTGTAACACCAACGTTATATATTTTATTTCCGCTGGCAATTATATTTTATTATGCTACGACTTGCGACGTTATTTCTGGTTTAGGATTATGGGTGTTACAGGCATTTTTAGGGTTTATAGTGCAGTGTTTAGGTTCTTTTTTTAACAACCTTTGATTCACTTTCTTAACCTCTTATTATTCATTTTAGGTATATTCTCGTTTACGAAATCTCTTATGGCAGAAAATTTATACTTTTATAACACTCGATTCATTTTACTTAAACATAAGATTCACTTCTGTAACACAACTAATTCATTTTAGGTATACATAAGATTTACTTCTATAACACATCACAATGTAAAACATAAAATTTTAAGTTTACCAAAATATATTCATGACGCATCTTGTTTTGAAGAGGATGAATTATGATGAACAAAGGTATAATTTTTTTTTTTGCACTTATATTTTGTAAGTTATAACACTTTGAATTTTTTTCATATCCACCCAATCATAGTGTGAGACATGGCACAATAGGTTCTACTGCATAATTTTTTTCTCTTTATAATACTTATGCACCAGTAATATCATGACAAGTGACAGGTTCCATCTTCTAATATGGCTTTAGCGCCATGTTTGAAATCGCCAAATTATTGGCTAAAACATGAGATCTATTTGTTTCCCCGACCCGGACTTTTTCAGTCACTACTAGAATATAGATTTATGGTAACAACGAAAAATCGTTACCGAAATCAAAATTATTACTGATCCAAATTATTGTAACGACTTTTATTTGTTCGTAAAGGTTATGTTATTACTAAAACTATGATTTCGTAACAGTTATATTGTTATTGTAGTCTCAAAAAATGTTGAGTCTTTAGCATTATCTTTGATAACAAAGCCATTATCACTAACAACAAGATATGGTAACGATGTTTAAGTCGTTACCAAAAACTTGTTGCAAAAAATATGGTGTTTACTAGTGAGATGACACACAAAAGACGATTGCACTTCCATACAAAATGAATCATGCACCCACTACAAGTATCAAACCTCCGTGTGACATTAATTCCTTGCAATTAGGTCACGGGTTCATATCATATAGAAACAATGTTGTAGTTTTAATTATAAATAGTAAAAAAACTAGTATGAAATTATATTCTCTACACCCTAAAAGTTTTACAGAGAAATTGCTCCATAGTGAAATTTATGTTCCATACACTATATATGGACTATGTCATTTCTGATTCAACCACACTATTCCTCGTGTTATTTCATCATTATACTTTTAAACATTGTCATAGACCTATTTAAAGAGTTAATTAACCAATCCACTTTCTTGCCTACATCCATATGCAGGCAACCTGCTTAGATACAGGGGCATTAATGTTATTTCCTTGCAACTTTGTATTTAGAAAGCAAAACTTCCACGAAGCTCTACATCTTAATTATGGATTCGTGCTTAGAAGAGAAGCCTTGAAATTCTTAGGATCTCTAAACTTACACTACTAACTATTGCTAGATTCTCAGAACAATATCTTGGCCTCTAAACTTGTAAATCAATTTTTGTTTCCATAATTCTCAAATCGATCGAATTTATCTTTTTGTTGGCGATCAATAATTATCTCACTCTCTTTATGTAATTCACGCGAAATCCTCACGATTGATAATTCTTACAAGCTTTATGTCAATCGGCTTTGTTCTTTTTTGTGATTCTCATAAGCTGCTGCTTATTTTTCAAAGCTTTGCATTGCTTCTTCATCGTCAAACAATTCATCTCCTCCACCATGATTTGTAAATATCTACTCTGTTATAACTTAAAATTATATACATGTAATTATATGTACATTAATAATATCATAGATATACATACTACGATTTATAATAGTACATTGATGTGGGACTCACAGTACAGTTATTACTACAACAGATGCAACTGCATTTGAATTGTACTTTCATAAACCACACCATGTTGAAGTCATATAGTCATAACATAGTTATGACTAACAAACATTACAAAAACTATAATTATTTTTTCTTATTATTTTGTGCTCTGCTTATGAACAAACATCCTGTAAAAGCACATTATTTGGTTTCCAACACATCACATTTTTTATCAATAAAAGTACATTTCAATATTCATTAGAGTATATTCATCTATTTCGTTATAGTAATTATGATGTTGGTATCTGTACATAGTGTTTGTTTCCATTCACCAGGAGTCAATCTTTTCATTTACGAATACACTCACCATTCTTTAGTAGTACATTTTACCTTTAGCAATAGTACAATATAAGATGAAGAAGAGTACATTACTAAATGACAAAGAGTACAAGTTTCATGATGTCGTTTTTAGTGTTTGTGGTTTAGGCTTAGGGTCTTACCCCAAGGTATGACCATTCCCTACCTTTTGAGGTACCTTTTGTGATTAATTTTCTATCCTTAAAATGTTTCAATTATCTTGGCAGGTATTTAGGGTTTTTGGATTAGGGTTTGGGCTTGTTAGACCTTAAACGTTTTACTTTAAACCTTAAAATAAACGTTTGACAACTTACATTCCCAGGGGATGACCACCATACCCCGCCCTTTAGGGTTTCTTTTTGTGATTTATATTTTACCACTATAACTTTTCAATTATTTTGGTGGATTTTAGGGTGTATGGATTAGGTCTATGGTCGTTAGACTCTAACCCTTAACATCAAACCCTAAAATAAACCTTCATTGGTTTAGCATTCCTATGGTATGATCATTCCCCATTCTTTGGGGTATCTTTTTGTGATTCATTTTTGTACCCTTACAAATGAATTTAAATAATTAAAAAAATCTAAATGGTGTCCACAAGTTATATTTTGAACATTTTGAAATGAGGTCTAATAACCAACCCTAAATCATCCAATCTTGACCCTAACTATGTTGGTTTATTACGTAAACCAACCAGTATGAGTGTGAAGAATATCTCATTTGTGCATCTTAATAATGAGTTTGTCTAAACTCTTTTTTTGTTGAAAGTTTGTCTAAACTCTTTAAATCCACATTTTAATCATGACGAATGTACTGAAGAATAGTTACTAATGTACTCTATCAATTGCTAATGTACTCTTGGATAGTTTCTAATATACTTTTGGTCAATGTTTATGTACTATTAATCTTTTGTTGACATGCTCTATCATAATTACTAATATACTCTTTGCAGATACGAGAAAGATTGAATGAGATTAGTTGATACTACAAATGAAAAGAGGTGGATGCTAGTTTAAGTGAAGACTTGCATATGTGTGAAGGAGTGCTGAAATTGTGGGGGAAAGGTAATAAAGAGATAGAAAGATGGAAAACAGTGGTGGTCTGATTTGTGATGTTGAAAAAACAATAAACAAGAGAAGATATATGAAAGAAAAAAAACAAATGATCTTTTAGTCAATAACAATTATAAAAATTATAGATAACTTCATACAATTGTAGGTAATCAAAACCAACCAACCAATAAACATAAACACACAATGTGAGAAGGTTAAGCTGAGAGAAGATTTTAAAAAACAAAAGTATTTTAAATTTGTTAAGTTGTGTGGCGAAAGTCGGGTGATTGTTTTTTAGAAAACACTTAAAAGACTTTCATATATCATACCAGAGCTTACCAAAAGGCATACAAAATAATAATTTCAAAGAATAGACTGATACAACTCTAGCGGGGATATCATCCCCTACCCAATACTTAACACTACAAGAAGGATTAAAAAGACTAGAATCTATAATAACTGGTAAATTACAAGGACTAGAGTCATAACTGATTTACAAACATTCAAAAAAGAAATTAGAGAATGGAAATATTCCCATTTCTACTCTCCCCGACATTGATGGCCGCTGACATGGAGAAGAAATTTCCTTATGTCTTTTGTCCACTTAAATGCTCTAGAAATCTCTCTCCGTTGCCCATTGAAGACCAAGGAGAATGCCAACTGCTTCATCATTAATCTGAGAGGACTCAATCTCCAATTTACAGTTAAACGCCATTATTGGATTACCCAGCTCATTTCTGACTGTGCCTCCCATAAATCCGCACTTCCCTCTCGAGAATTTGATAGCTATTTTGATTTTAACAAATCCCTACAAAGGAGGAAGCCACCAGCTATTGTATCCCATCAGACTATCCATTGGATTAGTACAGAACTGATAACTTTTAACAAAGGCTTTGTTCTCTTCAACCACAATAATTCAAGATAGCTCAGAATTATGGCGGACTCTATTTTTTAGTTGTATAATCAATCCACATCAAATTTACCAAAGTTTGTCGTTGTTCCACTTCTGGGTAGTAGAGTATAGCCATAGATGCGGATCAGCCTTGACTTCCTTAGAGATATTGTCGAAAACCAGCACCTGATGCCAAAGATCTTTAACCATAACACATCCAAAGAAAGTGTGGTAGACAATATTTGTCATTCCGTAGAAACAACAGGAAGAAGGGCCCCCAATTCTTCTAGCTATATTCGCCAAGCAAGGGAGAATGTTATTTTGAAATTTCCAAAACAACAACTTAGTTCTTTGACTACATTTCAGCTATGAATTCTAGTGGATAGATCTTTTCTCTCCCTTTGGTCACTGGTAGAATCATGCTTGAAACTGTCAAGGTCTTGGGGAAAATCACGTGGAATCTCCTCTTTTGGAATGATGCCACACCCACTGATCATCTTCGGCTAGATTGAAACGGATAGACTTGATGATTAAGGTGTCAAGATGGTAAAAGTGGAGGTCAATTTTGTGGTGATCCCAATACTTAGCTTCCTCATTAAACAAACTAGTAATAAAGGGGTCTAAATGACTAGACAAAATTGGAGTGAGAGGCTTGAAGGAAAATTAGCTAGGGAACCATGGAGAATCCCATATTGGAGTGTTTAAGCCTTAGCCAATTTTAATCTAACTCCTTTAGTGGTAGTATCAATGGCCGAAAGCATGGAATCCCATATAGGACTAGCGTGACTTCCTTTTTTAGCTTTGAGAATGGAGGAGTTTTGGTAGTGAATTCCTTTCAATGTTTTTGCCACCAAAGAGAGAGGTTTTTTTTATAAGGGTCCAGTTTGTATGGGTAAAAGGGCCTTGTTGAAATTGACAATAAATTCTTAAACCTGCCTCTCCATCACTCTTATATTTACACATTGACTTCCCTCTATCCAGTGCATAATCCTTGCGTTCATTACTTCCACCCCACCAGAATGCAGTGAAACAAGAGTTTAACTTATTTTTCATATCTTTTGGTAACAGAAAGAGGAACATTGTGTAGGTTGGGATGGCTTGTAAAACACTAGTCACCAAGATAGATCTTGTCGCATGAGACATAGGTTTGTTCTAGGCAGACCTGCCTCTTTGTACAGACATAATATCTGATTTCTCTTTATTAATCATGTGTCATGAGGAAGCTAGAAAGGCTTGAAGGATCTCATTAAGCACACAACACTAACCATGGAAGCTTGAGCAGAAAAGAGCATATCATCAGCAAGGGCTAGATGAGATAAAGTGAACGATGATTGAGATAGTTTAATCCCTGTATACCTTCCAGAAGATTTAGCTTGATTAAGGGTATTAGAAAGTGCTTCTTGAATCAGGATGAAAATGAAGGGAGAGATCTTCTTACCTGATCCCTCTTGTAGGAAGAAATTTGAGACTAGGAGCCCCATTAATCAACAGTGAGCACTTAAAGTTGGGTGGCCGTTGACTATACGCTTAATGTGAGTATACATTAATAGACTTAATTATGAATGTTGGATTAGACAAGGTCGCGAATTGGGAAAAAACTCACAGTGAAATGCTATTGTAGGGACTTTAACACCGAGGGTGTATATGTTGTGTTTAGAAAATAAACTCTCTTTATCTTAAAACAAAGACAATTATTTAAATACACATCTAGATGCGAGACAACATATTTTAACAATTATGTGATGCCACCACAAAGCTCCTCGTGAGGAATTGCGTGATGCCACCACAAAGCTCCTCATGAGGAATTGCGTGATGCCACCATAAAACCTCTTCATGTGTTGTGCCAAAAAACTAAGGTCATTGTTGGGCGAGGTCTATCGTGCCGTTCAAAAATAGTTGATAGACTCTTTGGAGCTTTATACATAAAGTAGATATTCGTGTTAGTTTGTAATTGATCTATTTATAAAATTGGATCCACCATTCCCCACATGACATAATCATAATGGTTAACTACACCTAAAGAAGGCTACTTTTAATGCATTTTTTGGAGGCATTTTTAGTCGGACCCTTTGAGGATGACTCGACTTTACCCTATCCTCGTGACCTACCATGCTTTCATTTTTAATAATTACAGAAACTGACAATGAAGAAATACACTCCACCTCCTCATGCCATTAACTGATTTATTATTATGGGAAAATTATATCGCTCACCCATGACGTTTGAAAATTACACAGCCCACCCACGAGGTTTCAAAAATTACTTTGCCCACCCATATGGTTTCCACAATTTTACATCCAACAACTTTTCTAATATTTGATCAACTTAAAAGATGGTTAAATGATATCCAAATTTGATGAAACTTTACATGGACGATATAAAAGTATTATAATTTGGTAAAACGAAAATCCAACGTTTTTTAAGCTCATATATGATCGTGGGACTTGATGAACATGTCTCATGTTTCATTGGGTCCCACAGGTCATATATGACCTTAAAAAACTTTGGATTTGGCATTGAACAAAAATATAACACCTTAGCATCGTCCATATAAAGTTTCATCAAATTTGGATATCATTTAACCATCTTTTAAGTTGATCAAATATTAAAAAAGTTACTGGATGTAAAATTGTGGAAACCACATGGGTGGACAAAGGTAATTTTTGAAACCTCATGAGTGAACTGTGTAATTTCGTCAAATGGGTGGACGATGTAATTTTCCTATTATTTTATTTACTCACACAGAAGCTTTATCTTAAAGCTTACAGCTTTTGAATTGCAGGAAAGCGAACACTAGACAAAAGTGTGACTATAAAATAGTGGAAATGTAATATCATTGAAGTACTAGTATATTTAAATTAGTAAGCAATTATTTTAACCCATTCATTACTTTTTGATAACAAATGACATTTGGATACAAAATAAAACGAAACTCGACTTACAGAAAATATGGAGCCTTGAAACTTTTATCTTACGAAACCTTCTCAGTTTTCAAATACATTAAACAAATTAAGTATCCAAAACTAACTCATTCTTTAGATTCAGAGCTCTCTTTAACATCAGCCTAATGCTAAATTACAATCAGGTGCAAATGGTACATTAAATTTGTTTTGGCTATTTTGACTAAAACCAACAAGCCTGTTCTCATCAGTACATGAACATAAAAAGCCAAAAGAAAATACCCAGCTCAAACACTTCGCCTCAAACTAATAAATAGACTGTAAATCGAAGCGAAGCGGAAAGAAGATACAAGTGCAACCGTCTAAAAGTTAACTAGTGCTTGCCAAGAAAAAACACTTTTTGAGTAAGAAGAGGATGATGGATCCATCCATCGTTGAATCGCTCGCTGGCAACAGAGCAGAAGACGATACCATGGACTCACCGAGGGTACCAAATGTCACCCTGAAAAATAACACATGAAGATATACAAACAAACAAAATGTTGTAAAAAATGCTTCACCCGGAAACCTAAAACACACAAACCAGAGCTTGTATTTCTAGCAACACACAAGACATAACACCTTTTTAGTAAAACAGGGTTTAAAAGCGACTTCAAGACAAGCTCAGAAACTAGCATTTTTCTTTAAACTCTTCTACTTACAATCCTTAACTTAAAAAAGGAAAACAGTTAACTTGAGCCATACTCATACTCTAGCAAAAGAAGCACCTCTCAGTCAGCAAAAAATGTAAAAAAAAAAAACAGGTACCTGAATCTCTACTTGAACTGCTGCAAATATTCCCTCCTGCTCTCGATCACAACCTTCTTCCTTGTTTCAAAATCTAACTTGTCCAGGTCAGCAACAGTAGCAACATGGCCATAAAATACTCTCTCCTTCTCTCCGGTTCTCTCATCTATCACTTTCGCAATCTCCGGGTGATTCTCATTCAGACCTGATGGCATAGACTGCTGGATGCGGGCCCATCCTCTACGCCCATGGTTTTCCTTCTCGAAGTGTTCTCCCATCTTTATGGCTTCCTTCAGGCCCGCATGATCAGGGGAAAACCTGATTAGGGTGATACCCAAATGACCCTCTCTACTGTACAGGGTCTTGGGTTTGCCACCTGAGAATCCCATACCTGAAATCACATAAGAGAAACCCACAACATGACTAAGTAACCAACCAGGATGCCTGCAATTGGCTAATACCTACACGGATAAAGCACAACAATATTATTACTAGAAGATGGACCCCCAGCTCCCACACAACAATATCCTTGAAGAACAACGCAGGCAGAACACATCAAAGAGTCAAGAGAGATTAAGAATACTACTTCCGCAATGAAGACAAGACTTGTGACATAGTTAGCAGCCCAAGCCAGTACCAAGAAGTGGTAGAGCAGCAAAAACAAAAAACTACACAAACAAACACTTCCCAACTTACTTGTCTAATGTCTTACCCTAACCTTCAAGCCCATCTTGACCAAAAAAAAAACTACTCAGCTGCCTTTCATTCATAAGGGGAAAGATGGCACGCTGAGACGGAGCATAAAAAAAAGAAAGAGAAAAGGAATCACACAGCCACTACCCTAACCCTGTCTGCACCTCAAACCCAGGACAATCTACTCCTTACCTGCCCGCTAATTTTAACCTAACTCATTTTTATAGCTCCACAAACAACTATATGTAACAGTAGATACACACAACTCCGGGCGGCTCATTCTGGTGCTAACATTCTTATTCCTCCAGGTCTAAACATTCTTAAGCAACCATGACAATATATCATAATTTAACAGGGGCCATACCAGATATTGGCGATGCAACAGAGAGAACAAACCATTGACGGATGATCATCATGATTACCACTGAATTCTTAACGAAGTGGCAGACAATTAATCCTAGTAACAGATATGATGACAACATCTAATATGAGACTACATCAAGTCTGATCTTGTTAACACACTAATGCTTGCAATTCCTACTAGCAATCTCATTATCTCCACTATTTTGCTTTGGGTGAAACTGAAGAAATTCAAAGAAAACTTGTATCCACTACTCTTCCAATGAGTTACATGAATAAATGAGAAAAATCAACTTATTTTCTACATGCAAATGTAAGAACTAACAGAAGAAATGAGCTGAGGATTTCAGGCTTTCTCTATTTCTGGGAGGTGCATACCCAGAGATGTGGGTGAAGGAACTGTACAATATGTAAGCAAAAGACAATAAATAAAACTACAAAGAATTAACAAGGATAGCATCCGGCACCTGACAGGACGGAACTTAAAATAATGTAATATTACATTACAGTTTCATAGATCCCCTTGAATGCACCCTCAAATTAGGTTGCATCGGAACCTACAAATACATTTCCATCTAAATATTTCACCCACCACTAAGAACCATCTCCTTAATAATCACCCGGTAAGTTACCGTCTATACACATGTACAGCCACGCACACCAAAACAACATAACTGATTTACTCCCATCAAAACTCAGAAATCAATGGAAAAGATCAAAAATATGGACATAAATCCATATCCCAACACTCCCAAAGCTGCTACTTCCTAAGCTCATAGATGCCCAGTATCTCTCTTTCTCTCTGTTTATAATATATATATCACAAACGTATTTGAATGAAATAGGTATTAGCTGTAGAGAGGTATTTTAGAGAAAAGCAGGTGAATGAATTATTAGAGTGAAAATTCAACAACTATTCCAAGAACTGGAAAGGTAATTGGTTGAAGGGCTCTTGAATACTGAAACCCCCAAACAGGCACACAGCTAAAATTTAACCAGGATGCAAGACACGCTTATACAAAAAGACATGCCGATCATCACTCAAACATTTCAATGAGCAGTGGTCTGCATAGAATGGTTTCAAAGGAAGAAGAGCTGACAATGAGGTCAGCACCATTCCTGGGAGCTAGATCGGGGTCGGGGTTGGACCAAAATCTAGATTGAGCAGTAGAGACATGAACAAAACTACTTCCCATCAAAAAAATTCATTAACATTACTGATTTAACTATTTACACCAGCAAAATTGGTTTCGTATCAGTTTCAATATGGCAAAGAAAGGGGGTTGTCGAACAGACAAAGGTGACTAGAAGTTCAGGACTACATCCAGGGTCTAAACTATTGGCTCTTACAACCCAGAGAAAAGGCAGAATAGATTAACCCTTACTCCTTAAAAACTTGAATCAGGTTCATTTTCACTGCCTCAAACTTGAACGTATTTGCTTCTATTTTAGCTACAACATACAGGATTAATTAGAGGCAGATAAAGACCCTTACACAACAGCTCTTGGGATCCAAAGTAACAAAGATCCTACCTATCCATGACATGACTTTCACATCATCATTACTACGTAGTTTTCTGGTACCTCCTCAGCTAACACATCTCAAGAAAAAATCATTTTTTTCTGACTATAACTCGATGTCATACTATGATGACCATATCACTCATAGAACATGCCAACAATGGAGTTCAAACTATATGGCCAGTAAGAGGTGTTTTGTACCTCTAATGATTTTATCCATGAACTTATTTCCCAAACCCTCAATGCGCCCATCTTTACCCTTGCCAGTACTTGTATTAAAAATCATCACCATAGGAGGCCACATAATTAGGTCCTCCTGGTTTGCCACCACTTCACCAGCCGGAAGAAATTGATAAACCCTTGAATTATCAGGAGCCTTCGCATAATTCCATCCCATTAAAACACAAATAGCTTTGTGAAAACCCAAGTGATCCACACGTGAATCAGCCTTATCAGAGGAGTAGGCGTGCATTATGAGGGCATGCACATCTGGAAAATCCTCGGTAGACCTGTAATTTTGAATATCGAAAATGTTGACCAGCACATAATTCAAGCATTGAGCTCAAATGTAAGTAAGAATAAGCAAAGCAAATACCAAAACAAACAGTTCCAATTACAACAAGTTCAAGTCCTGAAAAGTAACGATCTCTACCAGCTACAAGAAATATAAAAAGAAAAAAATATCAGACAGTATTCCATCCATCAGGCAAAATGATGTTACAGGAATATCTCACCATCTGACACAAATGAAATTAATTAGTGCTAATAATCAAATTAAAAAGCCTAAATGCACCTTCTGCAACTTAAATATGGCACCTATGGGATTGAGCAGCACATGTGTAAAACCCCAAAAGCAAAATACCACATCCGACTGTCCATTTCTTATCAGAAAATACATGCAGTTGATGCTTTAAAGCTGATAAATTTCATGGTAACCGGAAATTGATCCAAGGTCAGACATGAGACATTCCACAGGCATCCCCATTTTACCTTCCCATAACAAAATAATAAAACTAAACTACTTATCCTTCGACAGCCAATTTCCCAAGCTCATCCCCACTCACGTATGACATTCCAAAGATAAAATCTATGGTCCGAACGTATCCCTGCCAGAACCTACTATTGGTAAAAACATGGGTTCAGGCTTGTATAGTTGCCAGAGAAGCTCAAAAAATAAGTAACCACCATCTAATAGTTAGTCAAATCCTAGGTGGACATGTAGATCAAACAATCTTAGACCACAAGAGCAAATTCATCTGATTGACATCTCTAGGAACAAAAAAGGGTCTAAACAAATCACCCTTCAACATCATGGCAGACAAATCAACATGATAAACAAACTACATAAATTCCACTCCAATGCCTTTTTCCTAAAATGCTGGGGGTAACCAGAGATCTCTGAGCCAAACACCACTAGATTGTCCACGGATCCTACTCAAATATGCATCTGATGCATAATACAATATTGCGGATACCCAGTGATAGCTTCAATCTCATTCCTTCATAAGGAATAACATAAATGTAAAAAAAAAAGGGAAAAACATATCAGATGCCCCAAATTAGAGCTTAAGTCCCTAATTTGTTACACCCTTTCTTCTTCCCAACCCTTCCCAAATTCTCCAGCTTCAGTCATTCACAGATAGCAACTACTATGTTCTTCCCAAAATAATTCTCTAGACTCCTCTGTTACTTGAGCGGTTTGTAGTCTCTACTTCCTAAGCACTGCAGCTTGTGGAAGTTATAAGTTTGATTCAACAATATTTCAATGATACATACATAAAAAAACAAATTCACTTCTATAACTTGTGAGTGCATATCACGTGTCATGAATAGAATATCAACGTAGTGCGCTTTTGGCTATCATCTTGAAGCAATTTCATGACCACACATTTGATTCCCCTAGCAACCAATATGTTGGGCAATAATTGCGAATGAGAAGGAAGCTGAAGTCATGAACAATGATGAGGACAAGAGCCTAGGGTTTCCCACGCAGCACACTTCTCCTTAGCGTAATCTCTTCTAAAGGTCACTTGGAAGGGAACTAAGGAAAACAAAATAAATTAGCAATGAAGATCAAAAGGAGGACAACAGGCATAATAATCAAAGGGAATAATCAATAGCATGTTCTTTCATCCTCCTTGACACATGCATGATCTCTTTGTTGTCCTCCTATAGAATCCGAAGTGGTAACAACCCCTGCACCATGAGAAAAGCCTTTTCCTCGAGGAGAGAGCAGAAGCGTCTACTGAAGTAAGAACAATCCTAGCATCAAATTTCCAAAATTACAAATCCTTTATATTACGACTTACATGAGACCAAGTTAAGTGACCTGCCACTATTTTGCGTAAGTGGCTCAGAGTAAGCAAGCCCAATATGTATACATGGCACATTTTTGTCATCCAGCTATCTAAACGTATTGGTCCGCTATCTGCCTTACTAAGATATTCACATTCACTCGAAATCAACAGGGCAGCCTAAAATTGTTTTTTCTGGTACAAATATTATGTAGCCTATGTTCGTTTCTAACTAGTTATATTTTCTCACTGATTGTCTAGCAAAAGACATCCATGTTCAAGCTTCTAGATCACATTTATTAACACACTACCTGCTTCTTTCTCTTCCTTCCCGCAAAATCTTATTCTCTTATATTTTTTTCAGCGAAAACCCTAGGTTCCTAGACATAGCAACGTGTTTATTGTTGTGCCGTATTAGCATCCTTATTGTAGTTTTTATGTCACTAGAAGCCATAAGAAGTACATGCTTCTACTTTACCTTCATCAGATTCTTACTGATTGCCTTCATGTTTTGCCACTTGTATGGCTTCTCCTTCCTATTTTTCCTCCTCATTTTTGACTACTTTCCTCAACTAGATTTCTACTTAGTTTTCAAATCCTTAGCAGTTTTTCCTGTTTACCTTTCGTACAAACATCTATAGATGAGTACAAACATCTATAGATGAGTAGGTCTGATCTGGAAGTACCTTGCAGAAGCTGAGCAACGAATACAACTTCAACAAAGCCTAATTTCATTAAAAAGAAACCCCATTGAAAGATATTTATTGGAAGTCGAATGCCTCACACAATCATACAATCAAAAAGCATACGACAAAAAAAGAATCTTTCACAAAGTTCTCACGCAGCCACAATAGGTAACATCCATTATAGGCCCATAACATCAAAGCCTTATTCTCAAAATATATGGGCCGGCTAACATAAATCAATCTAAGAGATTGGGCAAATTCAACAACATACGGGGCAAAAAATACAAAGGAGCAGAAAAACTGAAAATGTGACGAGGGTGGGAGGAGTACGGAAGGAAAGCGGGTTATCAAAACTAGGTGAGAAAGAAGAGATCTAAAGTTGAGTAATGAAAATACCAAGAAAATGAGAACAGATGAAAAGACATTTTGAAAGTGACGAAGGAACAAAAAGAAAATTAATACAATATCATATAAATTCAACCACTCAAATACTTCTCCATTCTGCCATCTCAAAAGACATTCACTCGTCCATCCCAAGTAGCCACATGTCCTCCTTGAACACCCTAGCCCATGTTTGTCTGGGACTTACTTCCCTCTTGCCACATCTCAATACATCTAACCGGTGCCTCCCTCGGACTCCTACTCACCTGTCCAATCCTTCTATTCTAGCCCATGTCTCATTCATCCCGAGTAGCCACATGTCCTTTACCATTCATATAAACATCTTCAAACGCTGTTACTCCCACCTTTTGTCTAATTGCTTATTCCTCATACAGTCTTTCCTGGTATGCCCACACATCCAATGTAGCATTCGCGTATCTGTCACACTAATCTTTTGATTGTGACATTGTCTTAAGGTCCAACACTCGGTGTCATACAAAAGTGCAAGCCTAATTGTTGTGCTATAAAATTTAACTTTCATATAACGGGCATACCATGATCACATTGAAATCCTGACGCGCTCCTCCATCTTTGTCACCCCGTTGTGATCCAATATGATACAACTCTGTCCAGTTCTTCATCCTTTTGGATTATGGATCCCAGTAAAGGAAAGCATCACTAAACAGGAATTCTCCCCCATCCAAGGTTAGCCTATTGTCGTCTATGTTCCTATCTCTGCTGAACTTGCATTCCATATACACAGTATTGCTTTAACTCACCCAGAAACCCTAACACTTTAAAGTGTGCTGCACAATTCCAACTTCGCCTTAACCCCTGATTTTGTCTCATCAATCAACACAATAGCACCACAAACATCAAGCACTATGGTATATCTCCTCTTAAATCGGCTTAGTGATCTCATCCATAACTATGGAAAACATGAAAGAGCTCAGAGCTAATCCTTGGTATACTCCGATGGTAATGGGGAATTCCTCAGTTCACACTACACTAGTACGCACACTCGTACTACATCATACATATATGATATATGATGATGTAGACATACTTACGTGACATGCCTTTCCTAATTCATGCCTTTCCTAATTCATGCCTACCAAAAAAATGAGAAGGCATCATGCTTGTCGCACTGATCATCCTCTTTGACATAAAATTGCAAAACTAATTATCAATAACAACAAACATCAAAGCCTACATCAATCAATATCTGAAGTTGGGATGAAGCCATAGACAATATCACACAATCCACACTTGAATACTTCGCTTAAATCTGCCCTCTAAAGACATTCTCCTAACTATCCCAAGTAGCCACATGTCCTTCTTGACCACTTTATCTCATGTCTGGCTGGGTCTTCCTCTCGCTCTCCTCCCTCCTCTCTCCCCACGCCTTACTTTGTCTAACTGGTGCCTCCCTTGATCTCCTCCTCACTTGACGAAACCACCACAATCAAGATTCACAAGTCTTATTTTCAACAGCTGTTCCTTCCACTTTATGTATGATTGTTTATTCATCATACGATTATTCCTAGTGCTCACACATCCAACGTAGCACACGCATTCTACGACACTCATCTTTTGAATGTGACAGTGTATTACCGTCCAATACTTTTGTCTAACTGGAGCCTCCCTTGATCTCCTCCTCACTTGACGAAACCACCACAATCAAGATTCACAAGTCTTATCTTCAACTGTTCCCCCCACTTTTTGTATGATTGTTTATTCATCATACGATCATTCCTAGTGCTCACACATCCAACGTAGCACACGCATTCTACAGCACTCATCTTTTGAATGTGACACCGTATTACCGTCCAACACTTGGTGCCATACTATAGTGCAGACCTAATAACGGGCATACCACAATCACATAGAATAGAGATCCTAACACGCTCTTCCATCTCTGTCAAGCCACTTTGATCCTATGTGATACAGTTCCATCAATTGTCCATCCTTATAGATTATGGACACCAAGAACATTTCACTGACCAAGATTTCCCTACCATCCAAGGTTATGTTGCTATTGTCTATGTTTCTATCCTTAGTGAACTTGCACTCCATACACTACGTCTTGCTTAGACTTCATCTGAAATCCTTACTCTCTAAGGTTTGCCTCCATAATTCCAACTTCACCTTAACACCTAATTGTGTCTCATCAATCAACACAATACCACCCGTGAACACATGCACCATGGTATCACTACTAACATTTCATCTATGACTATGGAAAACAGAAAAGGGCTCAGACATGACCCTTGATGTACTCCAATTCTCCCTACACTTGTATGCACACTTGTAGTACACCCCTCATTCATATCTATGACAACATTAATATACTTACGTTATATTTTACCCTAGCCAATGCCCACCAAAAGACTTCTCATTGTACTCTATCATGTCTTTTCCAAGTCAACAAACACCAAGCGCAAATCCTTCTTCATATCCCTATACTTCTTTACAAGTCTACGAAGGTTAATTGTCGTGGTAGTTACCGATCAGGCATAAAACCAAATTGGCACTCAAAAAGCTTCACGTCTTCTCAACCTTTGCTCACTCACTCACTCCCAAATCAATAATTTGTGTGAAGCTTCATTAATGGCAGCCAATCACTGTGATCAATGAACCTAAACGAAGCATTATTGTCAAAAGTTTAATTCACTAGTAAATGAGAAAGAGGATTGTTGATGTGATTCCATGCGGTAGGTCATCTTATTGCAAATCACAGCACGAAACTAATGAGAATGTAGTATGGGTTAAGGGCAATATGGGCCAAGGGCAATCAAGGCTGAAGGAAGTTTGGGGAAATACCTAGAGGTTACCCTTTGCTCAGTGCAACTCTCCCTATTGTTTGCTATTTAAGGAAATGGTGAGATGTAGTGTCATCAGGGCATCAATCAACTAGACCTATATTGCCACTCTGTGGATACACAAGTTTACCCAATCAACCAGAGCATGGCTCCAATTCATGGGTAGGAACATTTCCAGATTGTTCTATCCTCTTCCATTTGCTTGTTACCCTTTAGCTCTTACATGATAGATGATACCTTCCAGATTTAGGTTGTAGTTGTTGCCTAGGATGCATTGAGACAACAACTTCATGCTTATCCTGCATCCCGTATGTCCTTAACATGATAGACACATGGAAACGCTAGAAACAACTGATCTCTCCTTTTTCCATAAAAGTCTCATCATTAAACTAAATGCGAAAATTACTTCTAAAATTATATTACATTAACTGCTTGGTAAGGGTACCACACTTGGGACCAAGAAGCAGGTAGTGTTTGTCATTAATATTGTGCTATATTAAGACCTTATTGCCTACGAAAGGTTTGGTGTTGATCATTGAAGCTTTTGCACCTTCACGTGCAAAAAAATTTAACTCCATTGGAAAAAAGAACTCACTGTAAAACAGAAAAGACATGCAAACAGATGTTTCCTGCAAAAAGCTCCAGTTGGTATTAAACCATCATGATCTAAGTCAATTTCTTCAATAATATCTACTTTGCAACATGAAGCACTCGCTGCTTATGAGCCATCAAACCCAAATATACAACACACAGTACAAAACCACCAAAAACTGGTACCAAACAAATTTGAAAAGCAACTTGGTCATCAATCACACGGCATGAGCCATGTTGGAGTCCAACAATAATCGTCATAAGTATCAACATGCGTAAAGCCTGGGCTCCATAGAACTATTGCTGACTCATTATCCACTTGAAGCACAAGGCTCGAGTATGATTATGAGTCCAACATAAAGAAACAACCTTCTAGACACTACAGCCTATAAAGACCCACAATCTACTCATAATATCATTTTACTGAGTCAATTGCAAAGAGAGAAACGAAAAAACTAATACAAAACAGAACAGAACATGATAGCGTGCCAGCTAACCTCCACAGCCGAGCATAAGCCGGGAAGAATTATGTAATTATGGGTTTTAACGTGATGGTGAAGTCACGCATGTATTCTTCAGAATGCAAACAAAATTACAGAATGTTTCAGTGACAGGAGATGTTCATCATATTGTGCTGTAAACAAACCTGCAGACGAGACATTTAAGGGGTCCGTGCTTCCCATTCTCTAAGTACTTCTTGTGATTCCCCTGCTCATGTATCGCTTTGGCATAATGAAGAAAGGCCTTCTTCAAAGCAACGGGATCGACATCAAGAAGAGGACCAACTTTATCAGCACCACCACCACCACCAATTCTCATCATCTTTGATGATCTAAAACCATCTTCCCTTGTAAATGGGCTACTAGTACCAGGAGTGAACATGTTCCTTGCCCCTAGATTAGCTCCTACGTTTCCATACTGCAAAAGCTGTTGCCTTTGCCTAGCAAATTCGTCCTTTCTATCCCTTTCTTTCTCCTCTTCCTCCCGAACTTCCTCTTCAGCAAACCCTCATGCGACCCAGCAGCTCCTCGTCCATCAAGTCCGAGCGAGTTCCAATAATCTTGGCTCCTATTCCGCCCAAAGTGGTCCTCGCTTCCTTGGAACCCACCAGGACTCATCGGGAACATAGGCGGAAACCGACCAGGGCCAGCAACATCCGGCCCCATGGGCCCAAACCGTGTCAATAGATCCATATGCGGGCGCGGCGGAGTAACGAAGTCCTGGTAGTCTGGAGGCAGTGCAAAGTAGGACCGAACACTACCATCGGCCAAGACAATGTTTCGCCGGTCGAGCATGTGAAACCCATATGAAGGAGGAGGTGGTGGACCGAGAGGATGATCGGGTAAGGGAAACAGTGCCGGTCTCGGAGGAGGGCCTGAACCAAGAACTGTGGAAGAACGCGGGGGGTTGACATCCTGTTGGGGCTTGTGTTGCTTGGGGCCGCTTGGGCTAGGGTTAGGGTTATTGGAGCCGCGCTTGGGGGATGGCTTGTTTGAAGGAGGCTTGTGAGAAGAGCTTTTAGCGGCGGGGGTCAATTTAGACTCGGAGGGAGCGGCTTTTGATTCGACAGCGGCGGAGAGAGGCTGTTTACCAGCTGAAGAGGACGTTGATAATTCCCAGCGAGATTTACGGTGGGAGGAGGAGCCGGAAGAATAAGGCGGTGGCTTAGCAGATGACCCTTTGTGGTTACCGCCAGCCATGGACAGAGATCAGCCGTAGGCTGCTGCTTCCCCTCCAATTCTTTATCTCGATCGGCAGTCAGCACCACACAGGCAGATAGCAATGGGGCGAGGAGATTAAATGAAGCCGGAGTCACCGGAGCGTGAGGATGTACAGGTCAAGATAAATATGGGAGCAGCTGTAAGGTGCAAGAGAATTAAGGCACCGTTTGGATACAATAAGGAAATGGGAAAGGGAATGAGAATGGGAACACAAGGAGAATGGGAAAGGGAATGGGAAAATATGTATGTTGTTTGGTTATGTTTGGGAATAAATACGGGAATGATTGTTTAGTTTTGAAACAAAAATAATACACTTGTTTTATTCAATTATTTATTTATCTGGTTTTATAAAGCTGCAATTAGTGGATCTCATTTTTAAATATAAGTTAATTATAATTACTCATTATCTTAACAAATTATAAAATGTCAAATATTTCAAGCAAGTCTTCAAATTTTAACACTCCTAACAAATATTTAATTTAAGAACCACAAATCACATAAAATTAAAAGGTAACGTATTATCAAGTAATTGGTTGAAAAGTATATCTGATTCAAACAAGGGTATTTGAAATTTTTACTATACTCACCTCTCTCCTCCTACAGTGGTTTGTGGGTTTTATATTTTGCTTTCCCGTAGGTATGGTAGGGGGAAAAAATCAAAGAGGCGGGGGAATGCGTGGGAATCAATTCCCTTCCCATGCTATATTCTCTGTTCATACAAACAAAGGGAAGGGAGTGAGTCCCAAATATCTTTTCCCTTCCCTTCATTTTCCCTTTGAAACAAACGTTGCGTAAGAGGATAAAGCATGGGATTCCACCCTAGATGAATAAGATTGTGGAAAATAAGCACTATTTACAACCATGAGTAAATATATTTAGCTACATTTATAGATGTACATTGTTTATACACTAATTATACATATTTTGTAGGTTTATCGAACAGTTTAAGTAATCAGTGTATATATAGTACAGTTTTAATAACATCAGAATTAGATGTGTATCTTAATATATACTCCCTCCTATTCAAATTATTTGTCGTTTTAGATATTTTCACACTTTTTAGGAAAAAGTTTAAAATGACTAGTGTGTCCTTACTTTTTGTATGGGAAGAATAAAAAAATAAGTATACTTTATTGGTAAGACAAAAAGTAGAGTTCAATGACATTAATAATTAAAATGTAAAAAGGGCAAAAGTAGAAAATAGAAAGTAAGATACAAAAAGTCTAAAACGACAAATAATTTGAACATAAATCTCAAACTTAAATGACATTTATTTTGAATTGGAGGAAGTATTATGTACAACTTTTATATGTCAAATGTACAGTTTTTGTAGACTAAATGTACATGTATGTAGTTATCGATAGCTACAATTGGATGTAGCCAAGAAATTGGGTGTAGAAAAATGTATCACCAAAATGTCTTTGTGTATCCTCATCAATGGAATCCAGGTCACACTTTCTTTCCGGAGGGAGGACTAAGGTAGGGAGACCCTCTTTCCCCTTTTCTCTTTGTTTGTTGTATGGAAGCTCTATCTTTGAGTCTTAGCACCTCGGCCATGTCCGACTCCATCAGAGGATTCTCTATGCGTGGTATGAGCCTTGATATCCTAACCTTCTCTTTGACGATGATTGTGTTATCTTTGGACAAGCTAGTGAAGACAATGCCAGAAGAATTATGTACATTATTGACGAATTCCACGAAGCATTTGGGCAGACTATGAACCCAGTTAAATCGAGGCTTATGTTTTCATCACAGCTGGAAGATCATATTAGGAGGGAGGTTTCCAGTATCATAACTGTTAGAAAGGTAAGTGATCTGGGCTTTTACCTGGGGTTCCCTAGCTCAGTTGGTAGACATAAAATTCGAGACCAAATCCACAAGCGAGTCCAAAGCTGGGACCAAGCTCTATCCCAAGCCGCCAGGGGCATGCTGATCAAATCAGTCCTACAAGTAGGGCTGCCCGAAAAATTCTGAAACCGCAGTATCCGACCAAAACCGGAGTGAATCGTACCTGTTTTTAGGTTAAGCGTACTGGTTCTTGCGGTATGGTTAGCCGAACTGTGTATATTGGCCGGTTTTGATTTCAGTAATGGTTTTGAATTTTCCAGAATAGTTAACCGCTCGGTTAACAATAGTTAACCAATTATATAAATAAGGCATAACTTTAAATATTAATGTTTACCTTATATAATAATTAATATTAGCTATTAAGGGAATATACATATTTATTATATTTTTTGTCACATGTGTTTGATTTGTCACTCATGATTTAAGTGAATGATCAATGTTGTACTATAATATTAATGATATGGGTCTCAACAATATAAAAAATATACGGCTACACAGTTAACCGATAAAACCAAACCAAACTAAAGGTTAACCGGTCTAAACGGAATGGTAATAGAATTTGATTTTACAAACCCGAAATAAAGGGCTAATCGAACTTGGTTAACCAATTTAAATGGAATTGAATTTTATTTGGTTAACTGATTTGAATGGAATGGTAAATTGAATTGAATTTAGAAAATTGAAGACCCGATTAACTGAAAGCAGTTAACTGAATAAGGCGGTTAACCTACCATGGGCAGCCTTACCTACAAGCGATTCCATCCCATGTCATGGGGGTTATCCTCCTTCTCAACTTACTCATCAAACAAATTTAAGCATTATCAAAAGATTCTGGTGGTCGGGATCCTCTAGTAAAAAGGGTATCTCATGGCGTAAATGGGATTATCTTTGTGATAGCTTTGATGAAGGAGGTCTTGATTTTCATGATTTGCGGCCTTCAACGATGCCCTTCTTGCTCGACAGGGATGGCGCATCTTGCAAAATCCTGCCCTCCTTGTTTCTCAAGTTCTCTCGTCAAGTACTTTAAGGGATGTTTGTTTCCTCGATGTTAGTACCGGGGCTAAATCAAGCCCGGTATGGAGATCCTTAAGCAGTACTATTAACCACCTCAAAATGGGTGCCAGGAGAGTGATAGTCGACGGACACTCTACATGCATTACAGACCGTTGGCTACTCAACAAGACAGACGGTAAGCCTTGGGATTGGAAGCTCCCCCTTCCCCCCCCCCCAATCAAAAGCCATGGCAAGCGCACTCAGCCTACGACATGTGCCCAACCAGTCGGGCACCTGTCTGCGAGAGCTCCGTAGAACTTCTAGCACATACAAACTAGTCAGACACAGCACGAAGATATCTCTCATGCTTAAGAAGAAAATCAAAGACAAAAGACTACAAAAGGATCGACATATTCAGACAGACTCACATACTCACATAATCAACTAGCTCACGACAAAAGGAGTAGTTCATTAATGCACAAGATAACAAAGGCTATTAATGAACATCATTACATAGCTGCAACAAATTCAGAAGAGGGCATTTATGAGCATTTAATGAACCAAACATAATCAGGCAAGTGGGGCACACAAGTGGTGCTCGACCAATCAAGAAGGTTGCCGCCAACGTGACCAACAATGAGGCAACACGTAGTTCAAACGCCTCCAGATCAAGTTGAAGACTCTCTACAAGTCTATTGTGGTTGTTATGTGAATAATTGAAACTGTAGTAGACTCCTAGAAGTCTAGGGACTTATAGGACGGTAGTTACAACCTAACTAAACCGTATATATACTTGCATCTATTTCATATGTAAGTAAGCCTAAAGGAGAGGAAAAAGAAAGAGTTTATCTGGGCAAGTGTGGATCAGACTTAGGAGTGTGTGTGAGTGCTAGAGAGTTGGTGAGCTAGACTTGACTGGGTTAGAGTATCAATACTTTGGGTATTTGATAGACCGACAGGTCGGGGAACGGTTGGTGAACCGTAGGCCGATAGTCAGGTGAGGGTTAAGGACTTTAGAGGTAAAGTCAAAACTGTCCCGGGAGTCCATGTGTGGGGCGAGGGAGATTGAGTGAATTTCTTGTGTGTAAATTCTCAATCGAAATAGAGTTTCCAGTTTAAGTTTATCATGTGTCCATTCCTAACTATTAGAGTTTTACTTAAGTCCACGATACATCCACGACAGATCGGGGACGCATCAGGAGCGCTTACCGGTTTCAATTGGTATCAGAGCGGGTCTCTTCTAGAAAGCTAACTGCTTTGGAAGTCGATCAAATGTCTCACGCAAGCCTACTAGCGTAGGTAGAAGAAGGTTCTGCACCAAACCGACCACCACTCTTCAGTGGAGACAACTACACTCACTGGAAGAATAAAATGGAGTTTCACATCAAGTCTGATGATCCAAGAATGTGGAGGGTGATAACACATGGAGAGTACACCTTTCAGAACTCTCAAGGACAAGACACATCTATCGACAACATGAGGGATGATCAAATCAAGAAGCTGATATTTAATGCCCGAGCCGTAAGAATACTACATTGTGCACTACTACCTGAGCAATACTCCAAGATAGCTTTAGCCAAAACAGCTCAAGAGATTTGGAAAACTCTTGAGGTTATGTATGAAGGGAATGACGAGATCAAAAAGACTCGCATTGAGTTGCTACTCACTCATTGGGAACTATTCAAAAAGGAAGAAAAGGAGAGCATCTCTAAAATGCATACAAGGTTCACCAAGCTGATCAACAAAATGTTGGTGCTTGGAAGAACTATCTCAAACGAGGATCAAATTCGAAAGTTCCTCAGATCTCTTCCTGCCTCCTTTGACAACAAGGTTAATGCCATGCAAGAAGTCCATGATCTCTCTAAGATGTCCTTCGCAGACATGTTAGGTTCCCTAATGGCGTTCGAGTTAAAACTACAACAACAAATCTCTGAAAGTTCAAAAGAAAAAGGCATACCCCTACAGGTAGCTGAAAACTCCGAGACAGAAGAAGACAGTGATGAGACGGTCCTCTATGCTAAGAGGTACTTTCGAAAATTCATAAGAAACAATATGAGGAAAGGAAGAGAGCCCAAGGAGATTGATGATCACCGCAAGAAAAACAATGATAAGTGTTTTGGATGCTCAAAGCGCGGGCATCACATCAAAGATTGTCCTCAACAATCACGAGAGGACAATGACAAGGTCAGGAAACCTGTCCGACGATCGTTCAACACAGGGCCAAGGAAAGAAGCATTTGTTGCTGCATAGGGAGACTCAGAGCTCAGCGACAATTATCAAACCTCGGATAGTGATTCCCCGGAGGACGAGAAGGCTCACCTATGCCTTGAAGAATTTTGCTTGATGGCGCAAGATAAGGAAACTTCAGAGTCAGAAGGAGAAGATCAAAACAAGGTAAACTATTCTAACCTTAGAAAGAGGATTCTAAAGGCCGAACTCCCTGGACTTAGAAAATTTTCTCTTATATTAGTTTATCAACTCGAGGCTTTGGAAAATTAAAATAATGAACTTTTGGAGGAAAATGAGAAATTGGAGAAGAACTCAGACAAGGACAAAGTAGATAATCTTATGAAAGCACTCATTGTGGAGGGTGATTTTTCGGTATGAGGGGGGGTCTATCTAAGTATGATCTGGATGAGAAGTCTAGATCCTAAAAAAAAATGCCACTCTGTGGAGGGTGAAAACCCGTTATTCTAGCATCCCTCAAATACCTACTAAATCGTCCGTCTTTCCCAGAAAGCATATGGGGAGTGTTAATGAACACTACACCCGCTCTCAATGGGCTCCACGCGGACTTATGCCCTACGGGCGGAAGGACTAGAGTCACCACCTAGTTTAACCTATGATACTAGGAAGGAAGGGAAGAAGGGTTCTGAGAACCGTTGGTTGACTCTAAATTTGTTGCCTATGGATAGGACTTATCTGGTCAGGTCAGAGATTCTATTGGGTTCGCACTGGGTTACACCCCTCAGAAGTGGCGACGACCACGACTTCGGATTGGTGCCCGAGGAAACCTCGGTCTCCAATTGTCGGGATTGCCTTCTTTCAAAACCTTTTTAGAGAGATTCGTTTTTAAGCCAAGGATAGGATTAGGACGGGAAGAGAGAGAGGGAGAGAGAGAGAGAGAGAATGAGTGAATGAGGCAAGCTTTTCTGCCAAGCTAGCGCCAAGAAGAAGAATTGATGAATTCGAATGTGTATAGAATGGAGGATTGGAAAGATTCCGATGTTGAGGAAATGATTAAGATTGGGAGTCCAATGGTTTGAAGTTTGCAGGAGCCGAAGAAGATTTGAGTATCTTGACAGGTATGAAGAACACCTTAGAGTGGGAACAGGGTTTTTTTATTGGAATGGGGTCGCACCCTAGATGGGCTGCCTACGTACTCAACTCCCTGTAGAGATCAGACCTTACGTAGTTCAGGGTTTTGAGAAGTTTCGAGTTTGAGATGTTAGTCAGTGAGACTCTCGGATCTGTGAGACATTTGAACCTTGAGATGTCGAAGTCTGTGAGACGCTTGGGTCTGTGAGACGCTCGGGTCTGTGAGACGCTCAGGTCTGTGAGACATTCGAATCATTGGAATAACAAAGTCTGTGAGACGCTCGAGTCTATGAGACATTTAGAGTGTATAGGAAATTGGAATGGAATTGGAACTGAATTGAAATCGAAGTTGAATCGGTGTTGAATGAATATTGATTTGAATTGGAATTGAAGTGAATTTGGATTTGAATGAGTTTGGGATTGAATTGAATTGAGATGAATTGGAATTGAATTGAATTTGAATTGAGATGAATTTGAATTGAATTAAATTTGAATTGGAATTGGAATTGAATTTGAAATGGGTTTGAATTGAATTTGGTTTGGGCCGAGATTGGAAAACGGGTCGAGTCAAAGTTCAGGTTGATTGAAGTAGGGTCGATCAAAGTTACTGGTCAAAGTCGGGTTGGTCAAAGTTGGATCGAGTCAAGGTCAAAGTTTAGTCAAGTCAAAGCTTCAGGTCAAACTTGGGGTCAAGTTAAAGTTTCATTCAAGGCGAATTGGGCCTTGTTGGGGTTTCGGGTCGAATGGGCCTGGTATGGGCTTTTGGGCTGAATGGGCCTTATTTAGGCTTTTGAGCTGAATGGGCCTTGTTTAGGCTTTTGGGCTGAATATGCCTTATTTGGGGGCTTGAAATGGATTTGGGTCGAATTGGGCTTGGGCCCAAAATGGGCTTGGGCCCGAATTGGGTTTGGGCCCGAAATGGGCTTGGGCCCGCTTTTATGGGGTAGGCCAATTTTGTGGAGTTGGGCCAAGTGGGTCTTTGATTTGGTTTTGGGCCGAATTGGCCTATGGGTCTTATTTGAGATTGGGAAAATTAGGTCTTGCTTGGAATTGGGTCAGAAATTGGGCCTTATTTGAGTTGTTTTGAGCTTTTGGGCTTTAGAAAATTTAAGGAGAAATGATGAATCAAATTGGGATGAATTTTGAGAAAGTACTTTTATTAATATATGTTATTACAATAAAATGTGGTTTGGGTCTAGGGATTACCCAGTTTATTAGGTGGGACCATGGCTCACCTAAATCTTAGGGTTCACCCTCTATCCTAAGGCTTGGTCCTAAGGTCTAATAACTAGAGCTTAGAATAAAGAAATTAACATAAATATATATATATGTACATGGAAAAACGAATAATTACATGGGTGTGTTGAGTTCAAATTAAAGAATTAATCAAATGCACATGTTATACAAATTGAAACAACACCAATAAGAAGCAAAATGATAAGCATTAGAACAGCCCACTCATTTGGAATGAAAAAAAAAACAGATAAAAAATTGTGATGGAAAACATGACCGCTAGCTAACAATAGGCTGAAGTGAGGTCCGTAAGTTGAAAGCAGCTGGGTCTATGTTCACAAGCTTAGCCCAAAATCAGATCCCAACAGTAAGGCAGACGTCTCGGTTGGCATATGTACCTCATCGAACAAGAAATATGGGCAGTGAGCAAACATAAACAAATAAACAACAAACATAGGTGATTTCCAAGTTTGTGAACTGTACGGAGGGGGGAATTGCCAACTAAATTCCAAACGACACACCCATGTGTGGGATCATGACATAATATCAGCATCCAGAGAATAAAAGAGTCAAGCATGACTCAAAGCAAGTATGAATATCAACAGCTGAAGCAGCAGATCGACATTAAGGAAGGTATAAGACTAAAATGAAACACTGAGATTAGTATACTGAAGGCAAATTAACTAAATAAAACTCAGGCTTTATCCATCTCTTTATCTAGTCATTTTCATTTTCTTCCTCTTAAACAAACTCCATGAATTTTGCGCAACATCACACAAAATGAACTGTTTTATACCTCTACGCCTTTAGTCATCAACATGATCATTCATGAATCGGGATTAAGGAGCCAAAAGCATAGCAAGATACTTCTCAGACAAATTCAACATGTAGCAACTCATAAAATAATAACTTCCCAGATTAGAAATAGGTCTTGAAGGGGGAACGAATATTTTAGAGTAAGAAGTAGACGGTAGGGATTCAACACCGGTTACAAATCCTTTCATAAGAGATTTTAATCATGCACCCATGGTCCGGTTAACTCAAACGACAACAAAGGAAGAAAAGTCAGGCAGTACTTCTTTAGATTCACAGACAATTATGAAATATTGAGCTAATCAATAACCCAGAGATTGAGAAGTAAAAATGAATCAGAAATGAGTACCCACTGGGTGTGATGTATCTAACACCTGCAAGATATTCTCCAGATGCAACAAAGGAGAAACAAAAGACATTATTAACCAAGGATAATTGTATATATACAGAGGAGAGAAAATCAAACCATATGCACATTCCACCATTGAACCGATACTGGTTTTGATTAACTTTCGGGCAAACACACTGCAGAGATGTGAATAACTGTAATGGAAACGAATCCGGGTGAAGATGACGGTCCTGTTTGTTGGGAAACTCGGACAGGGTATGTGGGTTGTTCAGATTAGTCACCAGAAAACGAAGCACCATATTGAACATAAGAAACAGCACGGAAGGCAGCACGTTAGTCAGACGCATAAGGTACAACTGAGATTCAGGTTCATTTCAGGTGATACATAGATGAAATAAGAGCGTATAATGCTTCAGCAGTCGAGACAAAATCAAAGAAAGGAATGGAAGCGATATGAACGCCGCAGTGGTTGCCTATTCTTTGCACAACCTTAAGAATCCAGAGACTCCATATTAGAACTCGACAGTGTTTAAGCCAAACCGGAAAATTAGAAGCTCAACAGCATTCAAACAGTAACCAAAATTTTAACATCATAAAACCATGTATTCAAGCAGAACCAAAACTCAATATTAGAAAACAATGTATACAAACAGAACCAGGAACTCAACATCAGAAAAACAGTATATACAACATATAGATATCAGGTGGGTTAAGCATCCGAACACCCATAGATGAAATACCCGGATAGCGGTATGGTGTTTCCTGCTAAAACAAAATGAAATCGCAAAACAAAGCAATACACACATGTTAGTGTCAAACTATAAACTAGTGTTTGAAATGAAATGATGGGGTAAAGAATCTGTCAGTAATGTATCTGAACAAAAATAAAATGAGTTGGTTATAGAGAATATGTACATGGGAAGGAGCATGAACTCCCCTCAGTAAGCAAATTTTGAAACAAGAATGGTATCTTCCGTTTCGATGTATAACACAAATAAACTGACGAAACATAAGCCCCTTGTGTAGACAAAAAGCCTCTCAAGGAGGTTTAAAACAGATAGATAAATCATAGGGATGAAGAGCCGACTCCTTCCTCGGGAATATATTCCCTACAGAGCCTTGTTCTTGCCATATTCTTGCGTAACCATCACCATTGCAGTTCATTTGGTCAGGAAGAGAGAAAACATAACGAATCGAGTGAAATCAAGAGAAGGAAGGGAAGAGAGCTCGAAATCATTTTCAAGGGGAAGCAAAACTCAACTTACACTGCTGGTTAGTAATGAGAACGCGGTCACCAAGGTGAAATTTCCGACGAGACTCTCAGCTGGTAGAATCAAGGACTTGAAGGTTTGTAGTGGTCTTGATAAAAAGTTGGGATAAACCGAGGGAGGAGAAGAGTTAGATACGGGAAATCCGACAATGAGAGGTGATCGATGTAGCAAGATGATGGTTGTAAGTTTCAAAAACTTGAAGATGGTGGAAGGAAGGAGGAGGCGATGGGGCTAGGAGATTGATTTCTGGGTTTGATTTGTGTAAGTTACGACATTTCTGAATGGGGTTGGTGATCCTCCGGTAGAAGGAAGCTACAGATGGAGATGTTTTATTTTTTTCCAGTTCGAGAGAGAATCCCCGAAGAACCGATGGAACATTGCAACAAAATAGAAGAAAACGTCTTTTGATGCTGTCGGCTGGTCTTTTTTTTAATGGAACAGTAGGGTTTCCTAGATGTTCTTTTATAACAAAAATGTTAGGTTTTGGGGACAGATGTTGGGCCAGGGTTTATTGGGTTCGATTGTGACTTTGGGCCTAGGTAAGAGTATGTTTGGTCCAGTTAAAACGGGAGAAAAAGAAACAGAACCACTGATATGCTCTCCCTGGGTTTCAAACTCGGGTTATTCCACAACTCTCTCCATATTCAACTCAGCTACACTGTGATAGAACTTAGTAGATAGGTAAAGCAAACGGAAATTAAACTCTGAAACGAGCTGAACAAAAATAGAAAACGCCATACATGCTCCTGCCAGGAATCAAACCCATGATCAATGGGTTAATTAGTGAATGTGCCGACCAGTTACACCGAGTTAGAATTCAGTATACATATGAGAGGAACAAAACAAAAGCCTTAGCTCAGCCTGGATAACTCCTCTAAAAATGCTACTGTTTTAGAAGAATGTGTACAATAAAATGAGATAGTTAGTCTAATGGTATGGAATATTGCAGACGTATATCTGAGTTGTTAGAACTGGTGTAATTAACATAAAAGAAAAGAAATTTAAACTCAAAATAAACGTCAGGCTGCAAACAAATCCGGTCGTGGTAGTATAGTAAAAATGTAAGCGACCGGATATCGAACCGTGGGACTAATGTACATATTATAGTACCTAAGCATGTCACAAAGAGGGGGGATTAATTGACTTGTTTTTATAAATAAAAAGAAAAGATAAAATAAACTAAGTTAACAAATAAACTAAATGGGACTCTGGTTCACGTTAATATAATATCTGCTCTTTCATGCTAGGTTTACTGATTTAATTATAATTGTTTGGCAAGATTCCTGTTTTTATCTTAAGGTCCGATGAAAACTCATAAGAACTCGTTCCAGATATGCAAGGTCCGATGAAAACTCAAGCACCCACTGGTGGACGGCAGAGGAGTATGAGGAATTTTATTCTTGCAACTTGTACTAACTTAAACGATGAAAATAAGTTCCTACAGTTTTACGGCTTAATTAACCTATCTGTTTGTCACCGATCAGATTAGAAACAGACTTAGTAAAGCATTTTAATAAATTCATGAGGTTTATTAAAAAGATGCGAGAAAACCTTTAAGCGTAACAAACTGCATTAAAATTAAAACCAGTAAAACATATTGCATAATTAATACAAATACATAATAATTATTCCCAGAGTATACGTAAACTAGCCCAACATATTAAACAGTGATCTGCTATTTAAATACGTGAGACTAGAGGTGAGACTAATGAAATGTAAAGAAAACAAATGGAGAAGCGGGAGAATAGAAATGGAATGAACGAGTGAGTGAAGGTGTAGTGGCACGAAGATGAAATGATGGGGTGAATTGGAACTCCGGAAGGAACCACGGAAGGAACCTCCGAAAGGACACTGGAGAAGATGAATGGAGCGTGGCTTTTATAGAGGAAGGAAAAGAAGAGGCAGCAGATAGGGAACACCACGTGAGGAATTGATTGGGGCGGCAGAAAGAAAGAGCTGGACGCGTGAAAGGATTTGCTCATTGATTGCTTCATTAATTGCAGGGGACAGAGCTGCAACGCGTGAGTGATTTAAGGTAGGCGCCAACTGGTAATGGATATGGCAGATGTAACTTGCAGACAGTCGGCGAAGAAATAACCCGTCGCGTTAATTTCCAGATCTGGACATTTACACGCGTCCGCATGGTTGTCCGCTTTATCTTAGGCGGTTGCATGGGCGGTTCCTCCCTTGTCTCACGTCCGCATGTGGTGCATGGGTCTCACGTCCGCATTGTTTAAGGCGGTTGCGGGGGCGGTTCCCTCTCACGTCCGCCTAGACCTGGGCGGTTGCAGGGGCGGTTCCCTCTCTTGTCTCACGTCCGCATGGTTTAATGCGGTTGCATGGGCGGACACGCCTCTGATGCGTGCCTCTCGCGTGCCTCTCTTTTAATCCCTTATAATATGTAATTATTTTGGCATTTTTCCTACATTTTAACACATATAATACATAAGTTAATATAACAACATAATTATAGGAAAAACCCAAGATAAGTGAGAAACATTACTAAAAATGCTGCAAATTATAAGGTGATTAAACCTTAATAAGTTTATATGTTTTGCACTTATCAAACTTCCTCACACTTGAATTTTGCTTGTCCTCAAGCAAAATAAGGAATAAAATTATCTCTAAGCCATAATAATAAAACAAGATTAAATAAGTGTAGAAGGGAATTTAGACAAAGTGACAATTGAAAGAATAATTCTGCTCTTAGAAGTAGGTTTTTATAAACAGTGAAGAAGAACAATTTAATAAAAGCATAGAAAAACTAGACTGCAGAAAACAAGTTAGATTAACCTGGGATTTTCAACCAATTTCAATTCTCTAACCCGGGATGACAAGGGATGTGAAGTAATGCCTTATTCCGCAATACCTTTCAACACCACATACTCATGTTTATAAATATAAATTGCAATTTATTATTTACATCTCTTTTTTTTTATGCGAAGATTGTATAAACAAAACACAATTTTTTTTTTAATTGCATTATTTTTCTGTACCCCAGACTTTTCTCTCTATCCTTGTAGCGGTGTTGGGTCTTCTATCCCAGGTCACGAGACCTTAGGTAGATAGGTGTTAAAGCACCCCAAAGAACTTAATAACCGGATAGACGAGGCCTGTTTTTGGTTAGAAAAATTCATAAACAGTGGAGTACCTTGTCTTTATCCTTTTCTTTCCTTGACTTTCCACATATTTCCATAATCCCAAGCTAAACTAAATTGGATTTACAATTAGCAGATCTATCATATTTTGAGTAAAAATAGAGTATTTTGATGGAAAATAATTTTATACAAACTCCTTAAAATAAAACTATCTTTCAGTTGTCACTTTTTACTCACTTATTTTTTTTATATCATTATTAGAGTAGCTAAAAGCGAGTGTGGCGTTATCGAACAACTGTCATATTTTCAGGGAAAGGTCTCTCCTTCCTCACACTTAAGAGGAGCAATGTCCTCATTGTTCAGAATTAATTTCAAGAAAAGGAACTTTCAAAATATGACAGACTCATAAAGGATTAAACTCATATAGGTTGAACATTAATATAATAAAGGAAGAACTGAAACTCTCCCCTTGGATCGTAGATTGAGGAAGGTATCCTTCCTCACACTTAAGCTTTGGTAGGGGTGAGACGTTCCTCACACTTAAGTTCGCGCAAGTGTTCAACCGAAGATATCGAAATTCCTAGAGCAACTGAGGTTGCTTCCATAGGCGAGTTCAGCTATATGTTCGAGTATATAATTTATTCTGAAAAGAAAAATCTATATAGCCAGCAGAACTCAAGTGACCCAAAAGAAAATAATAATATGAAAAACATAAATAATAAAGCATAAGTAATAAAGCATAAAATATAAACATAAAGTAAACTGAACTGTTACCTTCCTGTATGTAACAAAAGTTTGACAAGGTTAAAACAGTATTAGTCTACAAAAAGTTAGTAAACAACAGAGAAATATAAAATAAAAATAAAGATAACAATAAAATAAAAATCACTGCGGTGGTGGTGGAGGCTGTGAAGGCTGCGCTGGTCCCTGGCCTATCTGAGCGAGGAGATGCTGCTGAGCTGAGCGGTCTGTGAATGCAACTCATCACTCCGGTCTAAGCGCTGAGTCATCCGTGTCTGCTCAGCCAGCATCCTCTGCTGGGCCTGCTCAAAGCTCTCAAACCTCTGATGCATCTGATGGAAGGCCTGGAGCTGGGTCTGAAGATCCGTCGAGATAGGTACAGGAGCTGGAGTCTGCATCACGTCAGTAGTCGGCACGTAGGGCTCCTCTCCCTGTGCAGTGTCAGCGGACGGTGGGTCGGGATCAGCTGAAGGTGTAGCTCCCGTAGAGGGTCCTGCTACTGTGGAAGATGCAGTAGAAGACCGGGCAGCGCTACCCTTGACCCAGGTACCGTCATCTAAGCGCATAAAACCCCAGCGCCGCACAGTCTGTAGTGTGACTGGGCGCTCTCCTGTCCGGAGCTCTGCACCTCGTGTGATCTCTACTGGGAGGACAGTGAAAAGGTGGTACCAGATGAAGAAGGGAAAAATAGGAGTGATCTTCTTCTTCTTCGTCCTCAGATAGTAGACCACCTTATGGAGCTGGCCGAACATGATGTGGCTGAAGGAGAGGCGCTGAGTGGGTGGAGATGGAGAGAGGAAATAGTCTAGTAAAGCGCAATCCTCATCAGAAGCATCGTGCGCCGCAGATGGGCGAATCTGATGACCGAGGATGTCCAAGAGAAGCCTCTGCTGTAGTGTGGGAAAACTCGCGAAAGGGAGGACATCCTTGTCCTCCTCCCCTCGATGTCGGGTCCTCCGACCTACATCCTGAAGCCACCTCGACTTCGACCTATGCATATGGTCCTCTGTGAATCCTTGGAAATTGTCTGGACTAATCGGGATCTGTAGGATAAATGAGAATGTCGAGGGTGTGATCTCCACGGGGTGATGGCGTACGAAAGAGGTAATGCTCAGATTGCCCGCCCGAGCATTTGCATAAAACTCTCTAACTAGCTCCGCACAATAGAGTCCTGCACCTATCTTCAGGACCGGCGTAAGTCCAAGTCTGGCAAACAGGGTGTCCACCCCTGCAGCCTCTAGCACTTCAGGTGCAAATCTCCTCTCCATAATAAAATCCTTGCCTAGATCGTACCAGGCACGGGCTTCTGCCGAAATGAAACCGTCATCCCGAAGATCCGGATGACGAAGAGGTGCAGAAGAAGATGATGCCCCGGGGCAGTTGCCCCTAGCAGGTCCAGAACCAGAAAGACCACCACGCATACGAGGAGGCATACTAATAATTTTGGAAATTTGAAGTAAACAAAAATTAACAGCATAACAATTAATATTTAATATTTAAACAGAGTAATAATAATAATAACATGAAAATTAACAAATAATAGCAACATAAAAATCAACAAACAATAAAAACATAAAATCAATAAACAACAACAACATAAAAATTAACAAAAATTAATAAACAAAAAGCAACAAAAAAGTTAATATTAATAACAACATAAAGATTAACATTAAAAACAAAGCATTAATATTTGACATAAACATTTTAGCAAATTAGCAAAAATAGAAAATAAGTAGAACAAATAATATGAAATATAAACAAAAATAAAAAATAAAAATAAAATTTAACAACATAAATTCTGTCGAAAATTCGACAGAACCTCCCCTAAAAATCTTTGATTCTCCACATTTAATTCAGTCAAACTCAAGGTAATTTAATACCGTCATCACACAAATCCACATATAACATCCTATAATCATAACTTATTCTTTTAATAAAACAAGGCATAATAAAATTGGAAAATGCAATTTTTAACAAGCAATTTTCGTAACTCTTACATACCTAAATTGGGATTAATCAAAAACACCAAATCTAAGTGTGATAAGTGAAGATTTGACCTTGTGTATGTATATTATGATTAATAGAAGACAAATTCGAGGACAAATTAGCAATTTAAGTTTGAAATTTTTGAACCTGTCGACTTAGGGTTTCGAAAATTCAGCCTCTAATTTCTCCTAGTGTAGTTCATCATTTGTGGATTTGAAGCTATAGAAACGCAGAGAACGGAAAAACGAAGATTTCGGTACTAACCTTGCGTGATTCGGTCGAGAATTGAAGGAGTTGTGGTGATTTGAGGGGGAGGGGAGTCGCGCGCCTGTTCTTCCTCTCTTCGCCGTCGGGTTTGAGTTGGAGCAGATTGAAAATTGGGGAAGAACAGACTGAAACCGAAACGCAGCGCTTTATATTTTTTTTTCTGAATCGAGTGACGTCCGCTTGGACGTCCGCGCGGAGTGAGGCGGACAGGGGGCGGAGCGGTCTTCAGTGGGAGTCCGCTTGGACGTCCGCTTGGCAAGGGGCGGACAGCTGGGCGGAAGGCTAGGCGGACCGGTGTCTGCTTCGTTTTTTTTTTATTTTGATTATACGTATCAAACAACAACAAAGTAAAAATGTCAATAAATTATGAGTTAGTAATTAGATGACATAAAATTAAAAGTTAGTAGTTAGATGACAAAAATTATAAGTTAGTAGTTAGATTGCATAATTAAAGTTCGAAGTTAATTCCCGAAATTCATGTTTAGTAATTCGTGTCCCTCCAATTCAAATGTTCGAGTTCGCTTCAGATGTTAGGCGTTCGCTTCACCAATCTCCTCCTATCCCCACAACTCTCGTAGCTCCGACTATTAACACTAAACAAAATATTATGGACATATAATAGAATAAGACAGAATATTTATAATTAAACGGTGATAATCCGGGGCTTAGGAACTAGAATAATCTAGTCCCCGCAACGGCGCCATTTTGCAAACGTGTATATCTGAGTTGTTAGAACTGGTGTAATTAACATAAAGAAAAGAAGTTTAACTCAAAATAAACGTCGGGCTGCAAACAAATCCCGGTCGTGGTAGTATAGTAAAAATGTAAGCGACCGGATATCGAACCGTGGGACTAATGTACATATTATAGTACCTAAGCATGTCACAAAGAGGGGGGATTAATTGACTTGTTTTTATAAATAAAAAGAAAAGATAAAATAAACTAGTTAACAAATAAACTAAATGGGACTCTGGTTCACGTTAATATAATATATGCTCTTTCATGCTAGGTTTACTGATTTAATTATAATTGTTTGGCAAGATTCCTGTTTTTATCTTAAGGTCCGATGAAAACTCATAAGAACTCGTTCCAGATATGCAAGGTCCGATGAAAACTCAAGCACCACTGGTGGACGGCAGAGGAGTATGAGGAATTTTATTCTTGCAACTTGTACTAACTTAAACGATGAAAATAAGTTCCTACAGTTTTACGGCTTAATTAACCTATCTGTTTGTCACCGATCAGATTAGAAACAGACTTAGTAAAGCATTTTAATAAATTCATGAGGTTTATTAAAAAGATGCGAGAAAACCTTTAAGCGTAACAAACTGCATTAAAATTAAAACCAGTAAAACATATTGCATAATTAATACAAACATAATAATTATTCCCAGAGTATACGTAAACTAGCCCAACATATTAAACAGTGATCTGCTATTTAAATACGTGAGACTAGAGGTGAGACTAATGAAATGTAAAGAAAACAAATGGAGAAGCGGGAGAATAGAATGGAATGAACGAGTGAGTGAAGGTGTAGTGGCACGAAGATGAAATGATGGGGTGAATTGGAACTCCGGAAGGAACCACGGAAGGAACCTCCGAAAGGACACTGGAGAAGATGAATGGAGCGTGGCTTTTATAGGAAGGAAAAGAAGAGGCAGCAGATAGGGAACACCGTGAGGAATTGATTGGGGCGGCAGAAAGAAAGAGCTGGACGCGTGAAAGGATTTGCTCATTGATTGCTTCATTAATTGCAGGGGACAGAGCTGCAACGCGTGAGTGATTTAAGGTAGGCGCCAACTGGTAATGGATATGGCAGATGTAACTTGCAGACAGTCGGCGAAGAAATAACCCGTCGCGTTAATTTCCAGATCTGGACATTTACACGCGTCCACATGGTTGTCCGCTTTATCTTAGGCGGTTGCATGGGCGGTTCCTCCCTTGTCTCACGTCCGCATGTGGTGCATGGGTCTCACGTCCGCATTGTTTAAGGCGGTTGCGGGGGCGGTTCCCTCTCACGTCCGCCTAGACCTGGGCGGTTGCAGGGGCGGTTCCCTCTCTTGTCTCACGTCTGCATGGTTTAATGCGGTTGCATGGGCGGACACGCCTCTGATGCGTGCCTCTCGCGTGCCTCTCTTTTAATCCCTTATAATATGTAATTATTTTGGCATTTTTCCTACATTTAAACACATATAATACATAAGTTAATATAACAACATAATTATAGGAAAAACCCAAGATAAGTGAGAAACATTACTAAAAATGCTGCAAATTATAAGGTGTTTAAACCTTAATAAGTCTATATGTTTTGCACTTATCAAATATAACTAAAATAAAGTACAAATAATGATGAGGTATAAACGAATGAAATAGTATAATAATATGTACATGAAATAATAAAACATCACTAGTGAAAATGTACATAAAATGATGAAAATGATTATAAGATAATAATGATAAAGACAAAGTAAAACGAGTACTGATAAAGAAAATACAAGTAAAAAGGTATCAATGAAATCAAATGAGATAAAATAAGCAAGTAATAAAATAATATAGAATAAGAATAATATAAAAACGAAACAGAAAAATAAATGAGCAAAGATAAATAGGATAAATAAAGTGAAAAGGTAAAATAAGTAAATGGACAAAAGGTACGGGTTTAAAATCGGATGATTTTGAAACTTCATTTTGAAGAATTGTGTTTTTGTGAAATGCTTTGAAAATTGGTTTAAAAACTTTGTCATGAAATGATGGTTTCGTTTTGGCACGCATGGTAAATCGTTTTGAAAAGAAAGACGACGACCATTCTTATTTCGTTTATTATTTTGGGATTTGCTTTATGGGGTGAGAATTTTTGGTGTCTACAAATGGCTCCCTTTGATTCAATTCTGCAAACCTTTGCATAATTGGATCAAGGTTGACGGGGCGCCAAAAATTCTCACTAAGGTTTTGTGATTTGATGGGATGCAATCGTGAGTGTATGAATGTTATTGAAAGTACGAGGACTTATGACGAGCCTCAACTATATAGACCTCTTGACATCTAGCTATAGGACTTATGACGAGCCTATAATATAATTGAAAGTACGGGGACTTATGACGAGCCTCAACTAGACCTCTTGACATCTAGCTATAGGACTTATGACGAGCCTATAATACAATTGAAAGTACGAGGACTTATGACGAGCCTCAACTAGACCTCTTGACATCTAGCTATAGGACTTATGACGAGCCTATAATACAATTGAAAGTACGAGGACTTATGACGAACCTCAACTAAACCTCTTGATATCTAGTCATAGGACTTATGACGAGCCTATGATACTAACAATTAGATTGATTGGGGTGCACGAGGACTTATGACGAGCCTCAACTAGACCTCTTGACATCTAGCTATAGGACTTATGACGAGCCTATAATGCAATTGAAAGTACGAGGACTTAGGAGTGCCTCAACTAGACCTCTTGACATCTAGCTATAGGACTTATGACGAGCCTATAATACTTTAATGGAGTACCGTACTAGTAGCGTAATAGCTGCCTAGCAGGTGGATGTGAAACGATCTTGCGCTAGTAGCGTAATAGCTACCTAGTGAAGGAAAAACGACGGGACCGCACTAGTAGCATAATAGCTGCCTAGCGGGTGTCAAATGAAAGGCGACCGTATTAGTAGCGCAATAGCTGTCTAGCAGGTGTAAAACGAAATGCGACCGTACTAGTAGCGCAATAGCTGTCTAGCAAGTGTAAAACAAAAAATTTGACCGCACTAGTAGCGCAATAGCTGTCTAGCGGGTGTAAAACGAAAGGCGACCGTACTAGTAGCGCAATAGCTGTCTCAGGTGTAAAACGAAAAATTCGACCGCACTAGTAGCACAATAGCTGTCTAGCGGGTGTAAAATGAAAAATTGACCGCACTAGTAGCGCAATAGCTGCCTAGCAGGTGTAAAACAAAAAATTTGACTGCACTAGTAGCGCAATAGCTATCTAGCGGGTGTAAAACGAAAGACGACCGTACTAGTAGCGCAATAGCTGTCTAGCAGGTGTAAAACGAAAAATTCGACCGCACTAGTAGCGCAATAGCTGTCTAGCAGGTGTAAAATGAAAAATTCGACCGCACTAGTAGCGCAATAACTGCCTAGCGGGTGTGAAGATGCGTCAGACAGTGAGCAAATTTTATGGGTATATGTAGATGATATGTGATGTGAGGTGATTAACCAATGTATTAATTGAATTAAACTCCCTATTTATGGATGTAGGTTTTTGTGTGAGTAGACGACTCCAGAGTTGTTTCAAATTTTGAGATGACTTTGGCATGTGGTGATGGCTCCGGTATGGACTGATGGCTCCGGATTATGTTGATGGCTCCGGTGCGGTCGGGTGGCTCCAGTGTGGTCGGAGGGCTCTGACATGATTCATGACCCCATTATGAGCAACGGCTCTGGGTGGTTGGTGGGTTTCGATTTGGATTGAGATTTTGAGTCGAATGGTGGGTTGATGTGATTGGTGGACTTGTTGTGTTTGACGTATTTTGATGTGGTAGATAAATTCTTGGTCATGGATGGATGACTTCGGCCCGGTTATGACTTCACGGTTCTCTCATGATGGCTCCAGGATAGCTTGGGATGGCTCCGGGAAGGGCTACGAGATGGCTCTATTTGGTGATAGCGAGGAAGAAAGGGGCATTTTTCCTTTGAGGTGGTCTCACCCTGGGCGGGCTGCCTACGTACTCAATTTCGTATTGAGATCAGACCATACGTAGTTTGAAACTCTATGGGCAAGGCCTTGTGACGAAATGGCTCATGATATGGATTTGAGGTGGCTCCCGTATTGTTCTCAGACTGTTGGGATGGCCCCTGTGTAGCTTTAGGGATGATCTCAGTGTTTGAGGATGGCTCTCGCATGGCTCTAACTTGGCTTTGTGAGTGGTGCCGACGAGGCTCGAGTACGATGGTGGATAATTACAGGATGGCTTGTACATGGCTCCGGCTTGGCTTTGGAAGTGGTGTCGATGAGACTCAAGTATGACACTGGATGGCCCCGGGATGGCCTGCGCATGGCTCCGAACAGCTCTAGAATGGTTCGATGTAGCTCGGTGATAGCCCGTGATAGCTCAGAAAAGGCTTAGATATAGCTCGGTGACAGCCTGGGATGGCTCTAGTTGACATCTTTTGATCAAAAGTTATGCTTCAACAACTGCAACTAAAGTCAACTTTCAACGAGACTAGGTGGAGTTCTTACCAGATGGATGTTGAAGATGAAACGATTATGATGCATGCAAATATTAAATGCTAGATACGATGCAAAATGTGTATGCAATTTTTGGAGAGAAGGTATGGCCCTATCTCTATTAATATGAGGTTTACGAATATAAGACGTCTTCGGTTTGATCTTGAGTGATTGTTAAACTGGAATACGTGAATCACTTTCCTCTAATGGAGGAATGTGGGTCAATCTCTCGGGAGTGTGGCCGTGTGTGCCAAAATGGTGTGGTGATACTCTCGATGCCCAGAGTAGTATTTTCCTAAGAATTCCTTTTCAAGGTTTTGAACTTTTCGATCCTTACAAATTCCTCACCTGGGGGTAGGCTGTTTATGATTTGGTGCTTAAATCAAATAGTCACTCGCACTCGGGAGACCTTGTGTAGTAAGGTCACACTCATTCACTCACGGTCCCCTTTGGTATGATTGGGACATGTTGATAACAAGTATTAAGCTTATGATTCATGTTTCAGATCCGGTATTTTCAGTTAACGCTCATTGACTTATGAGTCAGAGGTCTTTATTGGGTTGTAACGGGGTTGAGGGGTTTGATGTATGTCACATGGGACTGGAGGATTTGTTTAGGAATTGTAACACCCCTAATACGCACTTAACATTAAATGTTATCGCAGCGGAAAAATAACTAAACAATAACTAAATGATTCGGTGCTACAACACCGTCAACCACCCACGTGGTTAACAAGGCAGAATAAATACAAGTGTACCGGTCTAATGATCAGACTCCCGAGCATTAGGTAATAACAACCATATACACATAACCAACACACCGAGTATTTAATACAAACTGTCGCTGTATACTGTACTCATGATCTCCACTGTCAACTGTAACACAAACAGTATGAAAATATAACGCCACGGGCACAGGCGCATCCCGGGCTCAACATCCAAAATAACCAAAAGTACATCTGCAGCCTAGAATCTACAGCCACTCTGCTTCCTCGATCCTCATCCTGCAGTAAAAATATGGAGCCCCCGAGGGGGTCAAACCCTTGGCTGGTATGGTTAACGCGCAGCCCATCGGCTACCGGGATACGCGCAACTAATTGTCATGATGACATGGCATTCATTTTAAACATAACATAACATATGGCATAGCAACATTATTGCATAGCATAACATCACATACACAGTGGATACTCTTCCACAATAACAAACCAAGAAGGTTAAACAACATAAGAAGCCTAGAGAATGGTTCACTCTCATGTTAAGCTTGTTTACACACACTCATTACCGTTCTGTTATTCGAACGAGTAACTTAAGTCACAGATGGTTCGGATATTGTGACCCGAACACACCACACAAACACATGTTCCCACTAAACCGATCATAAGTCAGAATAGGTAAGCTTTGGAGGAAGCTAGCGGAGATCGAAACGCCAAATTAAGGAGAACAATCTTAACAACATAAGAGTCGAATCTGATTTAGATATCTACTCTTAAACTTACATGCATGACCGGACAACCGGATTCCTCACTTCCCAGTTAGCATTGTTAGAAGTTCAACAGTGGAACTTAGCAAACAATTCACAACAAGTGGTAAGTCATGTTAGACACACACAAGAGAAATGAGTCACATCATAACATCACAATAATATAAACAACTGTAAACTCATTACATGATTAAGTCTTATAACGTCATAAACACACAGAAAAACAAACACACACAAGCTGGTGTAAACCGGTAGGCAACAGACTACAAGAAACCATACCTTGGTCCTGCTTCGATTGATTTCCACCGTAGATCACTCCTATACATGTTTAAGAATGTCGGTTAATTACTTACTTAACTTCAAATTTACTAAGTGTTTAACATGATTATACGACATGTTTTAATGCCCAACCTTATACTTGATTACCTACATTATACCCCCTAGGGTTTATTACTTAAGCCATGCTTTTATTTTTTTTACAAGTTTTGGTCAGTCCGACCCACCGTCCGACCCAACCAACTGGGTCGGACCCTTCCAGTAACTTTCGGGTTTTGAAAAATATTCTACTTGTCCGACCCATGTCCGACCCAAGTCCTCTGGGTCGGACCATTCCAGAAATTTTACCGTCTTTTAAACTCACCCGTCCGACCCCTGTCCGACCCAAGTCCTCTGGGTCGGACCGTTCCAGAACCACTTACTGGCGTCTAACAGAGGCCGTCCGACCCAAACTTGGATCGGACCCCTGGGTCGGACGCCACCAGAACATGCCCACACATTGTCAAATCCCCTCCAAACTTTTCCTCAAGCCTTATAATGTTTTTCAACACCATTTGGCACACTTATTCTCTCATACAACATCCATAAAACTCATCTTCTTTCTCCTTATACACTTACTCATTTCTTACCAAAATTCCTAACACTTATAATGTTTTCTCCTTAGGTTTCTAGGTGGTGTTTCATACCTATGATAACCACTATGCCAATAATGTTTTCTCACCACTACAACATCATCTCCCAAGCATCTTTTCTTCCTAAACAACTCCTTGAACATCTTTACAAGTTTATAGCTCCCCATGCAACAAATCACTTCATCCTTACTCACCAACAATGCACAAGTCCTAAATACAATCTCACCATGATCTTGAAGTGTCCCAAAACATTCTTTTGCATTCTAAATCCTCTAGAATAATGCTTAAGTCCCTTTTTACACCTTAAAACACCATAATGCATGTTCCTTTCACTAGTTGAACACTTAACCATTCTAAACATTTCCTAACTTACCAAACTCATTTTAAACCCTTAGAACTTCTTGTTTATTACCTAAAATTTGACATGAACTCTCCTAGAACATTGCTAAGCCAAAACACATTGTTTTCACCATTAAACAATCAAGGACACTAAAATCCATCAAGCACATTCTTATACACAAACTTCACTCATTTAGCACTACATCACAATATAGTGCATAATTTAAATTGCTTGGCACTTAGGCCCTTAAATAACATGGCTCTTAGGCCCTTAAGATGCATAAATCTTAAACACTGAATTTCCACAATATATTTGCCTTTGACCTGCAAATACACTCAACAATACATATGCCTTTTACTAAGCCCTTGAGAGCATTTTTCTAAGTCATTCACCATTGGCTCCTTAGATCATTTTTAATAACCAATATAAGCTCATTTCTCCTAAGGCTTTAAACTACATTAGGTTAGCATATTTACCTCTTTTCCTTACAAACTTCTTTCTTGTTTCCTTGTTTAAATCGGCAAGGCTTTTAGTTGCTTGTCAACTTCTAAACATTATACAAATGATAAAATGAGTATACAAGCTTTATGCTTCATCTCATTGTAAACCCTAGATTATACATTGTCTTAAAAACATTAAGATAGTTGTTTTACCTTAGAACTTGAAGAGAGTTTGAATATATATCAAGAGAAGACTCCACCTAGTCCATGAAAGGTTGAAATGAAGCTAGAACAAAGCAACATAAGGACACCATTAAGGGTGATTTTCGGACAACACAAAAACATGAGGGAAACATCATTTTTCTTTGAGTTTCCTTACCTTGAAGCAAAGGAGAACAATAATATGTGAAAAGATGAGCTCAAGCTCCTCCCATGGAGATTCTTCTTGGCACCAAAATGGAGCTCTTGAGATTTTGAAAGGATAGAATTGAAGAGCTTGATGAGAGGAAGAGAATGGTGGTCTTAGAATTTGATTTGACAAAATGAGCTAGGAGATACAAGTGGTCAAAGATGGAATTGTGTGTGGTACTATTGCAAAACGTGAATGGAGAATGGAGAAGAGATAGAAGAGAGCTTGGAGGCGTGGGAAATGAAGAGGGAAATGAGAGAATGAGATAAGTTTGTACGTTTTAGATATTTAAGTAGTAAAAACAAATAGTACTTTCTACTTTACTACTTTAGTTAGCTTATTTTTTTGTTTAAGTATGGTGAGTCATCAAGAAAACCGGCCCCCATATTATAACAAGGGGTATTTTAGTCTTTGTTGACCAATTGTCACACTTATATTGACATATGTTATAAACTTGCTTATTTTGTTACTATTCACTAAAACAAGGCACATAGATGTGAAAGTTTTGATTTCCCATTGATATAGACTCCCAAATGTGTTACTAAGTAGTACACATATTAATTAAAGAGTAATGATGGGCATTTAGCCATTCAAAACTCATTTACAAGACAATTTTTCAAAAATGTGCTTTAAGACTCCTTAAAGCACATTTTGTGTTTTAACTTGTTTTCAAGCTTGGTTTTCTTTGGTAATTGGTTTAATATGTTCATTAGTATATAAATAAGGTCTTGGTAAGCTCATTAGGTCTCACCCAAGCTTATCCCAAGCTTAGAACACATTTTAGCCCTAATTGACCTTAAGGTATTTATTTGTGTTTTCTATGGTTTAAATTGTTTACTAATGTTTCTAAGACTTTTTAGTCTTAATATACCATATTTAAATGTTTAAACAACATACTAAGGTTTGGGGTATTTCAATCTACCCCCCTTAAAAGAACTTTGTCCTCAAAGTTCACACTTCCACATATCCTAAATGTTAGAACACGGGAATACATATAAAAAATATTTCCATAACAACATTAATAACACACTTACATAACATTGGACACAAGGTCCATACAACAACGTCATTCAAATACAACGGTCATACTTACATAACATCGGACACAAGGTCCATACAACATAACATCGGACACAAGGTCCATACAACATAACATAGACGATGTATTTAAATAAACGTCGTACACACATAACCAAAACGGCTCTACCTCCCTTAAAATAGGGGTACGCCCCGTACCCTATACACATAAACACTAAGAAGTAAATAATGACGGGTACTTCGCCTTCATCTTATCTTCCAGCTCCCAAGTGGCCTCCTCGACGTCCTGGTTAGACCAAAGAACCTTCACCAGTCTCACTGACTTATGGCGAGTGTCTCGAGTCTTAGTATCCAGAATCCGTACCGGAGTCTCCACTGATCGCATGATCGGCTCTAAGGTTAGCCTTTCAGGCTGAAGCACATGAGACGGATGAGACATATATTTCTTCAACTGGGACACATGAAATACGTCATGTACCTTGCCCAGTTTGGCGGGTAAATCAAGTCTGTAAGCTACCGGGCCGATCCGCTCCGTCACAACATAAGGCCCTCATATTTTGGGCTCAACTTGCCTTTCTGGCCAAAACGAAATACTCCCTTCATGGGGGATACTCTGAGAAATACCTGATCACCCACGGCGAACTCCAGGTCACGTCTGTGCACATCTGCGTACGACTTCTGTCTATCTTGAGCTGCCTTGATGTTAGCCCGGATCTGGCGAACTTCTGCCTGAACTTGTTCCAGATACTCTGGTCCTATAATGACCGTCTCACTCGACTCATTGCAGCATAATGGCGTGCGGCATGGTCTACCGTACAAGGCCTGGAAGGGAGACATTTTGATCGATGCATGGTAACTGTTGTTGTAACTAAACTCGATCAGATGTAACTTATCAATCCAGCTGGTCTGAAAGTCAAGTGCACATGCACGTAACATATCCTCAAGTGTCTGGATGGTGCGCTCACTCTGACCATCTGTCTGTGGGTGGAGCGCTGTACTTAGCTTCAGCTCGGTACCAAGCGCTTCCCGTGTGGATTTCCAATACCTAGAGAGGAATCTGGTATCCCTGTCAGACACAATTGTTTTCGGTACCCCATGATGTCTTACAATCTCTCTGTCGAAGAGCTCTGCCAGTTTTGCCACTTTCCAGGTGTCTTTCATCGGTATGAATCGAGCCACCTTGGTCAGTCGGTCAACAACAACCCAAATCATATTCAGACCTCCCCTTGTAGGCGGAAGCCCTACTACGAAGTCCATAGAAATGTCATGGAACTTCCACTCAGGCACTGGCATTGGCTGTACCATACCACCAGGCCGTCGGTGCTCAAACTTGACCTTCTGACAAGTGAGACACCTCAATACATAATCAGTAACATCCTTTTTCATGCCAGTCCACCAAAAATAACGTTTCATACCCTTATACATCTTTGAAGCTCCGGGGTGAATCGAAGTCGTAGAATAGTGGGATTCACTCAGTATGCGCTCCTTCAGCTCAGCGCTACTCCTCGGAATACACAGTCGGCCATTCAGCCTAATCAGGTCATCATCGTGGAGTCGGAAGTCGTACTTCTGACCCTCGAATGTGCCATCAATAAGCTTCTGCCTGATCTCCAACATATACTGATCCGTCATCTGAGCACTCCGCACCTCTTCAACCAAGCCAGTATGAGAGACTAGCGAATGGAGAGAGTGTGCTCGGCGACTCAATGCGTCAGCTACCACATTTGCCTTACCCTCTTTGTACTGTAGATTAATGTCGTAGTCGTTTAGAAACTCAACCCACCTTCTTTGCCTCATGTTCAACTCCTTCTGAGTGAACAAGTATTTTAAACTTTTGTGGTCAGAATACATTGTCACACTTACCCTATACAAATAATGTTGCCATATCTTCAATGCGAAGACAATGGCCCCCAGTTCTAAATCATGGGTAGGGTAGTTCTCTTCATGCTTCTTCAGCTGTCGGGAGGCGTAAGCTACGACCTTCCCGTGTTGCATCAACACACAACCCATACCTCTGCCTGATGCGTTGCAATAGACCTCAAAACCTTCTGGACCGTCTGGTATAGTCAGGACTGGTGCAGATGTCAGAGCATCCTTGAGACTCTGGAAAGAACTCTCACAGTCGACTGTCCACTTGAATGGTGCATCCTTCTTCATCAAGGAAGTCATCGGCTTCGAGACACTGGAGAAGTCCTTCACAAATCTCCTATAATAACCTGCCAGACCGAGGAAGCTCCTGATATCGATAACTGTCTTCGGCCTAGGCCAGGTGCGCACTGCATCAATCTTTGCCGGATCAACAGCGATCCCGGCCTCAGAAATCACATGATCAAGAAAGGATACTTGGTTCAGCCAAAACTCACACTTTGAAAACTTAGCATATAACTGATTCTTTCTCAATGTTTGTAACACATTTCTCAGGTGGCTTTCATGCTCACCTCTCGATTTCGAGTACACAAGAATATCGTCGATGAAGACTACCACTGACTTGTCCAACTGATCTTGGAACAAGCGGTTCATTAAGTCCATGAACTTAGCTGGTGCATTGGATAAACCAAACGGCATAACCATAAACTCATAGTGTCCATATCTGGTTCTGAGTGCGGTCTTCTCAATGTCACTGTCACGAATAGCAATCTGATGGTATCCGGATCGTAGATCTATCTTGGAGAATACTGATGCTCCCCTCAACTGATCAAATAAGTCGTCGATGCGTGGTAAAGGGTAACGGTTCTTCACCGTAACTATATTCAGCTCACGATAGTCAATACACAGGCGGAGACTACCGTCCTTCTTCTTCACGAAGAGGATCGGCGCTCCCCATGGTGAAACGCTAGGGCGGATAAATCCCTTGTCAAGTAGGTCTCTCAGCTGCTCCTTGAGCTCTGTCATCTCTGCTGGAGCCATACGATAGGGCGCCTTCGCAATTGGTCCGGTGCCCGGAACCAAATCAATTTCAAACTCAACTTCCCGTGCTGGCGGCATGCCCGGCAGTTCCTTAGGAAATACATCAGGAAACTCCGACACTACCGGCACATCTGGGCTAAACTCTGGATCTCTCTCTATGTCCTGGACATAGCAGAGGTATACATCACTCCTCGTCGTAGTTCATGATACATAGCCATGGCGGTGATGATCTGAGTCGAAGGCTCCCTGGGCCTCTGGCGGTAAGATATTGTAACCCCAGACGGACTCCAAAGAAGCAGACGATGCTCGGCACACAGGATTCTGCTCTTGTACCACTCCAACCAGTTCATCCCGACAATCACATCAAAACCAAGTCCGTCGAACTCTATCAAGTCGATCGGAAACTCTTCACCTCTGATTCGCACAACAACATCTCGGTGGTAGCGGGTACACCTGATCCGCTCTTTCGACGGGAGAGGACTAGGAAGTCTGGCATCTCATCACCGTCTAACCCTAGCCTCTTCGCAAAGGATAGCGAAATAAATGTATGTGAGGCTCCGGAGTCGAACAAGATCGAAACGTCCACGCCATTGACTGGAAAAGTACCGGTGAGGATTGTGCCGCTCTTGCCGGCTTCTGCCTCATTGCAGACACTCAGTATACCTCTCGTTCCGAGAGCACAACCTAATTCAATGGCAAACTAATAAGTATTGGGTAACAACACGGTTGATATACTTCAACAACTCCACTTTATTGATTAACACACTCTTCTTACATCATACGTTGGTTTACACTGTTGGCATAACTAACACATATATAACATCCTTAACATACACTGGCTTAACACATTACATAATTATACAAGGCCTTAAAACTGTCTGAAGGTCAAATTCAAACGTCCGGGTTTCATGTGTGTGGCATTGATCACTACTGATGGTGCGGTATTCAGTTTGATCTTCCTAATGCCATGATATAGCATCCTTGACTGCCCACCCATGATTAACACATCTCCTGATTTTAGTACTAACTTCTTTGCGAGATCAGCAGGCTTCTGCTTGCCATATATAAACACTGCGGTATCACCAATGGACCAAGACACCACGGGTACTCCCTAACTTAGAGACTCGGGTGACTCGTCCTTATCTTGGTGTAAACCCAACCGTCCACCTTTCTGGTAGAAGTTCACAATGCATAAATCTGCTTTAACACTTGGAATTGAATCCGTTTCAACTTGCTGAGCAATTCCCACGGCATGGTTAACGACCGCAAGAAACTCCTCAGGTATCATCGGTACAGTTGCTCCATCTTCAGCTCGCACTTCTTGATATGTCTTGGTGTAAGGATTCCAGTCCCTACCCATGCAAATCATCTTCAATTTCATTCTTGATCCGTTCGGATATTCGGGTGTGTAGAATCCTACGGGTGTTGCCCCCAGTTCATTGCATCGTCTGATGATGTGGATTTGTGCCTCCGGTGTCAGGTATCCATTTAAGAGTATCATACCTGGCTGGATAACCTGACATTGTTCCATTGGAAAGTCGGTGATGTTGATGGTGGTTTCTTCAGGGTTCGGTGTGGGTGGGATTGGATAACATATATTGAAGGCTCCTTTAAGTTTAGAATTATCTAATTAGGTGACTTTCACATTATACTTTAATTCTTACTCACATGGTAGTACACTTGGACTCACTAACACACACATGCATGAAATGCGATATGCAATCACTTATTTCACTCAACAGTTTAGGCGGTACCTGGTCTAGTAGAGGGCCCTGGCGCCTCAGACCGGTCCACCACATGCAGGGTGGCCTTGCTAGGTCCGACCCCTTCCCTTCTGGGAATCAGTGCTCCTCTGATCTGTGGGTGGCTGGTTAGCCGTCTTCGGGCCATCGATGGTCGCTGTGGCCTTACCCTTCCACTGCCCCTTGGGCTTGTTGACTCTGCTGTTGGGGTTTCAGTAACACTCATAGTCACGGTGACCCCACTTCTCGCAGTAGCGACACTGCACGTCATTTCCTTTGTAGTCCTTGCCGGGGTGGTCTCCGTTACACCATTTACAGTAGTAGTGGCGCTCCGGTCCAGAACCCGTGCTAGCTGCTATCACAGTACACAATCAATACTTACTTCACAACTTAACAACATACACTTCAACTTGTCACATATGATTAAATAATTACCCTTAGGCGGGTAAGAGCGTAGGGGTTTCGCCGCGTATGCATATGTGAGCTTCAGTGGCTCCTCAGCTGTGGTGGTTTGGGCTTGGCCCTTGTCACCCTGGTGCTGACTCTTCTGGGGGGGGATAAGGCTTCTTCTTCTTCTTTCCTCCCCGTACCCTGCAGACTCTGGCCCTCGCTCGTGGCCTTGCGCTTGTGCGCGTTCTCTCGTCCCTCAGTCGGACGTAATCTCAACCTTAGCAGCGGCATGATAGCACTCCTGAATTTAGGATGTCAGTCATGCCCCGCAAAACATACTCACAAACTCACATTAATACTCACTTATAGATTACACTTATTACATCACACTGTATTCTAATTACCTGCAAGGTAGTATACTCAGCTGGCCCCATCCCATAGCGAAGACGGTGGCTAAGACCGTTGTAGAAACGGTTTACCAGCACCCGGTTCGAGTATCCCAGGTCCGGTAACAAGTGGATAAGGCCGGTGAAAGCGGTGTAGTAATCGTCAACCGACATCTTATCCCCCTGCCTCAGACTATCCAGCTCCAGGCGCTTAGCCTCTTGAACATGCACAGGGTAATACTTGGCTCGCAGCAGAGCCGTGTACTCCCTCCAACCAAACTGAGGATCCGCCATCCGGTCCTCTCTCAAGCTTCCACCAAACTTTGTGCCGATCCCTTCAGGTAGTAAGCGGCAGGCAAGACGGACCTTGGCCCCAGCAGGCACATCCAAGGTCTCGTAGGCGGTCTCCAATCGGAGATGTACGCCTCCACTTACGTGGGTCGGTCTCCCCATGAAACGACGGGGGTCTCAGTCTGCCAATGCTTTGACCCAGTTGGTCTCCCGTGGCGTGGGTGGCGGTGGTGGTTGAACTTCGGGCTGTTGCCCCTGCTGAATTGCAGCTACAAGTTGTGGGACCATCTGGGCTACGACGCGGCCGCTACAGCATGGCCATGACTTGTTGCCGTAGGTTCTCTCCCTGGTTCCCAGTATCACCAATTCCGCGCCCGCGGCTCGACCTCGTGGTCTACCTGACATCTGAATTCACACGAACATTATTAGCATTGTGCTTGCACACTTATCGATTCTAACGGTTGTAACGTTTCCCCGACAACAAGGTATCTCCACACTTAGTTAGTGGTTAACCTTTCCATAACTGCTCACTTAGGTAACTGTGGTTAGGTTTCCTAACTCGGTATATTCCTAAGCTCGGTATTCTAGTCATCAGAGCGATACTTCGCTCTGATACCACTTTTTGTAACACCCCTACTACACACTTAACATTAAATGTAATCGCAGCGGAAAAATAACTAAACAATAACTAAACGATTCGGTGCTACAACGCCGTCAACCACCCACGTGGTTAACAAGGCAGAATAAGTACAAGTGTACCGGTCTGATGATCAGACTCCCGAGCATTAGGTAATAACAACCATATACACATAACCACATACCGAGAGTATTTAATACAAACTGTCACTGTATACTGTACTCATGATCTCCATGTCAACTGTAACACAAACAGTACCAAAATATAACGCCACGGGAGCACAGGCGCATCCCGGGCTCAACATCCAAAATAACCAAAAGTACATCTACAGCCTAGAATCTACAGCCACTCTGCTTCCTCGATCCTCATCCTGCAGTAAAAATATGGAGCCCCGAGGGGGTCAGCAACCCTTGGCTGGTATGGTTAACGCGCAGCCCATCGGCTACCGGGATACGCGCAACTAATTGTCATGATGACTGACATTCATTTTAAACATAACATAAATATGGCATAGCAACATTATTGCATAGCACAACATCACATACACAGTGGATACTCTTTCCACAATAACAAACCAAGAAGGTTAAACAACATAAGAAGCCTAGAGAATGGTTCACTCTCATGTTAAGCTTGTTACACACACTCATTACTGTTCTGTTATTCGAACGAGTAACTTAAGTCACAGATGGTTTGGATATTGTGACCCGAACACACCACACAAACACATGTTCCCACTAAACCGATCATAAGTAGAATAGGTAAGCTTTGGAGGAAGCTAGGGGAGATCGAACGCCAAATTAAGGAGAACAATCTTAACAACATAAGAGTCGAATCTGATTCAGATATCTACTCTTAAACTTACATGCATGACCGGACAACCGGATTCCTCACTTCCCAGTTAGCACTTGTTAGAAGTTCAACAGTGGAACTTAGCAAACAATTCACAACAAGTGGTAAGTCATGTTAGACACACATAAGGGAAATGAGTCACATCATAACATCACAATAATATAAATAACTGTAAACTCATTACATGATTAAGTCTTATAACGTCATAAACACACAGAAAAACAAACAACACACAAGCTGGTGTAAACCGGTAGGCAACAGACTGCAAGAAAACCATACCTTGGTCCTTGCTTCGATTGATTTCCACTGTAGGTCACTCCTATACATGTTTAAGAATGTCGGTTAATTACTTACTTAACTTCAAATTTACTAAGTGTTTAACATGATTATACGACATGTTTTAATGCCCAAACTTATACTTGATTACCTACATTATACCCCCTAGGGTTTATTACTTAAGCCATGCTTTTATGTTTTTTTTACAAGTTTTGGTCAGTCCGACCCACCGTCCGACCCAACCAACTGGGTCGGACCCTTCCAGTAACTTTTGGGTTTTGAAAATATTCTACTTGTCCGACCCATGTCCGACCCAAGTCCTCTGGGTCGGACCATTCCAGAAATTTACCATCTTTTAAACTCACCCGTCCGACCCTGTCCGACCCAAGTCCTCTGGGTCGGACCGTTCCAGAACCACTTACTGGCGTCTAACAGAGGCCGTCCGACCCAAACTTGGATCGGACCCCTGGGTCGGACGCCACCAGAACATGCCCACACATTGTCAAATCCCCTCCAAACTTTTCCTCAAGCCTTATAATGTTTTTCAACACCATTTGGCACACTTATTCTCTATACAAATCCATAAAACTCATCTTCTTTCTCCTTATACACTACTTTTCTTACCAAAATTCCTAACACTTATAATGTTTTCTCCTTAGGTTTCTAGGTGGGTTTCATACCTATGATAACCACTATGCCAATAATGTTTTCTCACCACTACAACATCATCTCCCAGCATCTTTCTTCCTAAACAACTCCTTGAACATCTTTACAAGTTATAGCTCCCCATGCAACAAATCACTTCATCCTTATCACCAACAATGCACAAGTCCTAAATACAATCTCACCATGATCTTGAAGTGTCCCAAAACATTCTTTGCATTCTAATCCTCTAGAATAATGCTTAAGTCCCTTTTTACACCTTAAAACACCATAATGCATGTTCCTTTCACTAGTTGAACACTTAACCATTCTAAACATTTCCTAACTTACCAAACTCATTTAAACCCTTAGAACTTCTTGTTTATTACCTAAATTTGACATGAATATCCTAGAACATTGCTAAGCCAAAACACATTGTTTTCACCATTAACAATCAAGGACACTAAAATCATCAAGCACATTCTTATACAAACTTCACTCATTTAGCACTACATCACAATATAGTGCATAATTAAATTGCTTGGCACTTAGGCCCTTAAATAACATGGCTCTTAGGCCCTAAGATGCATAAATCTTAAACACTGAATTTCCACAATATATTTGCCTTTGACCTGCAAATACACTCAACAATACATATGCCTTTTACTAAGCCTTGAGAGCATTTTTCTAAGTATTCACCATTGGCTCCTTAGATCATTTTAATAACCAATATAAGCTCATTTCTCCTAAGGCTTTAAACTACATTAGGTTAGCATATTTACCTCTTTCCTTACAAACTTTCTTTTGTTTCCTTGTTTAAATCGGCAAGGCTTTAGTTGCTTGTCAACTTCTAACATTATAAATGATAAAATGAGTATACAAGCTTTATGCTTCATCTCATTGTAAACCCTAGATTATACATTGTCTTAAAACATTAAGATAGTTGTTTTACCTTAGAACTTGAAGAGAGTTTGAATATATCAAGAGAGACTCCACCTAGTCCATGAAAGGTTGAAATGAAGCTAGAACAAAGCAACATAGGACACCATTAAGGGTGATTTTCGGACAACACAAAAACATGAGGGAAACATCATTTTTCTTTGAGTTTCCTTACCTTGAAGCAAAGGAGAACAATAATATGTGAAAAGATGAGCTCAAGCTCCTCCCATGGAGATTCTTCTTGGCACCAAAATGGAGCTCTTGAGATTTTGAAAGGATAGAATTGAAGAGCTTGATGAGAGGAAGAGAATGGTGGTCTTAGAATTTGATTTAACAAAATGAGCTAGGAGATACAAGTGGTCAAAGATGGAATTGTGTGTGGTACTATGCAAAATGTGTGAATGGAGAATGGAGAAGAGATAGAAGAGAGCTTGGAGGGTGGGAAATGAAGGGAAATGAGAGAATGAGATAAGTTGTAAGTTTTAGGATATTTAAGTAGTAAAAGAAATAGTACTTTCTACTTTATACTTTATTTAGCTTATTTTTTTGTTTAAGTATGGGAGTCATCAAGAAACCGGCCCCCATATTATAACAAGGGGTATTTAGTCTTTGTTGACCAATTGCAACTTATAATGACATATGTTATAACTTGCTTATTTTGTTACTATTCACTAAACAAGGCACATAGATGTGAAATTTTTGATTTCCCATTGATATAGACTTCCAATGTGATACTAAGTAGTACAAATATATTAAAGAGTAAGATGGACATTTAGCCATTCAAAACTCATTTACAAGACAATTTTTCAAAAATGTGCTTTAAGACTCCTTAAAGCACATTTTTGTTTTAACTTGTTTTCAAGCTTGGTTTTCTTTGGTAATTGGTTTAATATGTTCATTAGTATATAAATAAGGTCTTGGTAAGCTCATTAGGTCTCACCAAAGCTTATCCCAAGCTTAGAACACATTTTAGCCCTAATTGACCTTAAGGTATTTATTTATGTTTTCTATGGTTTAAATTGTTTACTAATGTTTCTAAGACTCTTTTTAGTCTTAATATACCATATTTAAATGTTTAAACAACATACTAAGGTTTGGGGTATTTCAATCTACCCCCCTTAAAAGAACTTTGTCCTCAAAGTTCACACTTCCACATATCCTAAATGTTAGAACACAGGAATACATATAAACAATATTTCCATAACAACATTAATAACACACTTACATAACATTGGCACAAGGTCCATACAAAACGTCATTCAAATACAACGGCCATACTTACATAACATCGGACACAAGGTCCATACAACATAACATCGGACACAAGGTCCATACAACATAACATAGACGATGTATTTAAATAAACGTCATACACACATAACCGAAACGGCTCTACCCCCCTTAAAATAGGGGTACGCCCTGTACCCTATACACATAAACACTAAGAAGTAAACAATGACGGGTACTTCGCCTTCATCTTATCTTCCAGCTCCCAAGTGGCCTCCTCGACGTCCTGGTTAGACCAAAGAACCTTCACCAGTCTCACTGACTTATGGCGAGTGTCTCGAGTCTTAGTATCCAGAATCCGTACCGGAGTCTCCACTGATCGCATGGTCGGCTCTAAGGTTAGCCTTTCAGGCTGAAGCACATGAGACGGATGAGACATATATTTCTTCAACTGGGACACATGAAATACGTCATGTACGATTTGAACTTTCTTCTCATTTTTGTGTTTTTGAAATTGCATTTGGCTCATCAACTTTCTCAAGCATTCTCTACTTTGTATTTTGGCTTTCAGCTTTGGAGTTGCATTGACTCCTCGATCTTCTTGAACATTTTTGGTGTTCTTTTTTGGTGTTTGACTTTGGAGTTGCATTGACTCACTGATTTCTTCAAACATTTCATTTATTGTGTTTGTGAAAGATGGTGGGGAGGGGCCATGGCTCCGGCTCCTTCGAGCTCCTCTATTGCAAGGGCAAGTAAGTATATGTACGTGGGTTGGCATGTTGTGGAGTTCACAAAAAAAGGTTTATCGTGAAAGGCTCAGTGGGGCTAACTAAGGGATTATGTACAGGACAGTCAAAGCTTTTTGGTTTTGTGAAGATTTTTATTCCTATGTGCCTCATCATTCTCATTAGTCAATGATTGTTTTCTTACTACTTCTCGGATCTTTGCATGAATCACAGTTCGTATCATGTTTATCAACACAGATCTGACTATGTATTGTGCCTCTCCATGTACTGAAGGAATGCACATGTCGCTCGTGGTTTTACCTCAACTGGCTCTCTCTATCTTCCCTCATCGCTCAGTAGATCATCCAATACACTCAGTTGAAATTCCAGGGAAAATACCGCTCTCCACATGCTACACATTTTATGTTGTGGGGCTGATTTTGATTAAACTCATGTGTGAGTCGACGGGTCGAGAGTTTAGTGGTTCATGCACTCTGTTCAATCGATCTCTCAAGATTTTCCTAAAGATGTCATTTCGATACGCGATATGCCCATGCAACTATCTACAATGCAATATATTGTGGTAATATGGAATTACTACATATAGGATGCATGAAGTATTGACAATGAAAATGATTGAATTTTGGATTTTGGTTGAATGTTTTTGTTTTGGATGCAATGCATGAATGGTAAGATTACACCCAGTCTCGCTTGAGTCGGTTCCCGCTGGTAGTCCATGAAGCTCATCCTGTCACAATTGGCCCTGAAGTTGGTCTATGTGAGAGAAGATGTTGGGTGTGATGTGAGAGAGGTTGTTTCAGAAAGATATTCGGTTGATGATTGGCTTCTGGAGTTTTGGACTTTTAGGGGGTGACCACTCCCGCATGGTGGTCCTACAATATGACAGTGACTGCATTTTTGGGATTTTTGAAGGTATGATTTTTTGGATTTTTGGGTGTATGATTTTTTTTGGATTTTTTTTTTGATGTATGATTTTTCTGGTATATGCTTTTTGTTGTTATTGGTCTCTATGTACATGGTATGCCGAATGGGAAAAGGTTTGAATCTCTGGTATTTCTTGCTATCATTTCGAAGATCATGTTGTCGCTCGTGGGCAAAGACAGTTAATCACCTGCAAAAACGGTCACCAAAAAGAATCTAACAGATGCGAATGTTAGTGCGCTTGAAAAATGGAATGAATGTTTGTGTGTGATGTGTTGAGAATGCAACATGTGATCATGCAATTTTTGCAAGATGGGTGTGATTCATGCATGATTAATGAATGTGAACTGATAGAAAATGGGAAGAAACAAGTTGTGCTTGCTAAAAGAAACCAAGTTTTTTAGAAAAACGGATTTGAAAACACGTGTTTTCGAAGTGGTGGGTTTTCTCAATATGAGTTTTGACGCTCGATCATTCACAAATAAAATAGGGGCTGGGGAACCCTATGCACGTTGATCTAAATAAATTCGAAGGGAATGTATAAACATATACATGTAATCTATTCAGAACGGACAAGAGAGAAAAGAATCATAGGGAAATCCTATACATCATCAATCCTAAAAAGTCATTAAAAGGGGAATGTTGAGCTAAACTTCTTCTAATCTCTACTCGTCCGCCTTCGGGCTTCTGAATAACTGCTCACGCTCGGCTTCTTGGTCGGCTGCTCGCTCATCTTTGGGTTCTTAAGCGGCTGCTAGCTCGTCTTTGGGTTTTTGACCGGTTGCTCGTTCACCTTCGGGCTCTTGACCGGTTGCACGCTTGTCTTCGGGTGCTTGACCGACTGCTGGCTCATTTTCAGGCTTTTGCAGTGAAGCAAAATTGTGATGAAACAAAACGAGTTGGTGTTCTTCTGACTTTCGACAATTTGAAATCGAACCGGTGTCACTAGTCTTCATGTCGCTTGACTCGGGTTGGTACACCTCTGATTATGTATACAGTTGGTGTTGGTCTTCATTTCACTCGGCTAGCTCCACAGGTTGGTGCGCCTCTGATTTTCAGCTCGATCCACTCCGACGAGGGAATAAGGGATATATTCTTGAGAAAGGAAAAAGGTGAATGATCAAGCACAAAATCTTATGAGAAAATCCACCACTTTTGTGAAAACACGAAATGACTAGTAAGCTCCACAGTAATGACCGCTACTCTTGAAGGTGGGTAGAACTTCAAAAGTAACGGGTCACAACATGGGGACTGAGTCATTTATTTTGAAATACGTTTGTGAAAATCAACTTTAAAAACTGTTTTCGAAAACTATTTTGAAATAATGATGGTAAAGAATGTTGTTTGAAACTCGTTTGTAGAAAATAGGTTTTCGAAATCTATTTTTGAAAATTGTTTTGGAAATAACATTTAGTGAGATAAAGTTTTTGAAGATGAATTGATAGATTTTGGAAACCCCATTTGTGTGTAAATATTTCGTGGAACTCTAAATTAAACAAGCTTGTAACAGCTTTTAGGGTCATGTAAACGAGAATTCCGAACATTTTAAAAGGGATTGGTTTGAGAAAGTGGTTTGCACACATGTATAGCATAAAGTAAATCGTGGCTATATTTGATGTGGAGCCGTAAGTGTTAGTGTTGAGATAATCACTTTCCAGGTCAATTATGACTCCGTCTCACCGAGGGAACCATCATTCCTTCATTGTCATCTCTCGGGGTTTTTCTCTGCTATGCCCCTTGCGGGGCACGTTATAAAGAAGGCCCCTCATCGAGTGAGTAAGTTCGAAAGGTCAGGACACCCGAAGTGATAAGGAAACATATGCCACGGCCAGTGATGATCCGACAACACCCCACTTTTCGGGAAACTCGGGGAAGTACTGCATGAGAACGGGTCTCTCGTCATCTGCATGGTCAGGTGTGTCTAAAGTCCAAATTATTCACTCACTACGTTGTGCCATGTATGGGTATTCGGTAAATACGAGATCCTCTATGGACGTGTAGCGTGACATTGGGCTCTAGAGACACCCGTGGTGCAGAGGAACAATGGAGAACTGAGCCCATGCAATCTTCAGGGTAAGACAGAAGGGTGGTCAGACAGGCGGCATACAGAGGGGGTGACTACCCATAACACCCGACCTAGACACCGGACCAGGCAGCTGGACACCGAAGGCTCATGGTTCACTATATGCTGGCTTAGACTCGGATAATGGAAGGTATTTTTGGATCATGAACCTGCAGGGCGTAGGTCAATGACCATCTTGCCCCGTGGGTTTAGTCATTTATATAAATGACCCAGCTCATGGGAAATCAACAGTGGACCGGTCGGGATTCCGTGACTCGTGGAAAAATCGGGTGACACAGAGGAATGCATGTCCTAAGCTACCCTCCCATGCACCCCACAATCACAACATAAATATAAAAGCGATGAAGTCAGTATCATCCTATTTGCTAAGAGTTTTATCTTGAAAGTGTTTCCAAATTGGTTGTTTATTAGCTTAGAGGGAAGTTAGCTTCATTCAATCCTAAGTGTCTCTTTCTAATCGTGAGCTAATCATTAACCCAATTGTTGTAATGTTTGTTGAGGATCTAACAAATCCTAGCTGTCCTCATCAGGCACACACTCTAAGTGTGGAGTAGAGTAGTCCTAGTGGTTTGAAATGAATCTCTTGAAGGTTTTGAAAGAAGTGGGGAAGTCTCGACAATTTTGAATGGAGTTCAGTCTTCCTTGAGTTTGAGAAAAACTTACTCAAGTTTTCCCCAGCAGAGTCACCATTCTGTGGAGGGTGATTTTTCGGTATGAGGGGGGTCTATCAAAGTATGATCTGGCTGAGAAGTCTAGATCCTAAAAAAAAATGCCACTCTGTGGAGGGTGAAAACCCGTTATTCTGGCATCCCTCAAATACCTACTAAATCATCCGTCTTTCCCAGAAAGCATATGGGGAGTGTTAATGAACACTACACCCGCTCTCAATGGGCTCCACGCGGACTTATGCCCTAAGGGCAGAATTGACTAGAGTCGCCACCTAGTTTAACCTAAGATACTAGGAAAGAAGGGAAGAAGGGTTCTGAGAACCGTTGGTTGACTCTGAATTTGTTGCCTATGGATAGGACTTATCTGGTCAGGTCAGAGATTCTATGTGGGTTCGCACTGGGTTACACCCCTCAGAAGTGGCGACGACCACGACTTCGGATTGGTGCCCGAGGAAACCTCGGTCTCCAATTGTCAGGATTGCCTTCTTTCAAAACCTTTTTAGAGAGATTCGTTTAAAAGCCAAGGATAGGATTAGGATGGGAAGAGAGAGAGAGAGAGAAGAGAGAGAGAGAGAGAGAGATGAGTGAATGAGGTAAGCTTTTCTGCCAAGCTAGAGCCAAGAAGAAGAATTGATGAATTCGAATGTGTATAGAATGGAGGATTGGAAAGATTCCGATGTTGAGGAAATGATTAAGATTGGGAGTCCAATGGTTTGAAGTTTGCAGGAGCCGAAGAAGATTTGAGTATCTTGACAGGTATGAAGAACACCTTAGAGTGGGAACATGTTTTTTTATTGGAATGGGGTCGCACCCTAGATGGGCTGCCTACGTACTCAACTCCCTGTTGAGATCAGACCTTACGTAGTTCAGGGTTTCGAGAAGTTTTGAGTGTGAGATGTTAGTCTGTGAGACTCTCGGATCTGTGAGACATTTGAAACCTTGAGATGTCAAAGTCTGTGAGACGCTTGGGTCAGTGAGACGCTCGGGCCTGTGAGACGCTCAGGTCTGTGAGGCATTCGAATCATTGGAATAACAAAGTCTGTGAGACGCTCGAGTCTATGAGACATTTAGAGTGTATAGGAAATTGGAATGGAATTGGAACTGAATAGAAATTGAAGTTGAATCGGTGTTGAATGAATATTGATTTGAATTGGAATTGAAGTGAATTTGGATTTGAATGAGTTTGGGATTGAATTGAATTGAGATGAATTTGGAATTGAATTGAATTTGAATTGAGATGAATTTGAATTGAATTGAATTTGAATTGAATTGGAATTGAATTTGAAATGGGTTTGAATTGAATTTGGTTTGGGCCGAGATTGGAAAACGGGTCGAGTCAAAGTTCAGGTTGATTGAAGTAGGGTCGATCAAAGTTAGACTGGTCAAAGTCAGGTTGGTCAAAGTTGGATCGAGTCAAGGTCAATGTTCAATCAAGTCAAAGCTTCAGGTCAAACTTGGGGTCAAGTCAAAGTTTCATTCAGGGCGAATGGGGCCTTGTTGGGGTTTCGGGTTGAATGGGCCTGGTATGGGCTTTTGGGCTGAATGGGCCTTGTTTAGGCTTTTAGGCTGAATGGGCCTTGTTTAGGCTTTTGGGCTGAATGGGCCTTGTTTAGGCTTTTGGGCCAAATATGCCTTATTTGGGGGCTTAAAATGGATTTGGGTCGAATTGGGCTTGGGCCCAAAATGGGTTTGGGCCCAAAATGGGTTTGGGTTGAATTGGGCTTGGCACCAAAATGGGCTTGGGCCCGAAATGGGCTTGGGCCCGCTTTTATGGGGTAGGCCAATTTTGTGGAGTTGGGCCAAGTAGGTCTTTGATTTGGTTTTGGGCCGAATTGGCCTATGGGTCTTATTTGAGATTGGGAAAATTAGGTCTTGCTTGGAATTGGGTCAGAAATTGGGCCTTATTTGAGTTGTTTTGAGCTTTTGGGCTTTGGAAAATTTAAGGAGAAATGATGAATCAAATTGGGATGAATTTTGAGAAAGTACTTTTATTAATATATGTTATTACAATAAAATGTGGTTTGGGTCGAGGGATTACCCAGTTTATTAGGTGGGACCATGGCTCACCTAAATCTTAGGTTCACCCTATCCTAAGGCTTGGTCCTAAGGTCTAATACTAGAGCTTAGAATAAAGAAATTAACATAAATATATATATATATGTACATGGAAAAACGAATAATTACATGGGTGTGTTGAGTTCAAATTAAAGAATTAATCAATGCACATGTTATACGAATTGAAACAACACCAATAAGAAGCAAAATGATGCATAAACACAGCCCACTCATTTGGAATGAAAAAAATAACAGATAAAAAATTGTGATGGAAAACATGACCGCTAGCTAACAATAGGCTGAAGTGAGGTCCGTAAGTTGAAAGCAGTTGGGTCTATGTTCACAAGCTTAGCCCAAAATCAGATCCCAACAGCAAGACAGACGTCTCGGTTGGCATATGTAACTCAGTCGAACAAGAAATATGGGCAGTGAGCAAACATAAACAAATAAACAACAAACATAGGTGATTTCCGAGTTATGTGTACTGTACGGAGGGGGGAATTGCCAACTAAATTTCAAACGACACACCCATGTGTGGGATTATGACATAATAGCAGCATCTAGAGAATAAAAGAGTCAAGCATGACTCAAAGCAAGTATGAATATCAACAACTGAAGTAGCAAATCGACATTAAGGAAGGTACAGGACTAAAATGAAACACTGAGAAATTAACTAAATAAAACTCAGGCTTTATCCATCTCTTTATCTAGTCATTTTCGTTTTCTTCCTCTTAAACAAACTCCATGAATTTTGCGCAACATCACACAAAATGAACTGTTTTATACCTCTACGCCTTTAGTCATCAACATGATCGCTCATGAATCGGGATTAAGGAGCCAAAAGCATAGCAAGATACTTCTCAGACAAATTCAACATGTAGCAACTCATAAAATAATAACTTCCCAGATTAGAAATAGGTCTTGAAGGGGGAACGAATATTTTAGAGTAAGAAGTAGACAGTAGGGATTCAACACCGGTTACAAATCCTTTCAGAAGAGATTTTAATCATGCACCCATGGTCCGGTTAACTCAAACGACAACAAAGGAAGAAAAGTCAGGCAGTACTTCTACAAATTCACGACAATTGAAATATTAGCTAATCAATACACAGAGATTGAGAAGTAAAAATGAATCAGAAATGAGTACCCACTGGGTGTGATGTATCTAACACCTGCAAGATATTCTCCAGAAGCAACAAAGGAGAAACAAAAGACATTAGTAACCAAGGATAATTGTATATATACAGAGGAAAAAAAACCATAAGCACATTCCACCATTGAACCGATACTGGTTTTGATTAACTTTTGGGCAAACACACTGCAGAGATGTGAATAACTGTAATGGAAACGAATCCGGGTGAAGATGACGGTCCTGTTTGTTGGGAAACTCGGACAGGGTATGTGGGTTGTTCAGATTAGTCACCAGAAAACGAAGCACCATATTGAACATAAGAAATAGCCGAAGGCAGCACGTTAGTCAGACGCATAAGGTACAACTGAGATTCAGGTTCATTTCAGGTGATACATAGATGAAATAAGAGCGTATAATGCTTCAGCAGTCGAGACAAAATCAAAGAAAGGAATGGAAGCGATATGAACGCTGAATGGTTGCCTATTCTTTGCACAGCCTTATGAATCCAGAGACTCCATATTAGAACTCGACAGTGTTTAAGCCAAACCGGAAAATTAGAAGCTCAACAGCATTCAAATAGAACTAAAATTTTTACATCATAAAACCATGTATTCAAGCAGAACCAAAACTCAATATTAGAAAACAATCACTACTAGAAAGTTGATGTTTACCCACGGAAAATTACCCACGACATGCTACCGTAGGTAAATACCCACCCTTTACCTATGAAATACCTACGGTACAGTAAAGGAATAGTTTCCCAACACAATACCTACGGCTTACCTACGGACAAATATACCCACGGACTATTCCGTAGGTATATGGCGTGGGCAGTCTCGCGGGAGACCGCGCTAAGTGGCGCGAGAAATAACCACAGTCTTCACCCATAGGTAAATTGTTGGTAAATTATACCCACGGACGCTCCCGTAGGTAAATATTAGCAAAACGACAACATTTCTCTTCCCGGTAATTCATTGCGTCCTTGGGCCACATTTACCCACGGAATTTACCGTAGGTATTTACCCACGGAAAATACCGTAGGTAAAATATCACCAAAACGACTGCGTTCCCCGTCCCGGTAATTGGTTACGTTTTTAGGCCACATTTACCCACGGAATTTCCCGTAGGTATTTACCCACGGACGATTCCGTAGGTAAAATATTACCAAAACAACAGCGTTTCTCATCTCGGTAATGGGCTGCGTACTTAGCCACATTTACCCACGGAGATTGCCGTAGGTATTTACCCACAGAATATTCCGTAGGTAAAATATTACCAAAACGACAGCGTTTCTCATCTCGATAATTGGCTGCGCACTTAGGCCACATTTACCCACGGAAATGCCCGTAGGTATTTTCCCACGGAAGATTCCGCAGGTAAAATATTACCAAAACGACCGCGTTTCTCATCTCGGTAATTGGCTGCGTACTTAGGCCACATTTACCCGCGGAAATTCCCGTAGGTATTTACCCACAGAATATTCCGTAGGTAAAATTTTATGAAACGACAGCGTTTCCCACTCCAAGAAGTTGGTTAAGTTTTTAGGCCACATTTACCCACGGAAATTACCGTAGGTATTTACCCACGGATAATTCCGTAGGTAAACTATTACCAAAACGACATTGTTTCTCCTCTCGGTAGTTGGTTGCGTTTTAGGCCACATTTGCCCACAGAAATTACCGTAGGTATTTACCCATGGAACATACCGTAGGTAAAATATACTTAAAACGACAGCGTTTCTCATCCCGGTAGTTGGTTACGTTTTTAGGCCACATTTACCCACGGAAATTACCGTAGGTATATACCCACGGAACATACCGTAGGTATTATATTAACAAAACGACTGCGTTTTGTGTACTGATATTTGTTTTCTCTGCAATTTCTAATACTTCAATTGTCTTCTCCCGTTGCCTTTCAAAAAAACTCTTCTCCCGTCACTCTACGAAATTATCAACTCCCGCTCTACGAAATCAGCTTCCCCTTCTCCTGTATTTTGCTTCTCCCGTCGCCCTTCCCTCCTTCTTCTTTCAGCAAATTTATCTCGCAGCTTACAATTGCACACCTAAACCCAAACTCGAATCGATTTTGTCTCGGTACTTGGTGCCGTTTGGCTGCTCCCTAAACTGAAGAAGCAAGTGGTGGTGTCGCCTGAAGAATTTGCTGGTCTCTGGTAAACAAGTAAGTCATTCTTCTCCTGTCTTGTCGCTTAAAGTTTTTTTCGTCTCTTCTGGTAGCTAGAACCCTAGAAATCGATAGATAGGTTTTTGAGCAGGTGTGTATCCGCTGGGTTTGTTTTTTGTTTCTTTTCTTTGTTTGAGATTAGAGCCCTAATTGGTCACTTAAAGCTCTATTCAAATTGTTGTGTCGGTGAGTGGATGACCGTCTGTGTGTCTTCGCATGTGACCTAGTAGTTTCTTGACATGGAAGCCGCCATGTGCTGAGTCGATGATGATTTGTAATTGTTATGGTCATCAGTACTCACCAGTACTGGTTTTTCTTGTTGTTGTTGTTGTTGGTGGTGATGAACCATGGATTGATATATAATAGAAAAAGGTTGTTGCACTATATATATACATGTATAGGTGGATTGAGAGAGAGATGCTGAAAAAGAGGGATCAAAGATGGATGATCAGATTATTATAAAATGAAAGAATGAGATAGTATGAAGAACATTAATTAAAAGCTACATGTATATATGGTAAAGTCTGATTGATTGGAGTAAAAGTAACAAACAGTGGTCGGGATCAAGAGAACGAGCTTACTGATTAATTATATACATGTGGGTGAAGAATGAAGGAGTAATTATGAGATCAGGTGCTCTTTCGTTTCGTCAAAGAATTAAAGGTCAGATAATTGTATATATATTGTAGTGTAGGGTAGGGTTTATTGGATGAGAAGAGAATACTACTGAGGGTGTGGGAGAGCCAGAAAAGAAATATCTTGAAGCTAGCTAGTAAAGAATAAGAACGACATAATTTGAAAGAAGAAACGAAGTTCAGGATGTTTTGTTTGAATAGTAGTCAGCAACTAATATCACAACTGGTTGTTTCATTCCTGTAGCGCAGAATGCTTGTAGTCTTTGAACAGTTCTTTTTTTTACTTTCTATGTTTGTAATAGCTCCTATACTTGTGAATTGATCGACGTAGTCAAGGGTTTTTTCTTCAATTTTGACCAATCGCCCTCCTAATATTGACTCTGTTACACGTTTTATTGAAAAAAATATACATTAATCGCCACTTTCATTAGCGCAGAATGCTTCTTCTTTCCACTGTCCTGTTCGTTTTCTTCTTCTTCAATTGGCTTCTTATTATTGTCAGCCTGTTTTTGATGATCACCACCTGAAGATTTCTTATTATTCGTCTTCTTGCTTTCTGTATGATCATCATCACCAGCTTCCTCGTCCATTTTAGCTTTTGGTGACTCCTGCTGTGGTTTCTTCTTCTTCTTCTGATCATCACCTTTTTTCAAGCTTTCTACAGCAGGAGCTCTCTCTTGCTTCATCTTATTTGCTGATTTCTCTAAACATAGCTCCGCCTGTTTGCCTGATTTGTGAAGCCTCTTGATCAGTGTATCAGCTTCCACGTTTCCAGTCACAGTTACCCTTTGATAGTGGTATTCAAACTTTAATCACAAAAGACCAAAATACTAATTGGCAATGTTACCTACATTTCTGTTTTTGTGATCTTCAATCATGTTTACAAACTGAAGAAGATAGTGGTATTCAAACTTTAATCACTTCTGTTTTTGTTGCATTCACAAAACCTGTTACAAAAAGTTCAAACTTTCAGATATACGCTCAAAGTTACCTATCTTTCTGGCATCATATCTCTGCACATTTTAGCTGCTACATGGCATCTCTTGCATCCTACCTTTCTGCCATCATACCTTTCTGATTATGTTTGGCTTTGATGGACACCGTAGGAACATGATTGAACATGTTTGTGTTTTGCTCTTGAGCCTTGATCTCTGATTTTTCTACCATGCTGTACTTAATATTTCTGCACTTTCTGATCAAATCACAGTGCTCCTATTTTATTCTCTGCACAATTCTCTGGGTATTTCTACCGCTCTAATTAAGTTTCTGTTAAAGCACTTTGGAAACCAAATATTTTTGCTAAAACTGTAGAGACAATGCAATCTTATCCCGCCTGGTTCTAGCTAGTTTCATCATCGATGTATTTGCACTTAATACTACTTACTACTACTATTTTGTTACTGAAATGTGGGCATGCAATTAACCCATCTTCTTCTCCTTTCCACTGCTGTAAATCAAGCCTAGTTAGCTAGAAAAGATGATTATATTATGTATCAAAGGCAAGAATAGAGCAGATTGCTAAATAAGATTATGATCCCATTCTTTTACGGGTTTGTGGACCATGTTCATGATCTGAATTTTGACTTAATTTGCAATATTATTTATGGTTTGATTTTATACATCAGTTTGCATCTTTATGCAATTTTTAAAAAGTCAGAGGTTGGGCATTATTGCAATGGTCTTTATGCTAAGTTTTCAGTTGCTTTTTGCAATTTATATAGAAGTGCTTTTTTGCTTAAAACTTGTCATGTCACTAGTTCTATTGGATATTGCTAAAATCTGAAGTGTGATAATTTTTAGCTTAGTTCTATTTCATAGTGGTCTTTAGTTTTATTAATCTTTGTTTTTAAACTTTTTCAGCAGAGTTTGTAGTTTGAAGAAGGTGAAGCTCACGAAGGCAATTTCTACAATTTGACTACAGGTAAATCTTACTGTTTTTTTTGTTTTCCAATTTTTTCATACTACTACCACCAACTACTAATACGACTAACTATTATTATTATTATATTATTATTATTTATTATTATATTATTATTATTATATTATTATTATTATACTACTACTACTACTACTACTACCACCGCCCACTACTATTATTACCGACTACTACTATTACTATCGACTACTACTACTACCGACTACTACTACCACTACCATCACTACCACTACTACCGACCACTATAACCGACCACTACTACCGACCTGCATACACAATGCTCTCAGGGTGGAGCACAACAGGGAGATTGGCGTGTCCGTACTGCATGGAAGATAGTGATGCGTTTACGCTTCCACATAGTCAAAAACAATCATGGTTTGATAACATTAGGAAGTTCTTGCCATGTAAGCACAAGTTTTGAAATGACACTGTTTCTTTCATTAAAGGAAAAAAGGTACGAAAGAGGGCACCACGAGTAAAGACTGGCGAGGAAATACTTGAAGAAATAACTCAGTTAGGTCTTAGAAAAGTGACTAAGTTTGGCTCTGATATAACAAACAGTGTCATTGCGAAGAAATGCGGGTGGAGCAAGCGAAGTATATTTTGGGATCTTCCATATTGGTCAACCCTGTTGGTAAGACATAATCTTGATGTAATGCACATCGAAAAGAACTTTTTTGACAATATATTCAACACAGTTCTCAATGTCAAGCTAAAGACGAAGGATAATGAGAAGTCCCGTGCTAAGCTAAATGATTTTTGTGCACGCCCTTCATTGGCATTTGATCCCTCTAAGAAGACTTATCCAAAGGCTTCTTATGTGTTGGATAAAGAGTAGAAGGACATATTTTGTGAATGGGTTCGAAACGTGAAGTTCCCAGATGGGTACACTTCTAACGTTGGCAGATGTGTAGACATGACAAACAGGAGGGTGTTTGGTATGAAGAGTCATGATTGCCATGTTTTTATGCAGAGATTGATGCCTATTGCCTTTCGTCATCTACTTCCCTCTGTAGTGTGGGAGGCAATTACCGAATTGTGCCTGTATTTCAAGGAGTTGACTACGACATCCATTCATGTAGCTAACATGCAACGAATGTTGGATGACATTGCGTTCATTCTGTGTAAATTAGAAAAAATCTTCCCTCCTAGTTTCTTTGATTTGATGGAACACCTTCCAATCCACTTGGCTTATGAGGCTGCTATAGCTAGACCAGTGCAGTATAGGTGGATGTATCCGTTTGAGAGATATATGGGAAAACTAAAAAGAAAGGTAAAAAATAGGAATTACGTTGAAGGATCAATAAGCAATGGTTATCTATTGAAGGAAATTACTAAGTTCTCCTCGTTCTACTTTGGAGATGGTGAACCGTCATTCCGTTACAAGTTTGGAAGGAACGATGTTGTTGAGGAGGTTGATGACAATGATCCAGATAGAATCTCAGTGTTCAAAACTATTGGAAAACCTATTGGCAAAGGCACTCGTTTGATCCGAGGAAGGGTTGATTTAGCAGCTGCCCATAATTATATTCTTATGAACACTCCCGAACTTGAGCCATATGCAACGTAAGTTGTGCATCCCAATCAAATTCAATTTTGGTAACATACATGCATGTTATGCCAATATTTCACTTCAATCCACTTTGCAGAATATTTATGGAGCAGGTTTATCAACAATATCCATCCATTGACGAAGCTGCTATGAATAGGAAGATGGAGCAAGAATTTCGGGAATGGTTCAAAGAATTTGTGAGGACACCTTAAACCTTAATATGCTATAAATTATAAATGTTTACCACACTTACATTGCGCTTCATTTTTTTTTGCGTTCAACAGTCCAATGAAGTTACAATCCCAAATCACTACATACGTAGTTTAGCACAAGGTCCATTAAATGTGGCAACTTCTTATCCCGGTTTCATTGTGAACGGTTTTAAGTTTCACACAGTAACCCATGGAGTAGGACGCTCAACGACCAATAGTGGAGTATCCTTATGTTCATCTGCTGAAGGAAACATTGAGGATGATTACACCGGGATGGTAGATGAAGTCATAGAGCTTGAATATCCAGCTTATCCTATGAAGAAAGTATTCGTGTTCCGATGTCAATGGTTTGATACTTCTGAATCTTCCCGTGTTATCCATTCACGATACAAGATCGTGGATGTCAAACATACAAAGAGATTATCATATGAAGGAAGAGAATATGAACCATTTATTTTAGCGGAACAAGCTGGACAAGTCTATTATTGTTCTTATCCCTAAAAAAAGATGTGCAATCTTGGTGGTCGGTGTGTAAAATTAAGGCTAGAAATTTTTTGGACATGCCAGATTCAACTTCAATTGAAGAAGAGACTCAACCACTACAAGATGAAGAAGTTGATGGGATTATCCAACATAATTTTTCTCCAAATTATGATGATGTCCCCATTGAGTTGGTTGATACATCTGGCGCTATAGTTAGTGAATTGCACAGTACTGAAAACCAGGATGATGAGGCTGAAGAGGTTGAAGATCTTGATGATGAATTAGGGATCGATGATGATGATGATGATGATGATGATGATGATGATTTAGAATAGACATGTACGTAGGAGTGAACACTTACGATTACTCAGATTAATGTACCGTTATTGTATTAAATTGTAAGCATTAGAGAATGACAATTATTTATTCATATTTTATATAGAGTCACAAGTATTTTTTCTAACTATATTTTTGTGAATTTAGATATGGCAGGTGATAAGCGAGAAATACATCTACTTTTAGGGTTTTAATTCTTCCTATTTTCATAGCAATTTGTGTCGTATTTCTCACTTATCATATATTTTTCCTAGATTTATGTTTTGGTATGAACTGATGTATTATATGTGTTAAATGTAGGAAAAAGCTATATAAATGGATAGATAATCTCATGAGCTTTCCAACGCAACAAAGGGCGAGTAAAACGGAGTTATAACGAATAATCTGGAGCCGGTTGAACATCGCAATTAAAGACACAAGGTGAGTCCGCCTGATTTGGAGCGGAGAAGGGAGGCGAGTCCGCCTGATTTGGAGCGGACAAGGGAGGCGAGTCCGCCTGACTTGGAGCGGACAACAGAGGCGCAGGACAGACAGAGGCGTCCGCCTCATTAGGCGCGGACAAGAGAGGGCAGAGGAGTCCGCCTCATTAGGCGCGGACAAGAGGAGCTGCAACCGCCTCCATTGGCGCGGACAAGAGACACACATACGTGTAAGCGGACGTGACTAAATTCAGCGCACGAACAGTTTTTCCTCGCGGCGCCGCACTCGAACTGCTCCTTCATTAATTGCAGACGCCGCCTACCTTAATTCACTCACGCGTGACGCCGCCTCTATCTGCAATCAATTCTCTGACTGCAAATCTTCGCGGATCTGCTCACAAATTTCCACCGCCATCTACTCACCAACTGCACCGTCCCTGACTTCTCCGTTGTCTCCTTCTCACTTCCTCTCCTATAAATAAGCTACGTTCCTTTCAGTATTAATCATCCCTTCTTCAAATCCAAAGCTCACTCACCACGTACGTTCACCAACACTTCATCAGCTCTCCGGAGCATTTATCACCACACGACCACATTCAATTCTCTTCTCCCCGTTTTCTCCATTTTTATTTGTTTTTCCACCACACCACATCACTGCCATTAATTAGTATTATTATTACGGACGACGTGGATACAGAGGCGGAGCTAGGATTCAGAGTCAACTTGCTAGCTGGAGTTTTCTCTACCCTTTCTCTTATTTTGTTAAAATGTTGTTTATATATAGTTATGTTTAATTAATAAACTTAAGCCCTCCCAGGTTTGGGATGCGAGCCTATTTTATATGATTATGTTATGTTAAGATTTCCACTATGATTTTATCTGAAGTAATAGTTTAACTCTTGTCCTTCATGTGCTTTAATTCTCTGATCAATTATTAAAGTTATATTTGTAGTTTTCTAATCAACATGCAAGAGCTGAGATAGATAACAAGACGTGGGAAGTTAAACCTGATTAACAGCTAGAAGCCTGATCCGGCCTATAGGTTAATTAGTCTCAAATAGAAGCTGTTCTTTATGCGATTGGTTGTGTCCGGATTAGAGCATTAGTCTGCTGCTAGTTCTAGCAACTGGTTAGGGTTCGTTAGATTTAGTCGTCAACGAATTATTTATAGTTTCTGAGTTTATTACTTAAGTGGTAAAGTTTATATTAATATAATTGATAAAATAGGTGAGCAGAACTAACTCGGGATGCTTTCTTAAAAGACAAAAATATTGTTTTTATTATTTTGTTTTTGTTCAGGTTAGGTTTTTCGTTTATTTCTTCTCCTTAAAAAATGATAAAATCTATTTACTAGAAGTCTCAGTAAAATTAATCCACTGTCAGTTATCCACAGCGAGGTCCCCAAGAGTACGACAACCCCACGAATCCACTATCCCGCAAAACGATTAGGTACACTGCCTAGGTTGAAGAAGTAGTCACATATTTCTCCACCAAGTTTTTGGCGCCGTTGCCGGGGACCTCCAGCACGGTTAATTGATAGTTTTTAAATTTTATTGGGATTTCTATTTTTATTTACTTTTATTTTATTTTCGCTTTATTTAATTTTACAAAAAAAAAATATTTCTTGTATTTCTATATTATTTCTTATTTGTTTTTCTATCTAGTTAATTTTGTTTATTATTTTTCTTTTCTGTTTCTATTTCTTTTCTACTTGGTATTTTTATTTTTGTTTTATAGGATAATTACTGACAATGGAGAGCAGCCACGATGAGGTGAGAAGACTGTTGATCAATCTGGAATGGACACGAATGCAAGAGGAAATATCCTCATATCAAAGATTGGTCCAGGATTATCAACCACCTCAACCATCAAATCGAGAGCCGTATTGGTGGGAAGTCAACCAGGCTAACGCACAGTACAACGAAACTCAGTTGGGGTATTACTACTTCAATCAGAACAAGCAACAATCTACACAGAGGCTAGACGAATTTCTCCTGAGTCAGGCTGAGCCACCAGAAGAGATTCCAGTGGTGACTCCAAGGAGTGAAAACCAATTCGAGCCAGATATTATTGAAGCTACAAGTTCTGATGAGGAGATAAAGAAACTTCTCAGTACATTTTTCTCCGACGCCGAGTTAGAACAAATGTCTGAGAGTTACAATCTTCCTCTATCTCCATCCCCAATACAGGAGGAGCAATTAAAATTCGAAGGTATTGTGTCTAAGCCGGTCAACCAGCTGGAAGAGCGCTATCCTGTTAAGCCTCACCAACCGGAAGAGGAAATTTACATCCTCGAATCTGAGGAAGGAACACCACTACCACCGGTCTCTCATCAACTTCCATCCTGCCTCCATAAGCCTCAACAGCAAGAGGAGGATGTTTACATCCTCCAATTTGAGGAAATGAAGCCAATCACACCTGGTCTCCTGTTAAAACTACGCTACCGGCAGTACCTCCTCAAACACCAGGTTTTGTGGAGTATTCATTTTCCAATTATATATGCCGAAGCACCATTTTGTTTTGATCCAGGTGGTTTGCTTTTAATTATTACTAACTTCGTTCTCCTGGCGAAGATATTATCTACTTTTATTTTTGATCCAGGATAATGAAGCGATAGTCTAGCCAAAGACTAAAACTACGGGCAGCTTACTGGGAGGCAACCCAGTGGTTAAACTTTATTATCCTATTATTATTATTATTATTTTAATTTTGTACCCCACATTAGTTCTATATTATGTTTTTCAAAAAAAAAATTAAACAAAAATTTTCAATTAATAGGGGAGCATATGGTTTTATTTTATTTTTATTTATGATTTTATTTTAATTTTCATTTTTAACAAAGAGAAGTGGAAATGGTGTCTATGCTTTCATGCAACGCTTTTTAGCGTTTATTTTTGGGTAGTGTGTGCAGGTGAAATTCTTATCATGGTATCTGAAGAACTCCAAGGCTGGACACTTGCTTGAACGCAAGTGTGAGGAACACTAATACCCCCATTGTTCGCACTTAAGTGTGAGGAAGGACACCTTCCTCAATCTACGATATCAGGGGAGTCTCAGTTTCTCTATTTTAAATGTTTGTGTCCAGTCTATCACACTTAATGATTATTATTATATCAGTCCATGATTGTCCTGAATGAAATTCTTCATGAGTCTGGCATATTTTGAAAGGTCTTTTCTTGATTATTTTATGAACAATGAGGACACTGCTCCTCTTAAGTGTGAGGAAGTTTAGACCTTTCCCTGAAAATATGCCAGTTGCACTTAATGCCACACATGTTTTTAATTGTCTTCTTGCATTGAGGGAATCACTACTCTGAGTGCTTATAAATGTTGAATTCTTGGGTGAAAATTTTTGCATAAATTTTGAAGTGAAGCCAGGTGACCACCTCAAGAATCTTTCTGCTTTAGGTTGTTTGTATATATAGTTTTATTCAAATGAATCTGTTTTCCCAAAAATTTGGTGGATTAAGTTGATTGGGGAAACTGAATTAGTTTATCTTGGGATTTTGGAAATGATATGAAAGTTTGGAATGAAAGGATAAGGCAAGGTACTCCGCTGATCAAAAATTTTCTAACAAAAGCAGGCCTCGTCTATCCGGTTATTAAGTCCTAGGGGTGCCTTAACACCTATCTACCTAAGGTCTCGTGATCTGGGATAGTTGGCCCAACACCGTTACAAGGATAGAGAGAAAAGTCTGGGTTACGGAAAAACTCTGCAATTCGCAATTATTCAATTGTGTTGTATATATTTCTTGAAGAAGAATGTTTTTGCATACGAAAAGAGTTAATTGCAGTTTAATTTTTGTTTTTGATCATGAGTATGTGGTGTTGAAAGGTATCGCGGAATAAGGCGTTACTTCACACCCCTTGTCATCCAAAGGTTAAAGGAAAGAAATGGTGGAAGATCCCAAGTTAATCTACATTCAGATTTTGTAGTCTAACTTATCCATGCTTTAAAAAAAAATTTCTTTTTCACTGTTTGTGAAAACCTACAACCAGGAGCAGAACTATTCTTTTGATTGTCACTTTGCTTGCTCTGTTTTGCATCTGTCTAATCCTGAGGTTTAATACTACGGCCTTAGAGATATATTTATTCTCTATTTGCTTGAGGACAAGCAAAAGCTAAGTGTGAGGAAGTTTGATAAGCGAGAAATACATCTACTTTTAGGGTTTTAATTCTTCCTATTTTCATAGCAATTTGTGTCGTATTTCTCACTTATCATATATTTTTCCTAGATTTATGTTTTGGTATGAACTGATGTATTATATGTGTTAAATGTAGGAAAAAGCTATATAAATGGATAGATAATCTCATGAGCTTTCCAACGCAACAAAGGGCGAGTAAAACGGAGTTATAACGAATAATCTGGAGCCGGTTGAACATCGCAAGAAAATTAAAGACACAAGGTGAGTCCGCCTGATTTGTAGCGGAGAAGGGAGGCGAGTCCGCCTGATTTGGAGCGGACAAGGGAGGCGAGTCCGCCTGACTTGGAGCAGACAACAGAGGCGCAGGACAGACAGAGGCGTCCGCCTCATTAGGCGCGGACAAGAGAGGGCAGAGGAGTCCGCCTCATTAGGCGCGGACAAGAGGAGCTGCAACCGCCTCCATTGGCGCGGACAAGAGACACACATACGTGTAAGCAGACATGACTAAATTCAGCGCACGAACAGTTTTTCCTCGCGGCGCCGCACTCGAACTGCTCCTTCATTAATTGCAGACGCCGCCTACCTTAATTCACTCACGCGTGACGCCGCCTCTATCTGCAATCAATTCTCTGACTGCAAATCTTCGCGGATCTGCTCACAAATTTCCACCGCCATCTACTCACCAACTGCACCGTCCCTGACTTCTCCGTTGTCTCCTTCTCACTTCCTCTCCTATAAATAAGCTACGTTCCTTTCAGTATTAATCATCCCTTCTTCAAATCCAAAGCTCACTCACCACGTACGTTCACCAACACTTCATCAGCTCTCCGGAGCATTTATCACCACACGACCACATTCAATTCTTCTCTCCCGTTTTCTCCATTTTTATTTGTTTTTCCACCACACCACATCACTGCCATTAATTAGTATTATTATTACGGACGACGTGGATACAGAGGCGGAGCTAGGATTCAGAGTCAACTTGCTAGCTGGAGTTTTCTCTACCCTTTCTCTTATTTTGTTAAAATGTTTTTATATATAGTTATGTTTAATTAATAAACTTAAGCCCTCCCAGGTTTGGGATGCGAGCCTATTTATATGATTATGTTATGTTAAGATTTCCACTATGATTTTATCTGAAGTAATAGTTTAACTCTTGTCCTTCATGTGCTTTAATTCTCTGATCAATTATTAAAGTTATATTTGTAGTTTTCTAATCAACATGCGAGAGCTGAGATAGATAACAAGACGTGGGAAGTTAAACCTGATTAACAGCTAGAAGCCTGATCCGGCCTATAGGTTAATTAGTCTCAAATAGAAGCTGTTCTTTATGCGATTGGTTGTGTCCGGATTAGAGCATTAGTCTGCTGCTAGTTCTAGCAACTGGTTAGGGTTCGTTAGATTTAGTCGTCAACGAATTATTTATAGTTTCTGAGTTTATTACTTAAGTGGTAAAGTTTATATTAATATAATTGATAAAATAGGTGAGCAGAACTAACCCGGGATGCTTTCTTAAAAGACAAAAATATTGTTTTTATTATTTTTTTTTGTTCAGGTTAGGTTTTTCGTTTATTTCTTCTCCTTAAAAAATGATAAAATCTATTTACTAGAAGTCTCAGTAAAATTAACCCACTGTCAGTTATCCACAGCGAGGTCCCCAAGAGTACGATAACCCCACGAATCCACTATCCCGCAAAACGATTAGGTACACTGCCTAGGTTGAAGAAGTAGTCACATATTTCTCCACCAGCAGGTGGTGGGATGGTCAACAACCTTTTATCTAAGAAGAGCAAGGGAAAGGGAAAGGGAAAGGCAAAGGGTAAGGGTCATGAGCAGCCGGGTACTACGGGGACCTCTGCTGAGACGGATGAGGGGGATGAGGCGGATGAGACGGATGTGGGAGATGAGATGTAGTAGTAGTTTAGATGTATCTATGTACTTTATTTCATTTTGACTTGCAAACGTAGTATGTTTTGTCTATAATACTGTATGCTAAGAAGTTGTCTTTTTATTCTATGTCCCAAGTGTAGTTTCTATATTTACTTCCCATCTATTAGGTCGTTCCTGGTCAGGTCACATACTAATGTATTTGTTAACTTAAATCTCTCTCATTTTTTATTTTGTAAGTGTTCCACAACATATATGCAACATTTGGGATAGGATGCAGGTAGTTGATGTTGTCCAGCTCAGAGGAACGAGCGTGGAAATGAAGCAGCAAATTCGACAGCTTCAGAGTACACCAGCGGTTTCAATCCGCTCCGGAGAAACTTCAACCGGAGCTTCCTGTTCCAGTACTTAAATCTCTCTCATTTGCTGCACACTAGTGTGCTTGTGTTTTCATCTAGCGTTTCTTATGTTTTTACTTTTGTTGTATGTTTCCAAAATGATACACAAGAAGAAGAGAGCACAAAGGCATTTCTCATTCTAAACGACGTTATACTCTTGTCAAAGAATGTAAGTCCTTTAAATTATACCTTGAGCCCTGGTTTATCTGTTTGACACAACTTATTCGGCTTCTGACGTGCTTTACAAGTATTGTCATTACAATATTAAAAAAATGCCTTTTACCTGAATGCAAGCTTGGTTACTTATATGTTAAGTTCTTTTTTGCTGCGCTAAATGTGACCTAGCTAAGGTGTAAACTGTAAGAATGAAGCTGACTGTAACTTGCAGTGATCAATCTGCACTTTAGCTAACATATGCATGTTTCACCTCTCTGTATAGTCCAAGGAAGAGATTAGAAGAACTGCTTACGATTCCCTTCTTAACATCAGTAGCAGTTTGTTAGAGTCTTCTCGAGGTGATCCTGATGGGCCTTACTTCAAACTGGTCAAAATGGTACGTCTGATGATAAATATGTTGCTTGTATTTTGACCTAATAATCTCTATTGGTCCAATCTCTTGTTATGGAAACTTAGAGCTAGCTTGATTAATCGTGTACACATCATACAGTTTGATTCCAGTGTCTGATTATTTGCATGTTATAATACACTAGGTCGTTTGTAATAGATCTCACCATAGTCTTTTCTCTTCCCTAATTAGTACAAAACTGTGTTGTCCAGATGATGGGGTATCTCTCCAGTTCATCTCCCCACATGATGAGTGCAGCGATTTCTGCTCTTTCCGCACTCATATATAAGGAGCTTGGTCTATGTTCGTTGATGCCTGAACTAGTATCCTCTGTCACATCTTTACTGATAGGAAAGGCAGCAGAGGTGGTCAAGGTGTGTACCTGAACCTAAGCTCCTTTTTGTTTTGTAAACCAGTGGGAAGTCATGAGGATAGATAAGGGCTGTAGGTCCTGTGGACCTATCTCGGTATCTTTTATTTTTCAGTTTTCTGGAACCTGTGGACCTATCTGTATCTTACTTACACGCACAAGCTTGCTCTTTTATTACCTTTGCCGTCTGTTTTAGCAACATACTGCGATAACTTTGGCTTACACGTAATAGCACTGGTTTTTGTTCTTTTTTCCTCTTGCAACTAATATAACGAATAGCTATCTGCACTCATAAAAGATACCTAAGCTCCTTACTGATAGATAAGGGCTGTAGGTCCTGTTGCTGTGCTTGGAGGGCTGCTACAGATCATCATTTTTATGTTCTTATGTGGCATAACTGCAATGGTATATTCATCTCCCAACCGTAATATTTATTAAGTACTTGTCTTCAGTTTTTAAGCCTAAAATGTATGCTTAAGTTTGTCCGATGGGTGCAGATATGTGGAGCAAAGTTTTCTGAGGGTGTTTTTGTTGGCTCCTTCTTGTCAATGTCATCAACAACAGTGGTATGTTTTTGGTCTTTGGTACTGAGAATTCCTTTGCTATGGTCAGTTTTAATGATCAGAAAATAGACAGATTTAGAATTAGAATCATAATAATTTAAAATAAACATTACTGTCGTTGCTATGAACAAGAAATGGTTTTCCAAGATTTTATCTAAATTTGAAAAGGTTGTTGCATCAAGTTTTCTCAATGTTTGGTTTGTTCATCTTGTTTAAGGTCGTCAAATATCTGATGGAAAGGAACTACAACCATGCTCTCCATGGTCAAGTTGCCATAGGGACACTCATCTTTCAGGTAAGACCTAATCAACTTATGTTTCTGGTTTACGTATACATCTGTTTGGTTCTCTGTGTAATGTTTCTTTGAATGGTTTTAGGATTGTGTTGTCGGTTTACTGTTTGCTTTGCTGACTGTTTTGGGCAGCAATGGTGGCGTTTTGCTAGCATTGATGTCAATGGGAAAATTGTAACTTTTGAACTGTGTATATATGAATCAAAATCTCCTTGCTCCTATGTAGATGAAATTGTTGAATCCTCTGAATGTGTTTGTTGCCATTGAATTTGATTATTGTGTGTATGTTATCAAGGCTTCTAAGGGCAGGATAAATTTCTTTTGGAACATATCCCACTTCATGGCATACTTATTACTTATTAGGTCTCAGAAATTTTAGATGTTCTACTACTGAATTCTTTCTAGTGTACGTGATATTTTGTTATTCTGTACCATCTTTCGTGCAGTGATCAATCTTAGGAATATGGCATTGGTCTCGTGTATCTAGGAATGGTAGCTGATTTCCATGAGTTGATAAAAGTCATAATTGGCTGCCTATGTTGCATGAAACATTTCTCAGTGAGTTGATTGCTAGGGGATATGAACTTGTACTTCTGTCATGTGTTGTGTTTCTACTCCGTATTATTCCATATTGGTTAATGGTCAGAGCAGAGGGTTTTTCAAAGGAGAGAGAGGTCTCAGGCAGGGTGATCCTCTCTCCCCTCTTCTGTTTGTTTTGTGCATGGAGTACCTGAGTCGATCCCTGGACACAGTCAGAGCTAATCCGAACTTTAATTACCATCCAAAGTGTGGTAAGTCGGGATTAAACCATTTATGCTTTGCGGATGATTTGCTGATTTTTTGCAGAGGTGATATTGGGTCTATAAGTATTATTAAGGAGATTCTTGATAAATTCTCTCATACCTCTGGTTTATTCATTAGTCATCTGAAATGCAAAGTTTATTTTGGAGGTGTTCAGGAGGATGAGAAGAGAAAGATTCTAGATACTCTGGGTTTTGAGGAAGGTATTCTGCCTGTTAAATATTTGGGAGTCCCGCTTTCTACTCATAGGCTTGAGACTACTGAGTTTGCTCCTTTGATTGATAAAATGACTGCTCGTATTTCTCATTGGGCTGCTAGGAAACTCAGTTATGCGGGTAGGCTACAGTTAGTTGAGAGTACGCTGATCAGCATTCAAAGATTTTGGGCCAATATATTCTTGTTTCAGAAGGCTGTTGTGCAGCAGATTGTGAGGAAGTGTAGAAGCTTTCTCTGGAGTGGAATGGATAATAATAGGAAGGCTCCTGTGGCTTGGAGTAATGTGTGTAGGCCGAAGAGTTGTGGTAGCTTGGGTATAAACGAAATTCTTTCTTGGAACAAGGCTGCTATTTTATGCATTTTGCTGAGGTTGAATATTGAAGGTGCTGAGAACTCAGCTCTGTCCAGATGGTGTAAGGATTGTTTGTTGAAGCAGGATGATATTTGGACTGTTAAGCTTAGGGCGGAGCATGCGTTTTGGTGGAAGAGTTGCCTTAAACTCAGAGATGAAGTGGTTAGTCAGAATCGACGCGCTGCGTTGGAAAATTGGATTGAGGTACATGGTACTATTAAAGTTCGTAATGTTTTTGATATCATTTTCCCTCTTATGCCTGATGAGGGTTGGGATTTAATTCTCTGGTCTAAGTACTGCACGCCCCATGCCTCTTTCATATGGTGGTTAACTTGCCATAATAGATTGGCTACTAAAGATAGACTGAGAAAATGGTGTGTGAATATTAGTGCTGATTGCATATTTTGTGGGAAAGCTGAAACTCGAGATCATTTATTTTTTGAGTGTGAGTTTAGCAAGATGGTGTTTGTTGAAGTGATGCATAGATGGCTAATGTGCAAGATTCCTATGAATTTCTCTGATTGTATGGCATGTTTGTGGACTGCAAGAAGAAAATCTTCGCTGGTATACAACCTGCGGTGTTCTGCTGTGGGTGTTTTGGTTTATCAGATATGGAGACAGAGGAATGATGCGATCTTCAAGGGTACACCACCAGATTGGAAGTGTTGTGTTATTCATTGTAAACAGGAACTCAAAATGAGATGGGGGAAATTTAAGTTTCATTTTACAGAAAGAATTATAGAATCTGTAAAAGTTTTGATATTTTGGAGCTTCTGAGTAAATAGTGACTGGTTCTGGTACTGCAGTTTGTTGCAGGTGTTTAGTCTGGTTTTTTTAGGATGTAAATTTGGGATGGTTTCTTAATATAGCTTATCTTTCTTCGAAAAAAAAACTTTTTAATCCTGCAGAAAAAGAAAGAGCTACCATCAGAGGCAAAAACACATTGGAGGAGATTGGAGACTAAGATGAGCCAGGGCAATCAAAGATAAAATTGGGTACTAAACATTGTAGTTGTTTAGTTTGAGTAGAATTTGTGTATCATGGATTATGTATATTGTCTTGGGTTTACTGAAGTGATTGCAAACTTCATGGGTATCATTGTATTGATTTTTGTTAGAGGGGAACTTGTGAAAAGGCTTGTGAAATAAAAACTGTGATTCTGTTCTAGATATATTTCGGTTGTAAGCAATGTATTATATTTTTTTTAAAAAAATTCCACACTTTTACCTACGGAATACCCACGGGAAAACCCGATGGTAAACTGGACCGTAGGAATTCCGTGGGTAAACTACAAAGTAGCAAAGCACTTGGCCGTGGGTAATCTGTGGGTAATGCCCACGGAATGTTCCGTGGGTATTAGTATCCGTAGGTATACCGTGGGCATTCATGTGGCATGCGAAATTGATATCCGTAGGTATTCTGTGGGTATTTACCTACGGAATATTCCGTGGGTATTTGTTTCCGTAGGTATTCTGTGGCTATCCACGTGGCATATGAGCATGATATTCGATGGTATTTCGTAGGTATTCTGTAGGTATTTACCTACGGACTATTCCGTAGGTATTTACCGTCAAGGAAAGCCGTAGGTAGTTCGTAGGTAATTACCCACAGAAATTTTATTGGTAGGTAATTAGTTTACCCACGAGGTATTTACCCACAGAACGTTTCCGTAGGTATTCCGTGGGTATAATTGAATACCTACGACATACCCACAGAAATTTCCGTAGGTAAATCCGTTTTTTCTAGTAGTGAATGTACACAAACAGAACCAGGAACTCAACATCAGAAAAACAGTATATACAACATATAGATATCAGGTGGGTTAAGCATCTGAACACCCATAGATGAAATACCCGGATAGCGGTATGGTGCATGTTTCCTGCTAAAACAAAATGAAATCGCAAAACAAAGCAGTACACACATGTTAGTGTCAAACTATAAACTAGTGTCTGAAATGAAATGATGGGGTAAAGAATCTGTCAGTAATGTATCTGAACAAAAATAAAATGAGTTGGTTGGTTATAGAGAATATGTACACAGGAAGGAGCATGAACTCCCTCAGTAAGCAAATTTTGAAACAAGAATGGTATCTTCTGTTTCGATGTATAACACAAATAAACAGACGAAACATAAGCCCGTTGTGTAGACAAAAAGCCTCTCAAGGAGGTTTAAAACAGATAGATAAATCATAGGGATGAAGAGCCGACTCCTTCCTCAGGAATATTTCCCTACAGAGCCTTGTTCTTGCCCTATTCTTGCGTAACCATCACCATTGCAGTTCATTTGGTCAGGAAGAGAGAAAAACATAACAAATCGAGTGAAATCAAGAGAAGGAAGGGAAGAGAGCTCGAAATCGTTTTCAAGGTGAAGCAAAACTCAACTTACACTGCTGGTTAGTAATGAGAACGCGGTCACCAAGGTGAAATTTCCGGTGAGATTCTTAGCTGGTAGAATCGAGGACTTGAAGGTTTGTAGTGGTCTTGATAAAAAGTTGGGATGAACCGAGGGAGGAGAAGAGTTAGATACGGGAAATCCGACAATGAGAGGTGATCGATGTAGCAAGATGATGGTTGTAAGTTTCAAAAGCTTGAAGATGACGGAAGGAAGGAGGAGGCGATGGGGCTAGGAGATTGATTTTCTGGGTTTGATTTGTGTAAGTTACGACATTTCTGAATGGGGTTGGTGATCCTCCGGTAGAAGGAAGCTACAGATGGAGATGTTTTATTTTTTTCCAGTTCGAGAGAGAATCCCCGAAGAACCGATGGAACATTGCAAAAAATAGAAGAAAACGTATTTTGGATGCTGTCGGCTGGTCTTTTTTTTAATGGAACAGTAGGGTTTCCTAGATGTTCTTTTATAACAAAAATGTTAGGGTTTTGGGGACAGATGTTGGGCCAGGGTTTATTGGGTTCGATTGTGACTTTGGGCCTAGGTAAGAGTATGTTTGGTCCAGTTAAAACGAGAGAAAAAGAAACAAAACCACTGATATGCTCTCCCTGGGTTTCGAACTCGGGTTGTTCCACAACTCTCTCCACATTCAACCTAGCTACACTGTGATAGAACTTAGTAGATAGGTAAAGCAAACGGAAATTAAACTCTGAAACGAGCTGAACAAAAATAGAAAACGCCCTACATGCTCCTGCCAGGAATCAAACCCAGGATCAATGGGTTAATTAGTGAATGTGCCGACCAGTTACACCGAGTTAGAATTCAGTATACATATGAGAGGAACAAAACAAAAGCCTTAGCTCAGCCTGGATAACTCCTCTAAAAATGCTACTGTTTTAGAAGAATGTGTACAATAAAATGAGATAGTAAGTCTAATGGTATGGAATATCACTAAAATAAAGTACAAATAATGATGAGGTATAAACGAATGAAATAGTATAATAATATGTACATGAAATAATAAAACAACACTAGTGAAAATGTACATAAAATGATGAAAACGATTATAAGATAATAATGATAAAGACAAAGTAAAACGAGTACTGATAAAGAAAATACAAGTAAAAAGGTATCAATGAAATCAAATGAGATAAAATAAGCAAGTAATAAAATAATATAGAATAAGAATAATATAAAAACGAAACAGAACAAATAAATGAGACAAGATAAATAGTATAAATAAAGTGAAACGGTAAATAAGTAAATGGACAAAAGGTACGGTTTAAACCGGATGATTGTTGAAAACTTCATTTTTGAAGAATTGTGTTTTTGTGAAATGCTTTGAAAATTGGTTTAAAAACTTTGTCATGAAATGATGGTTTCGTTTTTGGCACGCATGGTAATTCGTTTTGAAAAGAAAGGCGACGACCATTCTTATTTCGTTTATTATTTGGGATTTGCTTTATGGGGTGAGAATTTTTGGTGTCTACACTCATGAAATTGCAATTAATTATAGTGCAATTCTTTCTGCTCATGAAAAGATGAAACTAGGAAACAACCTAAAATGGATGAATTGATTGCTGCACTTAGTACAAAGGAAAAGAACTAGCGTTTTTCAAAGAAAACATGCGAAACTAGACTGTATCTAGGATGCCCGTATGGAGAAACAAACGACCAGTCTGATATCAGTCATGACCAGTCGTGAAGGTATTTGCACCTATGCGACAACCTGGTCATCATGATGCCAATTGCTATAAACGCGTTTTATGAGGCATTAGCAACTTAAGAAAATAGGACTAAAATGGGTAGTAAAAATGATCCTAGAACATAGTTGATGGTGGAAATGGGTCCAACCTTTCAATGGACCCTAACCTCACACCAATAATGTGTTAAGTGCAAATCGCGTGGGAATGGACCCCTGCTAGTACACGACAGTAGGTGCTCTAAACACATAGCAAGAGACAAAAATAAGTTCTTCTCACTCGAACCAGGAATCCAAGGAACCGTTTCCTTGGCGACAACAAGAAAGAAAAATCATCATGTAGGTAAGGTTGGTATTACTTCAGATTATGTCATTGATAGTATAAATGTCAATTACTTAAAATTCAACTTGCTTAGTGTTTCTCAAATATATAATAAGGCGATTCATTCATTTCTATCCTACACATTGTAGCATAGTAAGTCAGAACAATGGCAAAGAGTTGTCAATGGAAAAAGGTGGAAAATTGTTTATGTAACTAGGTTGAAGGATATTGATAGTCCAAATCTTCCATGCTTGACTGCTTCAATAGATGACTCTACACTATGGTACAAAAGACTAGGGCATGTTAGCACTTCATTGTTAGAAACTTGTCCAACAGGTCAGCAACAGGTCAACACAGGTCAACGAAGAAACAATGATGTCGAAGATTCCCTATCACCATCAATCATTCATCAAATCTCGTACTCTGTACGGAGATCATCCATTGGACATCATATCAGATATCTCCAAGGAAATTCAACCAGAGCGCAAACTCGCGATCTCTTAGCCTTCTCAACGACAGTCTCTTCCATCGAACCCAAGAACATTAAGGAAGCTCTTCAAGACTCAGATTGGATCAAGCAATGCAAGAAGAGTTAATCAGTTTGAAAGATGCAAGTCGGGCATCTTGTGCCTCGACCTACTCATCAAGGAGTACTTGGCACGAAATGGTCTTTAGAAAACAAACTGAATGAGACGAGAGAAGTGGTCAGGAACAAGGCTTGTCTGGTAGCTCAAGGATATCATCAACAAGAAGGGATAGACTTCCAAGAAACCATCGCTCTAGTAGCAAGGATGGATTCCATCAGATTACTAATTGCATTTGCTGCACACAAAGAATCAAACTCTTCCAACTTGACATCAAGAGTTCCTTTCTCAATGGGTATGTCAAAGAGGAAGTGTATTTGAACAACCTCCAGGTTTTGAGACACAAGAAGGAAAAACATGGTACTTAGGCTTGACAAAGCTCTTTATGGACTCAAACAAGCCCCAAGGTCATGGTATGACCGCCTGTCCTCCTATCTATAGGAAACCACTTCAAAAGAGGTAAAGTAGACAAAACTCTGTTTGTTTACAACAATAAAAAGATTTCTTAATTGTGTAAGTATATGTCGATGATATAATTTTTGGAGCTTCCGATGAAAAGTATTGCAAAAGTTTGAAGCATTGATGAAGAAAGAATTTGAGATAAGTGATCTAGGAGAACTGAAGTTTTTCTTAGGACTTCAAGTCAAGCAGGACATTGAAGGGATCATCATATCCCAGCAAAAGTACATAAACGATTGCTGAAGAGATTTGGAATGGAAGGATGCAAACCTTTTGACATGCAATGGCAGTTGGCACTAAGATGGGTATCACGACTGGTGACCACCGTCGACCAGCTGTTGTACAGGAGATGATCGGTTCTCTACTATATCTAACTGCTAATAGACCAGACATTATGTATAACGTTTGCTTATGTGCCAGGTTTCAAGAAGATCCTAGAGAAAGTCATCTCACAGTTGTGAAATGAATTCTATGTTATCTCAAAGGGTCCATGAATCTTGGTTTATTTTATCCCATATTCACTAATTGTAACATTGTAGGATTTTCATATGCAGATTATGGAGGATCTATCACTGATAGAAAAAGCACTTCAGGGACAACATTCTTTGTTGGATCATGTTTGATCACATGGGGATCAAGAAACACAAAGTGTAGCCATCTCTACCACGGAATCATAATACATAGCTGTAGCAAGCTGTTGTGCCCAACTCTTATGGCTTAAACAACAAATAGTGACTACGGTGTCAAAACAGGTACGTTACCTTTCATGTGTGATAATACAAGTGCCATATCTATTTCCAAAAATCCAGTACATCATTCTCGTACCAACATATTGACATTAGACATCACTTTCTTAGAGATTGTTGTGAAAAGGAATTAGTTGGTTTAAGTATATTTCTACTGAAGACCAACTAGCTAACATTTTTACTAAGCCATTAAGTAGAGAAAGATTCAACAAGATTATTCATAATCTTGGTATGATATTCATTGATCACAATTAAACCATTCAATTCCCACGATCGGTCACTGACACATGAGCAACACCTACATTATTGTCGTTCAGTAGTCAACGATCAGTTTAATGCATAGAAGTTATGTCAAATGACTACTTGAAACAGATATGTCATTATCCACAACAAGTGAGGTTAGTTAGAGAAGGTCCAACGGATACAAACAGGGAAATCTCTCAGCGGATCGCTGACAACCGTCACAACCGCTGCCTGTTATAAATAGTACCATTGGGACATGTCAGCGAGCGGACGAGGACGGTCGCCGACCGTTACTCGATATCTATAAAAGGGCGACGAGAGTTTTGCTCTTGTCACACTATTGCCCTCACTCTCTCTAATCTCTCTAAGCATTCAAAGCAATTTCTCTCCTCTCTACAAAAACTCCCGTAAGATTCAGCGCTAAAATACCTGCCTCACAGCTACTCTAAGATTTCTCTAGCGAAAGTTATAAAACTCCAGAATCTTTTGATCAATCATGGCACCAAAATCCTTTCTCTGCTCCAAGAACAAGGTTGCACTCAAGGAAGCTTCTTCATTGCAAGTGAACGACATAAGGTCGACAGAAACTCACAAAGAATCACCGCCCCCTCGCCTTTCAAAAATCTAGAAGATCAACTTGTGCAAAAGGTGACTGACGAAGGCGACCTACAACAGGAAGAGGTACAATATATAAATCACTACTTACCCAAGCTTCATCACCCCCTTCAAACTAAAATCCTCAAACCCAAAATACTTCCAACTCCTACCACCATAGAAAAACCAAAAATGTCTTCTCAAGATCCTTCACCAAAATCACCACCAAACACTCTAAAGCCAAAGATTCTAAAAACCAAAACCTTTCTACTGCCACAACGAGTCACGTAACTCGCGCAACTCGTGCCTCTCAACGTACCAAAAATCAAAAGGAAGCTCCACAAAAAGCCCACTCCACACCAGAAAAGGCAACTCGAAAGTTGCACTTCAGTGATGAGGAGGAAGCCACTCCTTCAGCAATCGCAAGAGCTGTCGTTCAGCAGCTAGAAGAGGAGGAAGTACAGAGTGATGAAAAGTCACAAGAAGAGGCCTCACCAACAGAAAAAACACTAGAGCAAGGTGTGACTGCACCAGACTCTGAGTAAGAAACTGACATCATTCCTCAGATGACGACACCTGTCAACGACAAGTCGTTGACGCCTCCACGACAAGCTCAAGAAAAGGAAGCGACATAGAGTCGATGTTCCCTACCATCCATACGCTCTAAGAACGCGAGCATCTGAGAAAAGCGAAAGGCAAGGAGAAAATGGCTCCATCATCACATCTTCAGATAGAAGAGCTCTTTCAAACTGTCGCCCAGCCTCTGCCTCCTCAATCCTTGAAGCGTCTCAAAAGCTCAAGGAGCTAGAGCCTACACTGATAAAGCAAGAACGTCAACGACAAGTCCTGTCCTGTCTTACCAAAGACACTAGACCTAGAGTGGATGGACAAGATGGGTCTAGGACTGATCCAGGAGTTGTTGAGTACCAAGGATGGGTGGATTTCTTCCAAGAACCCATCGTCGTCTACACAGAACTACTCAAGAAGCACATGTGATGTCTTGGACCACTCCAAAGTAACGACGACGACTACATCATTTTTCACGGGTTCATGGCATCGAAATCAACATATCTAAATCTTGGATCTCAGAGACTTTCAGCCTGGAACCTGAAGACTGGTTGTTCCAAAGGAAACATCTTGGAATGACCTAGGACACCTAGGAGGAAGAATGGTGAATCTTCTCAACAACAAGGAGCAACAATGAAGAACTTTCCTGTAGCAGAAATGTCCATATCAGATAGAGTTCTCTTCAGTCTGCTCACCCACATATCACTCCACGAAACCAACGCACCCACATCGTCAACGCAAGAGATGTGAGGTTACTCTACACCCTCAAGACTAAGGAGAAGATAGATCTCCCTGCTATGATTCTGCTATCCATTGAGGAAAGCTGATATGTAACCAGAGTCTTGTGCATGGAGGAGTGATAATAAAGGCCCTACTATAGAACGGAGTGGACACCGACAGGTTCCACGAATGTGCGCGCACCGCTCAGGATAGCATCTGCTCAGAGATGTTGTCCAAAATGGGGATCAAGACGAAGGGAGATCAGCTGGTGGTTGCTCAGAAGCCAACCAAGAGTGAAGACTCTAGGTCAGAGCCTCGCCCAACCACTAGAGCATCAGGACTTAAGAGAAGGAGAAGTCTTTCAACCGGTCCACGACAGGTCGGGGACCAGTCTGGATACCTCAACTAGGGACGTTCTAAAGAGGGTGAGAGTTACTCTCACAGTTGTGCAGGCTGTCTCCACTGAACCATGTGTTCATCACATGGTTCAAGGAGCAATATTTTTATAGACTCCTACATAGCCTGAGAGTTCTTTGTCTCTTAAAGACACGAGTGAACCGTGGGAAAACTAGCTCTAGGCTTAGATTTTGTTTTTCCATTAATGTTTCATTTTGTCATTGACTATCTGTTTCCAAGTAAACTTTTGATATGAATGACAATGCAATGTTTCTTGTCGACTTGAATGACTATCTTGATTACGAAATAATTTATTATATTGGCTGCCTCTTCCTTGATTAAAAATTGTAAATTGATCTGAGATATTTAGTACCATCCATTCAACTAATCCCATCTCCCAACCTGACACCTAAAAAGCCTACAAACACAGCCCCCAGATGTAGAACCTCATTTATTACCACTCATAGAGCGGTCGTCGAGCATATACTCAACTGTCTACAAATATTTGCAAAGTTCACTGATCACCCACGATCTTCATTTCACTTTTCACAAAATGGCACAAACTCCACAAAGCTCCTACAACTCAAATGAGAAAACCATTCATTCCACCATTTGCAAACTCATGTTCACAAAACCCAAAGAAATACTTCGCTCAAAGCTATGTCCCACTCAACTCTGATTCATTCACAGCTTGGTCTAGAACCTCAAGTGCCACTCTCTCTCATACTAGGACTCCCCACTGTATGGAGTTCACGATAGATTCTGAGGAGTCAGACCTTTCCACCACAGCCGAATCACTCTTGATTGAATCTCTACTACAGCTAAGAAACCTTGGATAAAAGTTTCTTTTTTGGAGGATGAACTCTTTGGCCTAGATGATTATGAGTGGGATACCCAAACACGTCACTCCATCTAGATTATCTTGATCATGTTTGTAGTTTGTACTCTATGGAATGTTATGGCCTTTATAATATCTTAAGTCATGTAGTTGCTCCCTGTTTTGATGTATGGCAAAGGGGGAAAGGAAAGAAAGAATATGTACTTGTGAAACTATGTCTATCTTCCTTGTATTATGTAATATCTTAATAAAAACTTTTTATTATGGTTATAGTACATAAAAGCTGTCACTTATTGCTGCCACTTGTTGTATTTTTTTTACTTTAAACCCTTAAACAAACTTAGGGGAATCCTTCTTAGGTGGAATCTCTCAACTTTTTAATTGCCAAGTACATATAATTTTGTATAGGTTGCCATCATCAAAAAGAGGGAAATTGTTAAGTCAAGGACCTTAGTTTTGATGATAGCAAACATGTGGTGTTTATCTAACCTGTTTGTCAAGAATATCATTCAGATAAACAGATGAATAAGGGGCTTAGCACTCAAGGTTGCAAGCGCACTTAAGTCATGAGTGGCTTAGCACGCAAGGTTGCAAGCGCACTCAGCCTACGACATGTGCCCAACCAGTCGGGCACCTGTCTGTGAGAGCTCCGTAGAACTTCTAGCACATACAAACCAGTCAGACATAGCACAAAGATATCTCTCATGCTTAGAAGAAAATCAAAGACAAAAGACTACAAAAGGATCGACATATTCAGACAGACTCATATACTCACATAATCAACTAGCTCACGACAAAAGGAGTAGTTCATTAATGCACAAGGAAACAAAGGCTATTAATGAACATCATTACATAACTGCAACAAATTCAGAAGGGGCATTTATGAGCGTTTAATGAACCAAACAAAATCAGGCAAGTGGGGCACACAAGTGGTGCTCGACCAATCAAGAAGGCTGCCGCCAACGTGACCAATAGGGATGGCAATGGGTTGGCGGTGCCCGTTTCACCCGTCCACCTGACACAAAAAAATGGGTGAAAAACCCGAAAAAAACGGGTGAAAATGGGTGATGGGTGAAACGGGTACGAGTGACGGGTCGGGTGGAAAATTTTCACCCGTTCACCTGACTCGCCCACCCGACCCATCACCCGTATATCTTATAATAAAAAAAACTATACAGTTCTATTCTATTTTCTACCTACTTCGGTTCTTCCCTTCTGATTTTCAAAACACAGCCTAATTTTGTAACCCTCCAGACTCCAGAGCGCTTCTCTGTTGCCGCTCCCCATTCCCCAACCCTAATTGTCATCTTCAATCTTTATTCTCCTCACTCCCCGTCACCAAAATTTCACAGCCATTCTTCGTTCCCTCGACCTCGAGTCCACGCCATTCTTCGTTCCCCATTCCCCAACCCTAATTGTCATCTTCAATCTTGATTCTCCTCACTCACTCACCGTCACCAAATTGTAATACACCCATTCTTCATTCCCTCGACCTCGAGTCCATGGCATCGCCACATCGGCAGTTTCCTTTCTTCCCTCGAGTCCTCAATAATCGTCTCCCTCCCTAACTGGCATTTTGTTCAACACACCAGGCATCACTCGACAGTCGGGACTCACCACAGGTCCACAGATTGAAGACGGGATCTGAACGGTAATATAGTTGTTCCTTGGCGTTTCTTTTTTTTGTGTGTTTAATATACTAGATTGAGTGGTACAAGCTGCGAAAAGTTAATCCCTAAGGAACGGCAGAGCATGGCTTCGTATCAAACTTGAGATTGAGTGAGGTATGAGTATGGCAAGAGCATGGCTTTGCATCAAACATTAGTTATTCTTGTTCAGCATATGAGTAAGGTATGAGTATGGCAAGATGTAGCTAATTTAGCATTAGAATTAGGTAGCTTGGTGTCAAACTTGATTTAATACCCCGGACCTAATAATGGTGAATTAAATTACTCTAATTTGATTATTAAGGGCCTAATGGTGCCTAGAGAGTATTGGTAAAAGAATAAGACCAAAATAAAAGAGAAAACGCTTGAAAAGCGAAAAACGCTAAAACGCGCATTAATGAGTATAAGAGATATATGATCTCGTTAGGGTCCGAGATGGATTCCTAAGGCTTAGTTAGGCCTAATTAGAATACGGGAGTGATTCCCGAAGAAAACGGATCCAAATAATGGATTAAAACGCTAACGGAGTTTTAAAGCACGTCTTTCGAGAAAACCCGAAAACGTGACTTTAAGTGGTCAAACGGACCCGTAAAAATTATAGTTGATTAAATAACTATAAATGAGTATTAATGGAAGCTTAATAGCCATTAAAAATAAAGAAACAAAAAATCCGAAAAACGGGCCCGGTTAGTGAATAGTGCCAAACCGGGTAAATAACGAGTGTTTTCTGTCAGAATCCGAAAAACGCTCCAGCCTAATAAATAATGGGGGCCGTTTTTATAATTCCCTCACACACTCACACACAAATAAAGAAAAAAGAAAGAAAAAGGAAAGAGAAACAATAGTAAAAAGTGTAAAGTAATAAGTTACTTTCCTCTCTCCTCCTTCTCACTTTCTTCTTCTCATTTGACTTCCTCACCTCTCTCATCCGTAGCTCCCCTCCTCCTTCCTCCTTGAGCGATTTTGAGCTGCAACAACAACAACAATGGAGTTCCCTCTTTCTCTTCATGCTCAAGCTTTGTTTAAGCTCCAAACTCAAAATAACCACATATTTGTGATCCTCTCCTCACCCTCTATCATTCCTCTTTTCAAAACTCGAAAATGGTGAGTTTCATTTTCGTGGGTGTTGCCCATTTGAGGAGAAAAGCACACCATCTTGAAGCTTGAAGCTTCCTCTTTCATCCAAGGTAAAAATATCCAAAGAAGAACATATTTTCCCCACTTCCTTGTGTTGGCCGATTTTGGCATGTATTAATGTCTTTTTTCTCCTTGTTTTGAGCTATCCTCCAAGTCTCCAATGGTGGGTTGGAGCTCCTTCTTTGGTTCATGGCAAACCAATTCTAGGGTTTCCAAAGGTAATGCCCCATTTTGTGCTTTAAGCCTTCTTTTGAGTTCATGAATGATTTTCACGACTAGGAGAACTAATTAATACTCCTTACACCCATTGATATATTGGTCTAGAGAATTGGGCAAAGAGATTGCCTTGACCGATTTTGGGTGAAGAAAAGAGGAGAAGAGGAGAAGAGTATTTAAAAGGAAACTTGAGAGAATCCAAGGTAAGAAACCAACCCTTAAGTATATTCTATATGTATTAGAATTTGGGAAGGGTAATTAAAATGAATGAACCCCACTTGAGTTGTGGTCTTGATAAGGTTCTTGCTTAGAAATAAAGGCAAGTGAGAACAACATTTGTGGAGTTAATGTTGTTTTGGGAGCTATATGTATTTGATGAATAAGCCTCATGGTGTTTTAATGAGTTTTGTTTGATTAACGAGGAATTATTGAGTGCTGATAGAACCCTTGTGGTTTGGCTAGTTTTAGGTGATTGATTTATATGGTGGTATGAACTTTGGGGCAATGTTAGAAAAGTAGCCAAGTTATGGCAAAATTTGTGCGAAACCTAAGTAAGTTAAGTGCTGTTTTGAGTAGAGGAAAGACCTAGAGAAACTAGGTGTTGGAGGAGATTTAATTGGCTTAGAAAATCACCATGGGGATACTTGTGTAAAGGTGAGAGATTTGTGCAAAATCTGTAGCAAAAGAGATTGTTAAATGCTTGAGGAGTTCTAGAAAACAAAGGAGATTTAAGGCTTTAAGAGTGAGTTTTGGAACTTGGTATGAGGTGTGCATTATCTTGGAAGTTTGGGTTGGTCAAATTAGAGAGAACAAAATGCAAGTGCCAAGAGAGGTTTGAAATGCACAAGTGTGCATTAGTGTAGAAATGAGAATGAAGAAAGTGTGAATTGGAGCAAGAATTGTGTAAGGTTTTAACCCATGATTTGAAGAGGTTTAGAGAGATGTTTATGATGATTAAACATGTGGAAAACTTATGGAATGATTAGGAAATGATTAGAGGTGATTTAGGGGTTTAAAAGTGGTGAAAAACTACAAATTTTGACAGTTCCACGGGGTTGTCCGGGTTTGCAATCGGAATGCAAACCCGGAACATAGCAAAAATATGGCAGAAGGTCATCCCAGGGGATGGTCCGGGTTGTAAACCCGGACACAAACCGGACACAATGAAAAATACGACAGAAAGTGATTCCCGGTGTGTCCGGGTTTGTAACCCCGGACACAACCCGGACCAGGCCAGAAATTGTAACAGAATGTGTTTTCTTGCATTCTAATGATGGGGAATTGAATGGTAATGATAATATAAGGTAATTAGGACATGAATAATGATATTTAAAGGTCATTGGAGTGTAAACAAGTTTGATAAGTGAATGAGGAAGTTGTGAGTTTAAGAACACATGAGTAAAACTAAGTTAAACGGGATAACGGGGTTAAGTACGGGAGTATTAGCTTTACATACCGTAATGCTTTGATGTTAAAAAACATTTGAATGGTATCAGTGGATCGTGTGTGAACCAAGCATGGTGAGATGACACGGTAAAAGTAAAAACCCGGTGAAAGGTATGATTTTCTCATGCCCCGTATGCTAACCGAGTTACTCTGATTTGTGTGTTTGTTTGCCGGCTTAATCAAGATTAAAGCATGAAAATAATCCCTTGTGTGATTAAGTATGCTATTTGTATGTTGTATGAACTAACATACTTGTATGCCGGTGTGTGGTCTAACGTAGTGCATAGACCGACTCATAGAGAGTAGTGATTGACTAGAAACCCGTAGATCGGGTAGTCTCACGAACAATGGTAACATGCAAACACACAAGCTATCGATTAAAGTATAACGATAACGCAAACATAGAACTCCCTAGAACGTGAGGAGATGTACGGGTTGAGTAAATACCGATAACGGTTTAGAAAACCTTATTGAAACAATCCACGGAATAAATATGAGTGGAGAGATAAATGAACCTCCATCGAGAGGATTGAAGTTAGTCCAATAATGTGAACTTATAAGAAAGGTAAAAGAGACCTAAGGGACTATGTAACTCCCTTGAGACATGGTCGACCTCCTATATGAGGATTTTACCCGGTATAAGAAAATATCCGAATGTACAAGCATATGATTGTGAGGGTAACCCTTTAACCTAAGATTACCCGAATTTAGTAAAGTTCCCAAAGTCATTAGAAACATCGAGAAGGATGCTTCTAGACTAATATACATGATATTATTATAACTCGAGAGAGGAGTGTATGGGAACGAGAGTAGTCCGAGAGTAGTCGGACCTAAGTAAAAGAGATAGGAACTAAGAGAGGGTTCCGTGAGCTAGTTGAACCTTCCCACCATGCTAGACACCAGAGTAGGGTCGAAACCGGGGAAGTAAGACTATGCTAGAGAGCCATGAGTTTTTGGCCTAAGTATGTATTAAGGGTAGCAAGCGTGACGTAGGAGACCTGTAGCTGTCTCGGAATCTACAAGAGCTTGAGTATAAATAACCCAGAGTGTGGGTGGATAATGAGTGTAAATAACCCAAGAGTATGGGTGAGATAATGAGAATAAGTAACCCGAGAGTGTGGGTGAGTATAGTACGAGTAGCAAGAGAATGGGTGTGTATATGAATAAGTAACCCGAGAGAGCGGGTGAGGTATTGAATATAAGTAACAAGGCGTAGTGAGGAATAACCCTCAATGCCTAAGGTAACCAGTTACCACTAACAACATGGTTTGTTAGTTGGGAATCGTGTTCCGTGATTGGATGTAGATTCCTTGTGTGATATACATATATATTGTATTGCCATGATGCATGTTGTTTGATTAAAATGAACTCCATGTATATCCGACCCAAAGTAGTCGGCGTACCGCGGTTAGCACGCGGTATATGCGAATTTCATATCAGCGTAAGCTGACCCCCTAGGGGAACGTTTTTAGTGTGCAGGTACTTGAAGCTGACCACCGTTCGAGAGAGTAGGACGGGGACTGCTGTGAGCATGGGTAGTTAGGTTGTAATTACTTATGGTTTGAATGAGGTGTAAGTCCGAGTATGTTATCGGCATCCGTATATTGTAGACTCGGTATAGTAGAGATATGAATTGAGTATTGTATTTGTATGAAGTACTCGGTTGTTCCAGTTCATCAGACCGTTACGGTATGTAAGAAGGCCTGGTTAGCCACATGGGTGGCTAACGGCGTTGTTTCAACCCTCGTTGTAATTAGAGTTCCGCTGCGTGAGGAGGAGTAATTAGTAACGGTTGGGGTGTTACAAAAATGGTATCAGAGCGAAGTCGCTCTGATGACTGGAAATACCGAGCTTAAGAATACCGAGTTAGGAAATTAGAGACTTAGGCTAAGGGTGAGTGGTAGCGTGAGAGATGCGCTAGTTAGGAACTTCCAGTATGATCTGGATACCTACAATACCAAACCCGCCCTCCACAACCCCCGCATAAAAGCTTGGGAAAAACGCCAGAGAGACGGGAAACCCAATCTGGCAGTTATTAATATTACAATATGAACTAAAACCTGTCATGCGGTAGATCCCGAGAACGGAAATCCCGGAGGCAGATCCCGCTGAATGACAATAACTGCATGCAATGACGAAAGGTCGAGACATCCTAATCCAAGGAGACCAGAATTTGTGGCAGCCTGGGGCGACATGCTTAGCAGTCGCGAGAACCCAGCTGGCCGAGCAGCAGCAATAAGGAAGCACCAACCGTGCAAGAAGGCGGATTAATGAGAAGCTACAAAACCGAGACAATGTCTACGGACCGCCATAGCTAAGTAATACCAACATCGGTACACTAACCGACTAAGAATCTAGTCAAGAGTAGGTACACCCGCCCTGCCACACCCGAAGAGTTGCAATACCTAACGGGCACAGCTTAGACAGCTACAAGCACAACTGCGGGATACACCCAAATAGGACTACAACAGTAGTGCCTGAATGACTTAACCTCGGTAACCACAGTAAAGACGTGGGACGAGCAACGGGTAGAACATAAACTAAGTAAATAAGGAACTCCAAGAGTGGAGAAGCACCTAAATGAACGAAGTCATGTCAAGATGAGTGAGAAGCAGCTCTAAGAGTAGTTATCAACTAAAGAATTAAGGAAGAGCCGTCAAGGCTACCAGATACAATGTGAACAATACCGTGACCGGTATGAGTTAACCTAAAAACCGCCTGTACCGCGCACTTGCCTCGGCAAGTGCAGTAATAACGGGACCGTTAAGAAGAATCTTAACAAGTGACAAGTACTTAGCAAGTACCAAGATGGCGAACAAAGCCAATATAGCCACTTAAACCCTAAGAATTGTGAAGCGAAACCTTGAAAAGGCATAATGGCCTGATCATTATATAAAGAACATACCAGTCAGGAGAAAACTGGACTCGGAAGGAACAGCCGGCATTGAAATGCCATGAAGAACTTACTTTTAAAACTTGAACTTCCTTTCAGAACATAAAATTCCAAAAACCCCCAAAGTTTAAAACCAACCAGTGAACCACGATAAGTTATTATAGGACCATATAAGAGGAGTTGGCAACAAAATACTTCACTTAGGCGTGACCGACACTACAAGTGTACACAAACGAGACATGGAACGACCGCACTCCAAAGGAGCTTGCGGGCCTGACAGACCAGTTATGAGTTAGTCGGGTAAGTGGTAACGTATCAATAAGATACTCCATGTATGTATACAAGTAGAGTACGGTACACGGGAAGTAGCCCCACTCCATACTACGGACGAAAGGGCCATGCAAACCAAGACAGTTGGACACCTCGAATGATCGAAGAACATAGGAAGCTTACCAAGATTAAGGAGTCTAGAATCCAGTAAGGTGACGGACCTAAGGACATAGCGTTAATAAGGCGAGAAGCACAGAGTATTAAGCACAGACATTGGATATGTCTCAGGAAATACCTAATAACTGGGTGAATACCAGTGTAAATAATACGGCGAATGCCTAATGAACTTATTAATGTACGATAAACGGGATAGAATTCCACTTTATACCTCACTGGAGAGAATAATGACCTGACCAGAAGGTATTAGAAGGTACCAAGGATCTACCCAATAATGGGAGACATTACAAACCCTAAACGGGATAGTCAAGGACATAGCCGCAAGGCGAAGTCACAACTGAACATAACCATGAGTACAAGCCAGATGTAATGGCATTACTCAGTAACACCCAGGAGCAATCCGAGAGAAGGTGCTGGAGTCAACAGTAGTTGAACAAAACATCGTGTTGAGAACACAAGTGTTAAGCAAACACTCGGTAGAACCCGAAGGGATCCCTCGTAACACGGGATACCCTAAAATGCTAGAGGGCATGAATTAGTATCAAAATACTTTAAGGGTCTTCCAGTTTGGAAGCGTGATGAAACTACCATATCAAAACCCAGTAATACCTCCAAACCATTTAATGGTATACGGAGAAGCGGAAACCTGTATAAACAGCCCGCATGGAACATGGCGAGGCAATGTGGCTTATAAGCCGGTAAACTAAACTGCAACTTGTAGATCTAAACGTTGTAAACCTATGCTAGAGGCATAAGAGGAACAGTGAGAATGAACCACTACCTTAGAGTGGGGATACCACTTGTTATTATGGGGCCTGTGGAGCGGCATTTGCGTGAATCCTCCAGAGAAAGGCTACCACCTAGGTATGAATGTGAAACCGCTAGTGCGGTGTGTAGTAAAACTTGAGCATGTGTATATGCCAATGAGTATATGAACTATAGTAGAGTGTAAGAGGAGGAACCCCGCGATCGGCAATTCTAAACCGAAGAGTAATCAGTTGAGTAGTAAAATTGTATGTGTGCAATATGAACTGCAGAGTAAGCAGTGCGCAAGTGCACAGAGAGATTTTAAAGAGTAACGTATTTCATTGAGCTAAGTGAATGGCAAGCCATAGTATAAATGGCGGGAGTACATGAGCGGCAGCTAAAGTAGTAGCGGATGCCATATAAGTGAATGTTGTAACGAGTAGAACAAGGTTCGCAGTAAGAGTATATTCGGTTAGTGATATGAAGCTGATAAGAAAATGTGGTAAAGAAGACATGATCATTCCTATCTCATGAGAGATTTACTGTCAAGGGTTTACGCTTCTGCACTCTGTATGACTGAGTGTTTTGGTATTGCACTTGTGCGGTAATGATCAAGTGGGAGAGCCAGGAATTGAGAAATGTCAACGAAGCCTGTTGAGTTTGAATCTAGAAATAACCGTGCGGCCTTTGGCCAAAGATGCACGAAGAACGTGGGCAGTAACCCACAGGTCCCAGGACCGATGAATGGTAAATGCAGAGTAGTATGAAGAAGAATTCTTGTACAGAAAACAGTAAACAAACGTAATTCAGAAGCAACTATTAAACGAGAAAGCACTACATGTTAAGTAGCAGCTTGATCTCAGCCGACACTAAGTCGGGAGAAATATGTGAATAATCACGAAGGTATACAGAGTTATACAAATAGATTTCCAGAGAGCTGGAGAGAAAATAAAACTCATCAAATCGCATACGGTAAGAGATACCTAGCGACGATTGACAAACCTTTATTCCCAAGTAAAAAGGGATAGAAAGGGAGTGGAAATACATTGAAATACCAAAAGGGCGAGTTAAGCTCTAGTTATTAGGTCACGCAGCAGAAGCTTGTGGACCATAATTCAAGGTTAAGTATACCTAGCAATTGTGAGTAGTTGGCTAATCCTAAATTCTTTGAAGCCTTAGAGGCTAGAACCGAATCCGGTTATGAGTTAACTAACCATATTGAAGTTAAAACACTTCACGATTCCAGAATTAGCGAACCAATGTTCAGTATAACATATGGTCTGTTACGCGGGCGTAACCCCTTTTAAGGGGGGTAGGGCGAGAAACCGCTTAGAGTATGTTTTACGTATAGGTGCGTAAACTACAATGTGCATGGCACAAAAGAAATTAATTTGATGATTGGAACTCATGTTACATAAACATTGTACCCATTCATCGTGTAAGTATGAGTATTGTGCATGAGAGATGCGAGTAACGTGTATATAATAAATATGAAAAGAGGAGTAGAGAACTCCTAGGGAAAGAGAATTCCCATAGTATATGTCTATTGAGATTAGACATGAGTATTATGAGTATGAATCGGTATGAAACCGGGTGTATACCTAGTAGGAAGTGAGTTTCCTAGGTAATTGTATGGGAGAATGATTGATGGAGTGAGTCCCATCCTTTGGAGTTGTATGTTGTATGTTTTAAGTTAAGTAATAATTTGACTAATGAGGCCACAATTATGGAATGCCTAGGCAAGGTAAGTGAAACAAATAGAGAATAATGGATGACCTAAGTTCTAAGAACTAGGGATAATTGAAACAGATTGTTTTATGAATATGACTAGTAAGAGTAAAAGATAGAAAACGAAAATGTTTGACTATCTGTTTGTTTGAAACTGACGTGGGAGGTGGAACTTGGTCTGCTAGCGATCAAGGGAAACCGAACACAAATTGGGGTGGAAGGATAGTTCAACACTGATGCTGATCACATCAGGTTGGATGATTCTTGAAGCTCCCTATAAGTGGTCACAAGTAATCACGCTAAGAAAGATACAGCTACCATAAATCTGATTTGGAGTTGTGTGATGTTTTAAAAAGAATTTTCAAACAGATTTTTGAAAAAGAATTTCCTTCAAGTATGAAGATGGAAATGAAACTGGTTTTTAAAACCGCTATCACCCGCCGATGGCTACGGCCTTAAGTCTTGATGACCGGTAGAACGGTGGGCGTGTACTAGTTTTGAAACCATTGCACCGTACGTGCGGCGGTCCTAAGTGATCGGTTGGGGCGGTGTCAGTGTGTGATTTCCAAAGGCAGCAGCGGGAGGGGAGAGTACCCTGAGATGTTCCTGTGTGAGTGAGTCAACCAGAGTGCCTGAGGATATGTATATGTGTAACGTTTTGATCAGAACCGAAGGGACCGTGGGCCAGAGAGAGTAAGTGCCCATTTGTCATGAAACGGCCGTGAACCAGAAAGAGTAAGTGTTCAACGTGACCGGTACCTGAGGGATCAGTAGTATATCACTCAACATGGATTCGAGGACTGTAGTGCCTTCTTGTCTTCGGACCGATTCCATGGAGAGAGAACAAAAAGTATTTTTGATTGCTATACATGCTGTGATATGTGTGTGGTATGTGTAGTATGAAATGAGACTGACTTGTGGAGTCAGTAGGGTTATACATGTATTATAACCTTGGCATTGAATGCTATGAGACTAACCATATTAGATTCGCCAACTTTGAGGGCAAAGTTCCTTAAGGGGGTAGATTTTAATACCCCGGACCTAATAATGGTGAATTAAATTACTCTAATTTGATTATAAGGGCCTAATGGTGCCTAGAGAGTATTGGTAAAGAATAAGACCAAAATAAAAGAGAAAACGCTTGAAAAGCGAAAAACGCTAAAACGCGCATTTAATGAGTATAAGAGATATATGATCTCGTTAGGGTCCGAGATGGATTCCTAAGGCTTAGTTAGGCCTAATTAGAATACGGGAGTGATGATTCCGAAGAAAACGGATCCAAATAAGGATTAAAACGCTAACGGAGTTTAAAAGCACGTCTTTCGAGAAAACCCGAAAACGTGACTTTAAGAGGTCAAACGGACCCGTAAAAATTATAGTTGATTAAATAACTATAAATGAGTATTAATGGAAGCTTAATAGCCATTAAAAATAAAGAAACAAGAAAAATCCGAAAAACGGGCCCGGTTAGTGAATAGTGCCAAACCGGGTAAAATAACGAGCGTTTTCTGTCAGAATCCGAAAAACGCTCCAGCCTAATAAAGTAATGGGGGCCGGTTTTTATAAGTCCCTCACACACTCACACACAAATAAAGAAAGAAAGAAAGAAAAGGAAAGAGAAACAATAGTAAAAGTGTAAAGTAATAAGTTACTTTCCTCTCTCCTCCCTTCTCACTTTCTTCTTCTCATTTGACTTCCTCACCTCTCATCCGTAGCTCCCCTCCTCCTTCCTCCTTGAGCGATTTTGAGCTGCAACAACAACAACAATGGAGTTCCCTCTTTCTCTTCATGCTCAAGCTTTGTTTAAGCTCCAAACTCAAAAATAACCACATATTTGTGATCCTCTCCTCACCCTCTATCATTCTCTCTTTTCAAAACTCGAAAATGGTGAGTTTCATTTTCGTGGGTGTTGCCCATTTGAGGAGAAAAGCACACCATCTTGAAGCTTGAAGCTTCCTCTTTCATCCAAGGTAAAAAATCCAAAGAAGAACATATTTTTCCCCACTTCCTTGTGTTGGCCGATTTTGGCATGTATTAATGTCTTGTTTCTCCTTGTTTTGAGCTATCCTCCAAGTCTCCAATGGTGGGTTGGAGCTCCTTCTTTGGTTCATGGCAAACCAATTCTAGGGTTTCCAAAGGTAATGCCCCATTTTGTGCTTTAAGCCTTCTTTTGAGTTCATGAATGATTTTCACGACTAGGAGAACTAATTAATACTCCTTACACCCATTGATATATTGGTCTAGAGAATGGGCAAAGAGATTGCCTTGACCGATTTTGGGTGAAGAAAAGAAGAGAAGAGGAGAAGAGTATTAAAAGGAAACTTGAGAGAATCCAAGGTAAGAAACCAACCCTTAAGTATATTCTATATGTATTAGAATTTGGGAAGGGTAATTAAAATGAATGAACCCCACTTGAGTGGTGTGGTGATAAGGTTCTTGCTTAGAAATAAATGCAAGTGAGAAAACATTTGTGAGTTAATGCTTGTTTTGGGAGCTATGTATTTTATGAATAATGCCTCATGGTGTTTAATGAGTTTTGTTTGATTAACGAGGAATTATTGAGTGCTGATAGAACCCTTGTGGTTTGGCTAGTTTTAGGATGATTTATATGGTGGTATGAACTTTGGGCAATGTTAGAAAAGTAGCCAAGTTATGGCAAAAATTGTGCAGAAACCTAAGTAAGTTAAGTGCTGTTTTGAGTAGAGGAAAGACCTAGAGAAACTAGGTGTTGGAGGAGATTTAATTGGTTTAGAAAATCACCATGGGGATACTTGTGTAAGGTGAGAGATTTGTGCAAAATCTGTAGCAAAGAGATTGTTTAAATGCTTGAGGAGTTTCTAGAAAACAAAGGAGATTTAAGGCTTAAGAGTGAGTTTGGAACTTGGTATGAGGTGTGCATTATCTTGGAAGTTTGGGTTGGTCAAATTAAGAGAGAACAAAATGCAAGTGCAAGAGAGATTTGAGAATGCACAAGTGTGCATTAGTGTAGAAATGAGAATGAAAGAAAGTGTGAATTGGAGCAAGAATTTGTGTAAGGGTTTAACCCATGATTTGAAGAGGTTTAGAGCATGTTTTATGATGATTAAACATGTGGAAAACTTATGGAATGATTAGGAAATGATTAGAGGTGATTTAGGGGTTTAAAAGTGGTGAAAAACTACAAATTTTGACAGTTCCAGGGGTTGTCCGGGTTGCAATCGGAATGCAAACCCGGAACATAGCAAAAATATGGCAGAAGGTCATCCCAGGGGATGGTCCGGGTTTGTAAACCCGGACACAAACCCGGAACACATGAAAAAATACGACAGAAAGTGATTCCAGTGTTGGTCGCGGGTTTGTAACCCCGGACACAAACCCGGACCAGGCCAAGAAATGTAACAGAATGTGTTTTCTTGCATTCTAATGAGGGAATTGAATGGTAATGATAATATAAGGTAATTAGGACATGAATAATGATATTTAAAGGTCATTAGGAGTGTAACAAGTTTGATAAGTGAATGAGGAAGTTGTGAGTTTAAGAACACATGAGTAAAACTAAGTTAAACGGGATAACGGGGTTAAGTACGGGAGTATTAGCTTTACATACCGTAATGCTTTGATGTTAATAAAACATTTGAATGTTATCAGTGGATCGTGTGTGAACCAAGCATGGTGAGATGACACGGTAAAAGTAAAAACCCCGGTGAAAGGTATGATTTTCTCATGCCCCGTATGCTAACCGAGTTACTCTGATTTGTGTGTTTGTTTGCCGGCTTAATCAAGATTAAAGCATGAAAATAATCCCTTGTTTGATTAAGTATGCTTATTTGTATGTTGTATGAACTAACATACTTGTATGCCGGTGTGGTCTAACGTAGTGCATAGACCGACTCATAGAGAGTAGTGATTGACTAGAAACCCGTAGATCGGGTAGTCTCACGAACAATGGTAACATGCAAACACACACAAGCTATCGATTAAAGTATAACGATAACGCAAACATATGAACTCCCTAGAACGTGAGGAGATGTACGGGTTGAGTAAATACCCGATAACGGTTAGAAAACCTTATTGAAACAATCCACGAATAAATATGAGTGGAGAGATAAATGAACCTCCATCGAGAGGATTGAAGTTAGTCCAATAATGTGAACTTATAAGAAAGGTAAAAGAGACCTAAGGGACTATGTAACTCCCTTGAGACATGGTCGACCTCCTATATGAGGATTTTACCCGGTATAAGAAAATATCCGAATGTACAAGCATATGATTGTGAGGGTAACCCTTAAACCTAAGATTACCCGAATTTAAGTAAAGTTCCCAAAGTCATTAGAAACATCGAGAAGGATGCTTCTAGACTAATATACATGATATTATTATAACTCCGAGAGAGGAGTGTATGGGAACGAGAGTAGTCCGAGAGTAGTCGGACCTAAGTAAAAGAGATAGGAACTAAGAGAGGGTCCGTGAGCTAGTTGAACCTTCCCACCATGCTAGACCCAGAGTAGGGTCGAAACCGGGGAAGTAAGACTATGCTAGAGAGCCATGAGTTTTGGCCTAAGTATGTATTAAGGGTAGCAAGCGTGACGTAGGAGACCTGTAGTGTCTCGGGAATCTACAAGAGCTTGAGTATAAATAACCCAAGAGTGTGGGTGAGATAATGAGTGTAAATAACCCAAGAGTATGGGAGATAATGAGAATAAGTAACCCGAGAGTGTGGGTAGTATAGTACGAGTAGCCCAAGAGAATGGGTGTGTATATGAATAAGTAACCCGAGAGAGCGGGTGAGGTATTGAATAAGTAAACAAGGCGTAGTGAGGAATAACCCTCAATGCCTAAGAGTAACCAGTTACCACTAACAACATGGTTATGTTAGTTGGGAATCGTGTTCCGTGATTGGATGTAGATTCCTTGTGTGATATACATATATATTGTATTGCCATGATGCATGTTGTTTGATTAAAATGAACTCCATGTATATCCGACCCAAGTAGTCGGCGTACCGCGGTTAGCACGCGGTATATGCGAATTTCATATTCAGCGTAAGCTGACCCCCTAGGGGAACGTTTTTAGTGTGCAGGTACTTGAAGCTGACCACCGTTCGAGAGAGTAGGACGGGGACTGCTGTGAGCATGGGTAGTTAGGTTGTAATTACTTATGTGTTTGAATGAGGTGTAAGTCCGAGTATGTTATCGGCATCCGTATATTGTAGACTCGGTATAGTAGAGATATGAATTGAGTATTGTATTTGTATGAAGTACTCGGTTGTTCCAGTTCATCAGACCGTTACGGTATGTAAGAAAGGCCTGGTTAGCCACATGGGTGGCTAACGGCGTTGTTTCACCCCTCGTTGTAATTAGAGTTCCGCTGCGTGAGGAGGAGTAATTAGTAACGGTTTGGGTGTTTACAAAAATGGTATCAGAGCGAAGTATCGCTCTGATGACTGGAAATACCGAGCTTAAGAATACCGAGTTAGGAATTAGAGACTTAGGGCTAAGGTTGAGTGGTAGCGTGAGATTGCGCTAGTTAGGAACTTCCAGTATGATCTGGATACCTACAATACCAAACCCACCCGCCCCTCCACAACCCCGCATTAAAAGCTTGGGAAAGAACGCCAGAGAGACGGGGAAACCCATCTGGCAGTTATTAATATTACATATGAACTAAAACTGTCATGCGGTAGATCCCGAAACCGAAATCCGGAATCCCGCTGGATGATGAGCGGTGAATGCATGCATAATGACGAAAGATCGAGACATCCTAATCCAAGGAGACCAGAATTTGTGGCAGCCTGGGGCGACATGCTTAGCAGTCGCGAGAACCCAGCTGGCCGAGCAGCAGCAATAAGAAGCACCAACCGTGCAAGAAGGCGGATTAATGAGAAGCTACAAAACCGAGACACATTCTACGGACCGCCATAGCTAAGTAATACCAACATCGGTACACTAACCGACTAAGAATCTAGTCAAGAGTAGGTACACCCGCCCTGCCACACCCGAAGAGGTTGCAATACCTAACGGGCACAGCTTAGACAGCTACAAGCATAACTGCGGGATACCCAAATAGGACTACAACAGTAGTGCCTGAATGACTTAACCCTCGGTAACCACAGTAAAGACGTGGGACGAGCAACGAGGTAGAACATAACTAAGTAAATAAGGAACTCCAAGAGTGGAGAGCACCTAAATGAACGACAGTCATGTCAAGATGAGTGAGAAGCAGCTCTAAGGAGTAGTTATCCAACTAAAGAATTAAGGAAGAGCCGTCAAGGCTACCAGATACAATGTGAACAATACCGTGACCGGTATGAGTTAACCTAAAAACCGCCTGTACCGCAGCGCACTTGCCTCGGCAAGTGCAGTAATAACGGGACCGTTAAGAAGAATCTAACAAGTGACAAGTACTTAGCAAGTACCAAGATGGCGAACAAAGCCAATATAGCCACTTAAACCCTAAGAATTGTGAAACGAAACCTTGAAAGGCATAACGGCCTGATCATTATATAAAGAACATACCAGTCAGCGAGAAGCTGGACTCGGTAAGGAACAGCCGGCATTGAAATGCCATGAAGAACTTACTTTTAAAACTTGAACTTCCTTTCAGAACATAAAATTTTCCAAAAAACCCCCCAAAGTTTTAAAACCAAACCAGTGAACCACGATAAGTTATTATAGGACCATATAAGAGGAGTTGGCAACAAAATACTTTCACTTAGGCGTGACCGACACTACAAGTGTACACAAACGAGACATGGAACGACCGCACTCCAAAGGAGCTTGCGGGCCTGACAGACCAGTTATGAGTTAGTCGGGTAAGTGGTAACGTATCAATAAGATACTCCATGTATGTATACAAGTAGAGTACGGTACACACGGAAGTAGCCCACTCCATACTACGGACGAAAGGGCCAATGCAAACCAAGACAGTTGGACACCTCGAATGATCGAAGAACATAAGGAAGCTTACCAAGATTAAGGAGTCTAGAATCCAGTAAGGTGACGACCTAAGGACATAGCGTTAATAAGCGCGAGAAGCACAGAGTATTAAGCACAAACATTGGATATGTCTCAGGAAATACCTAATAACTGGGTGAATACCAGTGTAAATAATACGGCGAATGCCTAATGAACTTATTAATGTACTAAACGGGATAGAATTCCCACTTTATACCTCACTGAAGAGAATAATGACCTGACCCAGAAGTATTAGAAGGTACCAAGGATCTCCCAATAATGGGAGACATTACAACCCTAAACGGGATAGTCAAGGACATAGCCGCAAGGCGAAGTCACAACTGAACATAACCATGAGTACAAGCCAGATGTAATGGCATTACTCAGTAACACCCAGGAGCAATCCGAGAAGGGTGCTGGAGTCAACAGTAGTTGAACGAAACATCGTGTTGAGAACACAAGTGTTTAAGCAAACACTCGGGTAGACCCGAAGGGATCCCTCGTAACACGGGATACCCTAAAATGCTAGAGGGCATGAATTAGTATCAAATACTTTAAGGGTCTTCCATGTTGGAAGCGTGATGAAACTACCATATCAAAACCCAGTAATACCCCCAAACCATTTAATGGTATACGGAGAAGCGGAAACCTGTATAAACAGCCGCATGGAGCATGTCGAGGCAATGTGGCTTATAAGCCGGTAAACTAACTGCAACTTGTAGATCTAAACGTTGTAAACCTATGCATAGAGGCATAAGAGGAACAGTGGAGAATGAACCACTACCTTAGAGTGGGGATACCACTTGTTATTATGGGGCCTGTGGAGCGGCATTTGCGTGAATCCTCCAGAGAAAGGCTACCACCTAGGTATGAAATGTGAAACCGCTAGTGCGGTGTAGTAAAACTTGAGCATGTGTATATTGCCAATGAGTATATGAACTATAGTAGAGTGTAAGGAGGAACCCCGATCGCGGCAATTCTAAACCGAAGAGTAATCAGTTGAGTAGTACATTGTATGTGTGCAATATGAACTGCAGAGTAAGCAGTGCGCAAGTGCGCAGAGAGATTTTAAAGAGTAACGTATTTCATTGAGCTAAGTGAATGGCAAGCCATAGTATAAATGGCGGGAGTACATGAGCGGCAGCTAAAGTAGTAGCGGATGCCATATAAGTGAATGTTGTAACGAGTAGAACAAGGTTCGCAGTAAGAGTATATTCGGTTAGTGATATGAAGCTGATAAGAAAATGTGGTAAAGAAGACATGATCATTCCTATCTCATGAGAGATTTACTGTCAAGGGTTTACGCTTCTGCACTCTGTATGACTGAGTGTTTTGGTATTGCACTTGTGCGGTAATGATCAAGTGGGAGAGCCAGGAATTGAGAAATGTCAACGAAGCCTGTTGAGTTTGAATCTAGAGAAATAACCGTGCGGCCTTTGGCCAAAGATGCACGAAGAACGTGGGCAGTAACCACAGGTCCCAGGACCGATGAATGGTAAATGCAGAGTAGTATGAAGAAGAATTCTTGTACAGAAACAAGTAAACAAACGTAATTCAGAAGCAACTATTAAACGAGAAGCACTACATGTTAAGTAGCAGCTTGATCTCAGCCGACACTAAGTCGGGAGAAATATGTGAATAATCACGAAGGTATACAGAGTTATACAAATATATTTCCAGAGAGCTGGAGAGAAAATCTATAACTCATCGAATTCGCATACGGTAAGAGATACCTAGCGACGATTGACAAACCTTTATTCCCAAGTAAAAAGGGATAGAAAGGGAGTGGATAATACATTGAAAATACCAAAAGGGCGAGTTAAGCTCTAGTTATTAGGTCACGCAGCAGAAGCTTGTGGACCATAATTCAAAGGTTAAGTATACCTAGCAATTGTGAGTAGTTGGCTAATCCTAAATGCTTTGAAGCCTTAGAGGCTAGAACCGAATCCGGTTATGAGTTAACTAACCATTTGAAGTTAAACACTTCACGATACCAGAATTAGCGAACCAATGTTCAGTATAACATATGGTCTGTTACGCGGGTGTAACCCCTTTTAAGGGGTAGGGCGAGAAACCGCTTAGAGTATGTTTTACGTATAGGTGCGTAAACTACAATGTGCATGGCACAAAAGAAATTAATTTGATGATTGGAACTCATGTTACATAAACATGTGTACCCATTCATCGTGTAAGTATGAGTATTGTGCATGAGAGATGCGAGTAACGTGTATATAATAAATATGAAAAGAGGAGTAGAGAACTCCTAGGGAAAGAGAATTCCCATAGTATATGTCTATTGAGATTAGACATGAGGTATTATGAGTATGAATCGGTATGAAACCGGTGTATAACCTAGTAGGAAGTGAGTTTCCCTAGGTAATTGTATGGGAGAATGATTGATGGAGTGAGTCCCATCCTTTGGAGTTGTATGTTGTATGTTTTAAGTTGAGTAATAATTTGACTAATGAGGCCACAATTATGGAATGCCTAGGCAAGGTAAGTGAAACAAATAGAGAATAATGGATGACCTAAGTTCTAAGAACTAGGGATAATTGAAACAGATTGTTTTATGAATATGACTAGTAAGAGTAAAAGATAGAAAACGAAAATGTTTGACTATCTGTTTGTTTGAAACTGACGTGGGAGGTGGAACTTGGTCTGCTAGCGATCAAGGGAAACCGACACAAATTGGGGTGGAAGGATAGTTCAACACTGATGCTGATCACATCAGGGTTGGATGATTCTTGAAGCTCCCTATAAGTGGTCACAAGTAATCACGCTAAGAAAGATACAGCTACCATAAATCTGATTTGGAGTTGTGTGATGTTTTAAAAAGAATTTTCAAACAGATTTTTGAAAAAGAATTTCCTTCAAGTATGAAGATGGAATGAAACTGGTTTTTAAACCGCTATCACCCGCCGATGGCTACGGCCTTAAGTCTTGATGACCGGTAGAAACGGTGGGCGTGTACTAGTTTTGAAACCATTGCACCGTACGTGCGGCGGTCCTAAGTGACCGGTTGGGGCGGTGTCAGTGTGTGATTTTTTCCAAAGGCAGCGGGAGGGGGAGAGTACCCTGAGATGTTCCTGTGTTGAGTGAGTCAACCAGAGTGCCTGAGGATATGTATATGTGTAACGTTTTGATCAGAACCGAAGGGACCGTGGGCCAGAGAGAGTAAGTGCCCATTTCATGAAACGGCCGTGAACCAGAAAGAGTAAGTGTTCAACGTGACCGGTACCTGAGGGATCAGTAGTATATCACTCAACATGGATTCGAGGACTGTAGTGCCTTCTTGTCTTCGGACCGATTCCATGGAGAGAGAACAAAAAGTATTTTTGATTGCTATACATGCTGTGATATGTGTGTGGTATGTGTAGTATGAAATGAGACTGACTTGTGGAGTCAGTAGGGTTATACATGTATTATAACCTTGGCATTGAATGCTATGAGACTAACCATATTAGATTCGCCAACTTTGAGGGCAAAGTTCCTTAAGGGGGGTAGATTTTAATACCCCGGACCTAATAATGGTGAATTAAATTACTCTAATTTGATTATTAAGGGCCTAATGGTGCCTAGAGAGTATTGGTAAAAAGAATAAGACCAAAATAAAAGAGAAAACGCTTGAAAAGCGAAAAACGCTAAAACGCGCATTTAATGAGTATAAGAGATATATGATCTCGTTAGGGTCCGAGATGGATTCCTAAGGCTTAGTTAGGCCTAATTAGAATACGGGAGTGATTCCCGAAGAAAACGGATCCAAATAATGGATTAAAACGCTAACGGAGTTTTAAAGCACGTCTTTCGAGAAAACACGAAAACGTGACTTTAAGTGGTCAAACGGACCCGTAAAAATTATAGTTGATTAAATAACTATAAATGAGTATTAATGGAAGCTTAATAGCCATTAAAAATAAAGAAACAAGAAAAATCCGAAAAACGGGCCCGGTTAGTGAATAGTGCCAAACCGGGTAAAATAACGAGCGTTTTCTGTCAGAATCCGAAAAACGCTCCAGCCTAATAAAGTAATGGGGGCCGGTTTTTATAAGTCCCTCACACACTCACACACAAATAAAGAAAGAAAGAAAGAAAAAGGAAAGAGAAACAATAGTAAAAAGTGTAAAGTAATAAGTTACTTTCCTCTCTCCTCCCTTCTCACTTTCTTTCTTCTCATTTGACTTCCTCACCTCTCTCATCCGTAGCTCCCCTCTCCTTCCTCCTCCTTGAGCGATTTTGAGCTGCAACACAACAACAATGGAGTTCCCTCTTTCTCTTCATGCTCAAGCTTTGTTTAAGCTCCAACTCAAAAATAACCACATATTTGTGATCCTCTCCTCACCCTCTATCATTCTCTCTTTTCAAAACTCGAAAATGGTGAGTTTCATTTTTGTGGGTGTTGCCCATTTGAGGAGAAAAGCACACCATCTTGAAGCTTGAAGCTTCCTCTTTCATCCAAGGTAAAAATATCCAAAGAAGAACATATTTTTCCCCACTTCCTTGTGTTGGCCGATTTTGGCATGTATTAATGTCTTGTTTCTCCTTGTTTTGAGCTATCCTCCAAGTCTCCAATGGTGGTTGGAGCTCCTTCTTTGGTTCATGGCAAACCAATTCTAGGGTTTCCAAAGGTAATGCCCCATTTTGTGCTTTAAGCCTTCTTTTGAGTTCATGAATGATTTTCACGACTAGGAGAACTAATTAATACTCCTTACACCCATTGATATATTGGTCTAGAGAATATGGGCAAAGAGATTGCCTTGACCGATTTTGGGTGAAGAAAAGAGGAGAAGAGGAAAAGAGATTTAAAGGAAACTTGAGAGAATCCAAGGTAAGAAACCAACCCTAAGTATATTCTATATGTATTAGAATTTGGGAAGGGTAATTAAAATGAATGAACCCCACTTGAGTTGTGGTGATAAGGTTCTTGCTTAGAAATAAATGCAAGTGAGAAAACATTTGTGAGTTAATGCTTGTTTTGGGAGCTATGTTTTGATGAATAATGCCTCATGGTGTTTAATGAGTTTTGTTTGATTAACGAGGAATTATTGAGTGCTGATAGAACCCTTGTGGTTTGGCTAGTTTTAGGATGATTTATATGGTGGTATGAACTTTGGGCAATGTTAGAAAAGTAGCCAAGTTATGGCAAAATTTGTGCAAAACCTAAGTAAGTTAAGTGCTGTTTTGAGTAGAGGAAAACCTAGAGAAACTAGGTGTTGGAGAGATTTAATTGGCTTAGAAATCACCATGGGATACTTGTGTAAAGGTGAGAGATTTGTGCAAAATCTGTAGCAAAGAGATTGTTTAAATGCTTGAGGAGTTTCTAGAAAACAAGGAGATTTAAGGCTTTAAGAGTGAGTTTTGGAACTTGGTATGAGGTGTGCATTATCTTGGAAGTTGGGTTGGTCAAATTAAGAGAGAACAAAATGCAAGTGCCAAGAGAGGTTTGAGAATGCACAAGTGTGCATTAGTGTAGAAATGAGAATGAAAGAAAGTGTGAATTGGAGCAAGAATTTGTGTAAGGGTTTAACCCATGATTTGAAGAGGTTTAGAGCATGTTTTATGATGATTAAACATGTGGAAAACTTATGGAATGATTAGGAAATGATTAGAGGTGATTTAGGGGTTTAAAAGTGGTGAAAAACTACAAATTTTGACAGTTCCATGGGTTGTCCGGGTTTGCAATCGGAATGCAAACCCGGAACATAGCAAAAATATGGCAGAAGGTCATCCCAGGGGATGGTCCGGGTTTGTAAACCCGGACACAAACCCGACACATGAAAAATACGACAGAAAGTGATTCCAGTGTTTGGTCCGGGTTTGTAACCCCGGACACAAACCCGGACCAGGCCAGAAATGTAACAGAATGTTTTTTCTTGCATTCTAATGATGGGGATTGAATGGTAATGATATATAAAGGTAATTAGGACATGAATAATGATATTTAAAGGTCATTAGGAGTGTAAACAAGTTTGATAAGTGAATGAGGAAGTTGTGAGTTTAAGAACACATGAGTAAAACTAAGTTAAACGGGATAACGGGTTAAGTACGGGAGTATTAGCTTTACATACCGTAATTGATTGTTATGTAATAAAACATTTGAATGTTATCAGTGGATCGTGTGTGACCAAGCATGGATGAGATGACACGGTAAAAGTAAAAACCCCGGTGAAAGGTATGATTTTCTCATGCCCCGTATGCTAACCGAGTTACTCTGATTTGTGTGTTTGTTTGCCGGCTTAATCAAGATTAAAGCATGAAATAATCTCTTGTTTGATTAAGTATGCTTATTTGTATGTTGTATGAACTACATACTTGTATGCCGGTGTGGTCTAACATAGTGCATAGACCGACTCATAGAGAGTAGTGATTGACTAGAAACCCGTAGATCGGGTAGTCTCACGAACAATGGTAACATGCAAACACACACAAGCTATCGATAAAGTATAACGATAACGCAAACATATGAACTCCCTAGAACGTGAGGAGATGTACGGGTTGAGTAAATACCCGATAACGGTTAGAAAACCTTATTGAAACAATCCACGGAATAATATGAGTGGAGAGAAATGAACCTCCATCGAGAGGATTGAAGTTAGTCCAATAATGTGAACTTATAGAAAGGTAAAAGAGACCTAAGGACTATGTAACTCCCTTGAGACATGGTCGGCCTCCTATATGAGGATTTTACCCGGTATAAGAAATATCCGAATGTACAAGCATATGATTGTGAGGGTAACCCTTAAACCTAAGATTACCCGAATTTAAGTAAAGTTCCCAAAGTCATTAGAAACATCGAGAAGGATGCTTCTAGACTAATATACATGATATTATTATAACTCCGAGAGAGGAGTGTATGGGAACGAGAGTAGTCCGAGAGTAGTCGGACCTAAGTAAAAGAAATAGGAACTAAGAGAGGGTTCCGTGAGCTAGTTGAACCTTCCCACCATGCTAGACCCAGAGTAGGGTCGAAACCGGGAAGTAAGACTATGCTAGAGAGCCATGAGTTTTGGCCTAAGTATGTATTAAGGGTAGCAAGCGTGACGTAGGAGACCTGTAGTGTCTCGAGAATCTACAAGAGCTTGCGTATAAATAACCCAAGAGTGTGGGTGAGATAATGAGTGTAAATAACCCAAGAGTATGGGTGAGATAATGAGAATAAGTAACCCGAGAGTGTGGGTGAGTATAGTACGAGTAGCCCAAGAGAATGGGTGTGTATATGAATAAGTAACCCGAGAGAGCGGGTGAGGTATTGAATAAGTAAACAAGGCGTAGTGAGGAATAACCCTCAATGCCTAAAAGTAACCAGTTACCACTAACAACATGGTTATGTTAGTTGGGTATCGTGTTCCGTGATTGGATGTAGATTCCTTGTGTGATATACATATATATTGTATTGCCATGATGCATGTTGTTTGATTAAAATGAACTCCATGTATATCCGACCCAAAGTAGTCGGCGTACCGCGGTTAGCACGCGGTATATGCGAATTTCATATTCAGCGTAAGCTGACCCCCTAGGGGGAACGTTTTTAGTGTGCAGGTACTTGAAGCTGACCACCGTTCGAGAGAGTAGGACGGGGACTGCTGTGAGCATGGGTAGTTAGGTTGTAATTACTTATGTGTTTGAATGAGGTGTAAGTCCGAGTATGTTATCGGCATCCGTATATTGTAGACTCGGTATAGTAGAGATATGAATTGAGTATTGTATTTGTATGAAGTACTCGGTTGTTCCAGTTCATCAGACCGTTACGGTATGTAAGAAAGGCCTGGTTAGCCACATGGGTGGCTAACGGCGTTGTTTCACCCCTCGTTGTAATTAGAGTTCCGCTGCGTGAGGAGGAGTAATTAGTAACGGTTGGGGTGTTACACTTGAGATTAATAAGGTATGTTGACAGAGCTAATTATAGTAGCCATAGAAAATATGTATATACGAATGAGGGATGATGGATGTTGATAGAGCTAGTTATATATCAATAAGTATATACGAATGAAGCTATAGAAAATATGTTATATTGTAACGCCCCTATTTACAATAAATACAGCGGAATAAAATCTCTAATGGCGATTACAGACCATCGGGCTCCAAACACCCGGTACCAACCTCACCAGTTACAACCATTACAATTAACTAAGTTACGGTCTGAACTTCGAGAAAACTTAACAAAAACATAACAATAATAAAATACATTCACTCTCCATAAACCTAATCCCATCCCAATCACTCATGCTCTTTGTGGCCACCTGTAAATCCATTTATACCTGCAAGATGAAACCAAGCAGCCCACCCCGGGAGGGGTGAGTCAGTTCCCTGGAATGGAACTGATACAATTCTCCAAAAACAAACTTATAAAACATAACTCTTCAAAATAAACAGTAACTTGAAATGAAACTCTTGAAAGTAAACATGGAAAGGAGGCACTTCAAAACAATCAATCATAGAGAAGAGAGAACAAGATAAGGATATAGACAAAGAACTTAAAAACCAAATCAACCACTCAAGAAATCACACCATATAGTTAGTGAGCATCCATTATTGATGTTAGAACCAATTCTGGTTAAGAATAGAAAGACTCAGGTAGTCACAAAGGACTAGGAATGATATGAATACCCATAACCCGTGGTAGACAGTTTATGTCCCCACCATTTCAGAAAGCTGAATCCCATAGACAAAATATACTCAAGAGTGGAATAAATTCAATTGGGAGAGATGGCCCCCACCGCCAAGTACGTCCTTTTAGGACAGGGATATACAACCCCTCACTGTTTACCACGTCCACTAAGGACAGGGGATATACCCCCTCTCTGTTAACTACGTCCACTAAGGACAGGGGATATACAACCCCTCTCTGTCTACAACGTCCACTAAGGACAGGGGATATACAGCCCCTCTCTGTCTACAACGTCCACTAAGGACAGGGGATATACAGCCCCTCTCTGTCTACTATGTCCCTTTTGGGACAGGGGATATACAACCCCTCACTGTCTATCACATCCCTTGTTGGGACAGGGGATATACAGCCCCTCACTGTCTATCACGTCCCTTGTTGGGACAGGGGATATACAGCCCCTCACTGTTACCATTGAAGACGCGCGCACGTCGAAACCTCAAGAACCAGCCCATGGATGAAACGATATCCAGAGTCAAAAGAAGAATTCCAAGATTGACCTTTTCCAAATTCCTACCAGATCACTAACTACCCAGAGCAATACCAAAACACTCAGTCCTACAGAGTGCAAAAGCGTAAACCCTAAGTAGTCAATGTCTAATGGAACAACCAAATAGAAGGAACCAATACCCAAGAGAGTTTCGCATCCAAGGCTCAGTTAGTCACACAAGCTGAGTTAGTCACACAACCAATTCCTTTTTAGAAATTCCTCTTTAAGTCAGTTAGCGTTTTCCAAAACATTCCACAAGTCAATCAGCAAAAAGATCGGAGTAACGAGAAATCGTACCTGGATAACGCTGTAGCAGTTCTAGTCAACTTGCGCAACAATCAACAGTACTCTGAAGAATATTAAAGGTAGTCTATCATTAATCACTTGTAGCCTACGTTAAGCTTAAATAACTCCTCACTCTTATTTCTAAGTCCCAATTGTCTTTTAAGCCCTCACTTAAATGTTATGTACACCCTTTGACTTGTCTTAGAATGTTGTATAACTCAAGGTTGTAAGACCAATGAATGTATTTTATTAACACTTGCTAATTGTTCCACTCTTATCCACTTTACCCATACTTAACCATAATTCCCACATTAAAGACCTTTATAACATAAGTGCATTATATGTTATTCAATAAATCTTATAATTTCAATAACAATTCTTAAGCTCAATACTTTTACTCTTACTCTAGAATTAACATTGTATTATGACCCACGATAGGTTTATCTTAGAATACTATACTATTAATTCACAATGTAAAGATTATGTATTTAAACAATATCTACTAGATAACCCATTATGATTAAGTCTTTCCCTTAACTTAATTAAGATCTACATCTTGTATATCGGACTCATAATGTTGCAGATACAATTTATTATAACTTAATTGAGCTACTAAACTCAATTATCATATCCTTAGTTCAGAATGACTTCCTATTATAACCGTCTAATAATCTTGTCATAAGATGTTGAATTACCTCTCATATTGAAACACTATATTATAGTTAACTTAGACTTATCGAACTCTTACATTTAGTATTCACAAGGTACATTATTTGCTTAATTATTACCTATATAATAAGGTGTTTAAATATAACCTTTTATGTATCCTTACTTACCTTTAATCTCCTAAATGTTTTATTTTTACACACATACACTCTATAGACTATGTATAACCCTTTTGTGCTAAACTTCAATAACCTTAAGCCTTAAATACGTTTTAAATGTTTTACAAAACCTAAGGTTTCAAAGGAATAACGTAATAAATTAATTTCCTTTATTGCATTTAGGATGGACAATATATCTACATAGAGTAGAATTTATCAAAGAATTAAATTCTGGTTCGTAAGTGAAATTGTTAATTATTTAATAAGATAATCTATTATGAAAATTCTCATATTTTATATTCAAATAACCTATCATTACTTCCCATTACCGTAAAGTATATCAAATAATATCTTATGTAACTTAGTTTTATCTAATAAAAGGTTCAAAGGTTTTAAGTATCAAACTCCTATTTATAAATCTTCCTATAAATTCTCACTACTAAATACCTCACTTAATTGTAAACTCACATCCTGAATATTGGTAACAAATGTATTTTATGGCTTATCTAATTCTAAGAACCTTAAGGATAATTATTTAGATAAATTTCCAAATCATCGTTTAATATAGATTATATCATAATCCTTTTAATGATTCTATCTTAAAACATTAAGTTATATTTCAATACCATAAATGTTAAGAAATGATTAAATCTAGACTTACTAATCCACCTCACATCTAGATGTAAAAATATTTTACTTATTTTATTATGGTTTATATATTAAGACATTTAGATGTAAAAGTATTACATTTATTCATTAATTATATAGTAAGTTCTATTTGTGTAAAATCTAATTACAAATATTCCTAAGTCCCAACTTATTAATTACCTAACCAAATTATAGATTTACATTATGGTCTTTCACAAATAATATTACACATGTATTTTAATATGGTTCATATAAATCTTAGAAATCCAAGATAACTCCTTAAGCTCAATTTCATAACCACAATTCACTACTACCTCATATAATATTCTTTTATAGTATTATGTATAGGTTTAGTTTAACTTATTAATTCCTTCATATTCTATTTGCTATAAGGTATTTTATGTCTTTTATTTATTTATTTATTTATTTATTTATCGTATATGTATATTAGGATTTATTCAAGACATTCTTTATGTAGTTTTATTGCATTTAATAATTATTCATATTAACTTTTACACATATCTACATCCAAAATATGGTTATAAAATAAAGTATTTTCCTTAGTTTCAATTAAGTATATTAACTACCATATTATATAACTATATAAATGTAGATTAATTTAGTTCTTGATTTAACCTAAGTTACTATTTTTTCCTTTTTTATATATGTATTGATATATATATTTTTCCTTAGTTTAAATTAAAAATTAACCAACTCCCATATAATATAATAAATAAAATGTAAAATAATTAAATTCCTTGTTTTAACATAAGTTCCTATATTTAAATCTACCATATAAATATATATATAATATACATTTATGTAAATAATTTCATTCTCATAAAAACTAATACTCAAACATTTATAAACTTACTGTTATAAAATGTTAACTTAGTTTCCCTTATTTTCCCCAGCTTAAAAGTTAATTAAAACCATACTTTAATTTTTAGTTACATTAAAAACCATATATTATAAGTTATTCTTATGAAAAACTCATAAACATAATTTTTAAAACCTTTTACCATTGCCCAAAAATCCCAAATTTAACATACAGTAACTATAACATTTTAGACATATTATAAAATTTTTATTTTATAAAAATATCTTTTTAATTTAGCCAAATAATTCCAGAAAACCCGTAACTTGCAAAAATCATAACTTATGTTTAAAACTACTCCAAAACTTATTAATTTACATCAAAATAAACTAGATTTAATAAGGAATCTATGGTTAAAATTTCAAGGCAAAATACCTTCGGGAAGGCCATTAACTAAAATCAACAAGTTAGAGCTATTACTGAATTTTATAGAAACTTAAAATAGTTTTAAATTACCCGATCTAATCTCGGCCGTCCAATCTTTTAAAAAAGATCGGACGGCCCCTGAACTCCCAGTTCTTCCCCGATTTCAGAAATCCAGTCGAGTACTAAATCGCAATTTTCTCCTAATCCACAGAACGAAATCGAGTGATTCTTGTTTCTATAGATTCGAAATCGAATTTCGGTTCTATTGATGCCAATTTCCCAATTATAATGCAGTATCCATCGAGTTTCGAATTCAGTTCGAATGTTAGGGTTTATATTAGATACTGAATACGATTCGAGTACAATTATAACAAATTCTCCTAATCTAACACGTAATTGATTAAATTGAGAAAAACCGGGTAAAATAACGAGCGTTTCTATAAAAGACGAAAAACGCCCCAGCCTAATTAATTGTGGGGGCCGTTTTTAAGAGTGTGGGACACTCTCACACACACACAAACTAACTAATTCTTTAATGGGTTGAAAAGTCAAAAGTAGAAAAGAAAAGTTCAAAAGTAAAAACATTACTCTCTCACCTCACCTTTCTCTTCTCTCTCCCCATTTCTTGCTTCCCCATCGTACTCCCTCTACTCTTCCTCCCTTCTTGCTGCGATTTGAGCTGCTCCACATAGCAACAATGGAAGCCTCCCTTTCTTCCTCATGCTCTAGCTCCATTTGAGCTCGAAATGTAAAATAAAATACATATTTGAACTCCTCTCTTCAAGCTCTACATTTCTATCTTTTCAAAATCTGAAAATGAGCAACTTCATCTCCATGGGTTTTCCCCATTTGAAGAGAAAAGCACACCATTATGGAGCTTGGAGTCTCCTCTTTCCAACAAGGTAAAAATCTCCATAAAAGATTCAAGTTTTCTCCACCTTCCTTTGGTAGCAGATTTTTGGCCTTTTGTAATGCCTTATTTTTCTCTCTCTTTTGAGCATCAATTTCACCTAGCAATGGTGGTGGATTCTTTCTTGAACCAAGGGCTAAAAACCCTCCTAAAACACTCCAAGGTAAACCCTAGAAATCTTGTTTGAACATCTCAATGAGTTAGTATAAATCAAAGGGTTAGTGTATTAATTATACTTGTCTTTGTGTGCTTGGGTGATGGGAATGGAGTTTGGCAACTCCATTACCCACAAAACCGATTTGGACAAGAAAGAGAGGAAGAGGAGAAATGGAAAAAATGAAGGAATCAAAGCACAAGGTAAGAGCACCTTCTTAATGCTCAATTTAATGCATTAGTGTAACGGGAATGGGTAAACAAATAAAAGAACCTAAACTATTGTACTAGTATTGTAGTTGTGGATGTTTGAGTGTTTGTGAGCAAAAATTTGGATTGTAGGCCTTAGAGCCAAATATATGGTACATGTGTATTAGTATGGTGGATTGAGGAAGTAAGGATGTATTGGAATTGTAATTGAAGAAGTATTGGTGTACTAAGATTTTGTATGTGTGCTGGTAGAACCCTTGTGGTTTGGCTAGAATAGGGATGAATTTGATGAGAAAGGATATGTGTGGATAAGTAAGGAAAGTAGGTGAACTATGGCGAAATTTTAGTAGGAATTGTGTATTAAGAATGACTTGGTGAATGGGAGAACCAAGGCATGTATTGGGGATAGTGGAGATGGTTAATGACCATGGAATGGTGGTAGTAGTATGTGAATAAAAGAGCATAAAATCTGTAGCAAGAGGTATTGGATTTCATTGGAGGAATTGGAAGAATTAGAGTACAAGGCTTAGTAAAATGAATGTTGGACTTGGGTATAGGTATTGTGTTTGCTTGGAAAGGTATTTAGGATGCTAGGAATGGCATTGGTTGAGGAAGTATTGGATGGGAGAATTGAGTTTTAAAATCTGTAGCATAAGTTTAACAGAAAACTGTTACATGTGTTGGAAAGAAGTGAGGAAGATTGTGTAAGTGATTGATGGATTTAGTAATGGATTTGGTAGATGAATTAAGGTATTTTAGGAAGCCTAAATGGCACTAAATCATGTTAGGGACGTATGTAGGAAGATTGGGGAAGAAATGGGTAAGAAAGGAAATGAAAACAGGGTCTGTAGCAATGTTCTGCTACCGACCGACCCAGAGGCTGGATCGGTCGGTGGGTCGGTCGGGGCTCAAGCAACGAAAAATAAAAGCACTGGAACTGACCGACCCAGGAGCCGTGAGTCGGTCGTGGGTCGGTCGGACTTGAGTTCTCGGTTGTCAAGTTTCTGATTTCGACCGACCCATAGGTTGGGTCGGTCGGAGCTTAGACAACGGGACTGAATCTTTTGGCAATGGACCGACCCAGAGGCGTATGGGTCGGTCGGAACAGTCTGGGTCGGTCGGGACAATTTCAGAGGACAAACTTACTGGAATGGACCGACCCAAGGGCTTGGGTCGGTCGGCCCTAATTTATAAAAAAATAAATAAATAAAATAACATAGTAATATGTATATGGATATGTACATATACAAAGGACTTTAGTAATATACCATTAATGTGACACCAATGGTAAGAAAGTAAGTATGCGAGTAGGAAAACAAGTATGAGAAGTAATTAAGTAGGTTGAGAGTATGAGAACATTAAGTATACCGGGATAACGGGTAAGTACGGGAGTAGTAATTACTTGTGTAACGTAAGAGTATGGTATTGATAATAATGTTGGAACATTATCAGTGGAACAAGTGTGAACCAAGGAATGAGGGAACACATGGTAAAGCTAACTCCGGTGAAAGGTATGATTTTCTCATGCCCCGTATGCTAACCGAGTTACGTTGATTTGTGTGTATGCCGGCTAATCAAGACTAAAGCATGAAAATGGTTTATTGCCTTTCATTGTATGTCTTGTTGTATGTTGTATGAGCTAACCTTCTTGACTGATTGTGTGGCTTCACTTAGTGTGTAGACCGACTCATAGATGAGTCTTGTTGTGTAGCGACTCGTAGTAAGAGTCATGTTGTAAACTAATGGAACAGTAGCAACGCGCTAAACTAACGGATCAATAAACGATAACGCAAACCTATGAACTCACTAGAATGTGAGAGAGTGTACGGGAGTAATAAGCTTTCGATAACGGTAGGAGAACCGAAATGAATAATCCACAAATAATAAGTAGTGGAAGTATATAAGTAACCTCTATTAGAGGAATTAATCTTGGTGCATGACATGAACCATGAGAGCAGTAAAGAATGATGAGGGATATCCAAACCCCTTAGCAATTAGTCGACCCATTATGAGAGGACCCGACTGTTGTAAGTATGTCCCAAACATGAGAGTATTCGATACGTTGGGGAAACCCTTAAATCTGAGGATACTAGACGGTGGTAATTCCCGAGCTGGGAAGTTATCAAGAGAGATACTTCTAGGCTAATCCATGAGATTGTATTATACTCTGAGAGAAGGGTGTTGGGAATTTGAGTAGTCCAGTAAAAACGGGCATTTGAGTATTTGAGGAGCTAAGCATATAGCCCTCGTATTGTAGGTCCGGTGGCGAGTCTTGTGTATGACTCCGCCTAGAGGCCAAAGTAATGAGTATTGAGTATTGTGTATGTATGGGTAAAGTAATGAGTACTGAGTAAGAAGTGAGTATGAGTATGTAATGAGTACCGAGTATTGAGTATGTATGAGTAAGTATTGAGTATTGAGTACGTATGAGTAAGCATGGAGTATTGAGTAGTGAGTATGCACAAGTATAGTAACGAGTACGGAGTAAGGATCGTGTGCGAGTAAGGTATTGAACATGGAGTGACGAGTATGCAAGAGTAAGGAGTGAGTATGAGTAGAGTAGCGAATATCGAACACAGTACGAACATAGTAGTGAGTAACGCAATGAAAGAGTAACGAATAAATAACTAGCACGAACGGTTGACTATCGAATTGTCTTCCTTAGTAAGTATTGAACCTTGTATGTGTAAGTAGGTATTGTTGTAGTATGATATGTATGTATGCATGTAAAATGAACTCCATGTATATCCGACCAAAAGTAGTCGGCGTACCGCGTTTAGCACGCGGTATATGCGAATTTCATATGTAGCGTAAGCTGACCCTCTAGGGGAAACGTTTTTAGTGTGCAGGTATTTGAAGCTGACCACCGTTCGAGAGAGTAGGACGGGGACTGCTACGTAAGCATGGGTAGTTGTAAAAAGGGGATTGTATTTGTACTGTATTGTGAATTTGGGAAGTCCAAACTGTATCGGTAAGTTAAGGATTGTAGTAGACTCGGTATGGTATTGTACTAGAGTTGTGTTTGAATTATGGCTGAGTACGTAAGGGAAAGTAATGTATTGTGTAGAGTACTCGGTATGTTCAAATTCATCAGACCGATAGTATGTAGGATTGTAACTCGCCTTGTTAGTCACGTGGGTGACTAACGACATTGTACACCCGCCGTAGAGTAAGTAATATCCGCTGCAAAGGTAAGTATTGTATGGTAATGACGGTATTAGCAGTTGGGGTGTTACAAAAAGTGGTATCAGAGCGAAGTATCGCTCTGATGGATGAAATACCGAGTTTAGGAAAATACCGAGTTAGGAATTAGAGACTTAGGGCTAAGGGTTGAGTGTTAGCGTGTGAGGACGCTAGATAGGAACTTCCAATGTGATTTGGATACCTACAGTAACCATACCCGCCCTCCGCGTCCCCCGTTGTAAAGTTGGGACAGGAACGCAGAGAGATGGAAAGACCTCTCACACTCGGGTAAAACCCGATCTGGTAGTTGCAAGAACAAACCTTATTAGAAAGGAACCTGTCAAACAGTAGAGTCCAAGGACTGGAAGTCCCGAAGGCGGTTCCCGTTGAATGACAAGGACCGCACTTAATAGCGGAGAAATGAAGATCCTAAACACAAGGATAATGGAATTTATGGCACCATGGGGCGACATGCTTCGCAGTCGCGAGAACCATGAGTAGCCAGTAAGAAGAGGAGCACAACCGCGCAATGAAGCGAGGAAGATAGAGTAACAAGCCAAGACAAGAGAGTCTACGGACTGTAATCTTTGATAACGCCAACAACGGTATACAAACCGACTAAGGAATTAGTCGAGGTTGGATTAACACCAAACTACACGCCAAGAGGCCGTAATAACCGAACAACATAGTTCAGAGAACTATGAAAGTATTCATGGAACATACACCTATAGGACTATAACGTGGTTCCTAAGGATAAGTCAAGCCTCGATAACCACAGTGAAGGCGTGAGACACCTGAATTGACGACAATCATGTCAAGTACACTGAGAAGCTACTTAGGAGATTGATCACCAAGATCAAAAGATCAAAGGAAGGTCTAATGAAACCACCAAATATGGATGGAAACGATACCGTAACTGGTATACGCTAACCGAAAAACACCTACCCCCGAGCACTTGCCCAGGGCAAGTGCAGCAACTACAAGACGGTTGGAAGACCTTTAACAACCCGCAATTACTTGCTAAAGTACCGCTATGACGAATGGAACAAATATAGGATCACCAATCCTAAGGCTTTTAAATAACAAAACCTTGGAAAGGCCTAACGGCCCGACCATTGCATTAAGAACATACCAGTCAGCGAGGAGCTAGGCTTGGTCGAGACCTCAGACATGGCAATGCCAGGAAGAATTGCTTTTCACACCGAACCGTTATTTCGAAACCCAAATTTTCTTTCAAAAACCATAAACCCTTCTTTTAAACCTTGGATTCTTAAAACCAAACTAACGGATTTATGGTGAGTATCATAGAATGATACAAGAGGAGTTGACAATAGAATACTTCACCTAGGCGTGTGACGAGCACTACGAGTGTACCCAAATACGGGATGTGGGACGACCGCACTCCAAAGGAGCTTACGGGCCTGACATAGTTAGGTAAGTGGTAACGTGCCTACAAGGTACCCCACGTATGTATACATGTAGTGCACGAAACACGGGAAGTAGTCAACTCCGTTCTACGGACCATAAGTAATTCAAACTAGAATAGTCGGATACCTCAAACAAGCAAAAAGGGAACTCAGATGAGCATACAAGCTAAGGAGTCAAGAACTCACTCCAGGAGAGTGATTAAGAGTTAAAAGTGCAAGAAGCACTGACAACTGAATAAAGACATCGCATATGCCTTGAAGATATTGAAGTAAAGTATGATAACTGGAAAGAAGACCTAGTCTAAATATTGTAAGGCAAATGCCTAACATTAACACATCAATGTACAAGGAACGGGGTTGAATTCCCCGGACAACTACCACAAACCCACAGGGTGATCGCATAAGGTAGCAAGAAATACCATTCATCACCGAAGGGAATATCAAACCCGTTATGACGTAAGGAAAACACCAATGGTCTACCCTAAGGACGGGAGACGTTATAACCCTCAACGAATAACTCGGATCCAGAACCGCAAGGTAGGATCACAACTGGATATACTCATAAAAGTCAGCCAGATATAATGGCACCACTTAACAACACCCAGGAGCAGTCCTTGAAGGGTGTCGGAAGCGTGATAAAAGTACAAGAGCTAGATTGGACACTCGGTTAGAACACCGAAGGGATCCCACTCACTAGGGGATACCCTAAATTAACAATGACAACAATCAACATCAAGTTACTTGCCTCCAAACCAATTGAAGGTATAAAGAAGAGCAAAGCTTGTGAACCGCCTAAGATGAGCAGAGCCCTAGGCAACATGGCTACTATGCCATAAACCTACTACATGACATAACCCAAAGGTTGCAAAAACCGATGTGAACGGTATGAAGAGTTGCCAAGAACGGCACCAGTGAGATAGTTAAATAACTAACGAGAAAGGTTACCCCTCGTTATTGTGAGACCGCAAAAGCGGTGAACACATGGACCCCAAGAAGGGGATACCATCAGTAAATGTCCGAAAATATATTCCTTTCAGAACTACTAATGTAGTGAAGCTTGAGCATACAATTATTGCCAAGCGATGTAAAATAAGCTTCAACAATAATTGTTGACAAACAAGAAGTAATCGGCTCAGAAGTATAAACACCGAACCATGGTATAAATGGTGAAAATGCATGAGCTGAAGCTAGCAACAGTGGATGCCATGCAAACCAATATTGTAGAATCCGTAAGAACAGGGTGTGCAGCAAGCGACCAACGCATGTGAATAATCATCCAATGCTATGGAGTTGTTAACACGAGATGGTGCACAGACCGGGCAACAAGCCAGGAGTCCATACCAACGATGGAACACCTCATAAAGGAAGTAATGTTCATTCCTATTGTGATCACATAAGAGATTTACTGCCAAGAGTTTACGCCTCTGCACTCTGTAGGACTGAGAGTTTTGGTATTGCACTTGTGCAGTTAATGATCGAGTGGGATAGCTAGGAATATGAGAAAAAGTAAATCGTGGTAAATTCTTCCTTTCACCAGTGAACATGGTATAAGCCAGTTAATCAAAAGCTTAGAAACAAACCATGCGGCCTAAGGCCAAAGAAGCACGAAGAGTGTGAAACACACCAACAATCACAAGATGTGAATTCCATTGGAATGGAAGTGAAAGGAGACCTAAGAAAGTCACAAGGACCGACGCATTGAAAATACAAGGTTATACAAGTAAAGAACACTTGTAATGAACCAGAGAACTGGTATAATTCAGAAGCTACTAACAATAGAGGAAGCACTACAACTAAGTAGTGACTTAACCTCACCCGACAATAAGTCAGAGGAGCCAAGTGAATGATCACTACCAACAACACAACAGTATGTTATAGATTGCCAGAGAGCTGGTTACAAATCTAAAACTCATCGAGTTCGAGCACAGTAAAAGACACACCACACATGATTAATAAACCTTACTCCCACAACAAGAGGGACAAAAAGGTGATGTGTAACACGTTAAGGATAACAAGAAGGGCGAATAACCCAAGTTATCAGGGTCGCGCAGCAGAAGCTAGTGGGCCCAGAATTCCAAGTGAAATACCCCTAGTGAATAAAAGGTTAATCATCAATACCTTGAAGCCTCTAAGGCTAGAACCGAACCTGGTTAAGAGTGAGATAAACTCCGATGAAAATTCTTGTTGTAGGGACTAACCGACAGTACGGTTAAGACCCATTGTTCAAGGAACATTGTATAATAGACCGCATGGAAGCTGAACCACTCCATGACGGCTGAATGCCTTCGACCAATGTCCAATATTGACACATGGTAGATTATGTGGGTATAATCCCTTTTAAGGGGGGTAGAGCGCGAAACCGCGAAATGTAAGTTTTATGTGATAGGTGCGTAAACTACAATGCGCATAGCGCAAGAGAATTCGTTTTGATGGTTGATACTTATGTTACATAAACATTTGTATTCACTCATCGTGTAATTGCAGGTATTTGAGAAATAAGTATAGGAAAAAGGAGTAGAGAAGCTCCAGGGGAATGAGAACCCCATTGGCAATAGTATGAGGAATGAGTACGTATGGGAGACTTGAGGAGTATAAATCAGTATGGAACCGATGTATGTAATGAGTATGAATCGGTATGGAACCAATGTATTTTATGAGTATAAATTGGAGTATAGTAAATTAATGGGATATTACCCATGAATTTCCTAAGTATAGTAGTTGGAGAAGATGTAGTAATGATTGATGAGATCACTAGTAATGAGTAAGTGAAGTATATAAATTGGAAAATGTATGTGTGTGATTATGAGTAGCAAAATTAAAAAGATAGAAAACGAAATAATGTTTGACGAGCTGTCTGTTTGAATGGATGTGGGAGGTGGAACTTGATTTGCTAGCGATCAAGGGAAACCGAACACAAATTGGGGTGGAAGGATAATTCAACACAATTCTGATCACATTGGGGTTGAAGGACTCTGGAAGCTCCCCTTAAGTGGTCACAGAAATAACTCTAGTAATAGGTATAATAATCATAAATGGTATTTGGTAGGTGTATGCAAGTTTTCAAAATGAATTTCCAAAACTAATTTGGTACAATGTTTCTTCAAACTTGAGAATGAGGATTGATTTGAAACCGCTTCCACGGCGCTAGTGGACCCTCCATGCCTAGGCATGGATATCCGGTCGAAACCATAGGAGGAGAAGCTAGTTTTGAGTCGGTGGAGTGTTGATTAGTTTTGAAACCACTACACCGATCGTAAGGTGACAGTGTGAGTTTTGTATTTTTCCGAGGGCACTGGGGCAGCGTAATCCCGAGTAAGTATGAGTAAGTATGCGTAGGTATGAGTAAGTAAGTATGAGTAAGTGCCTGAGGATCTCTATATGTGCAAATGAATTTGATCAGAACCAAAGGACCGTAGAGCCAGAAAGTGTAAGTGCTCAAGTCATGACGGTCGTGAACCAGAGAGCGTAAGTGTTCAAACGTGACACGGTACCTGAGGGTCACTCGACTTGGAGAGGATGGTACCTAATTGTCTGCGTATGGACCCCCCTTGAGAGAGTAAAACGGATATTTTTTTTGATTACTATACATGCAGTGACACGCTGTTTGGATGCGTAGTATGCATCATGTCAGATGTTTGGAGTTTGACAAGTTATATGTAAGGTCATAACCTTAGCATAGAGTATTTATACAAGTAACAATATTAGACTCACCAACTTTGAGGGCAAAGTTCTTTAAGGGGGTAGATTGAAATACCCTGAACTTAAATATGGTGATTAGATCATTTTAATATGGTGTTTAAGAGCCTAATAGTGCCTAAGTAATTTTGGTAAAGAAAATAAATCCAAAAGAAATGAGAAAACGCTTGGAAAGCGGAAAACGCTAAAATAAGCGTAAATAACCATAGGAGGTATGAGACCTCGGTTAGAGTATTATAAGGATTCCTAAGGCTTATTAATGCCTAATTAGTATATGGGAATGATTCCCGAAGAAAATGGATCCGAATAATGTATTAAAACGCTAATAGAGCTTTAGCGCACGTTTTTCGAGAAAGCTCGAAAATGTGATTTTAAGTGTGTCAAACGACCGTAAAAATGATAAATCATTAAATAACTATTATTAAGCATTAACGGGAGCTTAATAACCAATAAAAAAAAAAACGGGAAAATTTCGGAAAACGGGTTCGGTTAGTGAATAGTATCAAAAACGGGTAAAATAACGAGCGTTTCTGTAAAAGACGAAAACGCCCCAGCCTAATTAATTGTGGGGGCCGGTTTTTAAGAGTGTGGGACCTCCACACACACACAAACTAACTATTACTTTAATGGGTTGAAAAGTCAAAAGTAGAAAAAGAAAGTTCAAAAGTAAAAACATTACTCTCTCACCTCACCTTTCTCTTCTCTCTCTCCCATTTCTTGCTTCCCCATCGTACTCCCTCTACTCTTCCTCCCTTCTTGCTGCGATTTGAGCTGCTCCACATAGCAACAATGGAAGCCTCCCTTTCTTCCTCATGCTCTAGCTCCATTTGAGCTCGAAATGTAAAATAAAATACATATTTGAACTCTCTCTTCAAGCTCTACATTTCTATCTTTTCAAAATCTGAAAATGAGCAACTTCATCTCCATGGGTTTTCCCCATTTGAAGAGAAAAGCACACCATTATGGAGCTTGGAGTCTCCTCTTTCCAACAAGGTAAAAATCTCCATAAAAGATTCAAGTTTTCTCCACCTTCCTTTGGTAGCCGATTTTTGGCCCTTTGTAATGCCTTATTTTTCTCTCTCTTTTGAGCATCAATTTCACCTAGCAAGGTGGTGGATTCTTCTTCTTGAACCAAGGGCTAAAACCCCTCCTAAAACACTCTCCAAAGGTAAACCCTAGAAATCTTGTTTTGAACATCTCAATGAGTTAGTATAAATCAAAGGGTTAGTGTATTAATTATACTTGTCTTTGTGTGCTTGGGTGATGGGAATGGAGTTTGGCAACTCCATTACCCACAAAGCCGATTTCGACAAGAAAGAGAGGAAGAGGAGAAATGGAAAAGAAATGAAGGAATCAAAAGCACAAGGTAAGAGCTCCTTCTTAATGCTCAATTTAATGCATTAGTGTAACGGGAATGGGTAAACAAATAAAAGAACCTAAACTATTGTACTAGTATTGTAGTTATGGATGTTTGAGTGTTTGTGAGCAAAATTTTGGATTGTAGGCCTTAGAGCCAAATATATGGTACATGTGTATTAGTATGGTGGATTGAGGAAGTAAGGATGTATTAGAATTATAATTGAAGAAGTATTGGTGTACTAAGATTTTGTATGTGTGCTGGTAGAACCCTTGTGGTTTGGCTAGAATAGGGATGAATTTGATGAGAAAGGATATGTGTGGATAAGTAAGGAAAGTAGGTGAACTATGGCGAAATTTTAGTAGGAATTGTGTATTAAGATGACTTGGTGAATGGGAGAACCAAGGCATGTATTGGGGATAGTGGAGATGGTTAATGACCATGGAATGGTGGTAGTAGTATGTGAATAAAAGAGCATAAAATCTGTAGCAAGAGGTATTGGATTTCATTGGAGGAATTAGGAAGAATTAAGAGTACAAGGCTTAGTAAAATGAATGTTGGACTTGGGTATAGGTATTGTGTTTGCTTGGAAAGGTATTTAGGATGCTAGGAATGGCATTGGTTGAGGAAGTATTGGATGGGAGAATTGAGTTTTAAAATCTGTAGCATAAGTTTAACAGAATACTGTTACATGTGTTTGAAAAGAAGTGAGGAAGATTGTGTAAGTGATTGATGGATTTAGTAATGGATTTGGTAGATGAATTAAGGTATTTTAGGAAGCCTAAATGGCACTAAATCATGTTAGGACGTATGTAGGAAGATTGGGGAAGAATGGGTAAGAAAGGAAATGAAAAACAGGGTCTATAGCAATGTTCTGCTACCGACCGACCCAGAGGCTGGATCGGTCGGTGGGTCGGTCGGGGCTCAAGCAACGAAAAATAAAAGCACTGGAACGGACCGACCCAGGAGCCGTGAGTCGGTCGTGGGTCGGTCGGACTTGAGTTCTCGGTTGTCGAAGTTTCTGACTTCGACCGACCCATAGGTTGGGTCGGTCGGTGGGTCGGTCGGAGCTTAGACAACGGGACTGAATCTTTCGGTAATGGACCGACCCAGAGGCGTATGGGTTGGTCGGAACAGTTTTGGGTCGGTCGGGACAATTTCAAAGGACGGAAACTTACTGGAATGGACCAACCCAAGGGCTTGGGTCGGTCGGTGGGCGGTCGTCGGCGGCCCTAATTTATAAAAAAATAAATAAATAAAATAACATAGTAATCATATGTATGTATATATATGGATATGTACATATACAAAGGACTTTAGTAATATACCATTAATGTGACACCAATGGTAAGAAAGTAAGTATGCGAGTAGGAAAACAAGTATGAGAAGTAATTAAGTAGGTTGAGAGTATGAGAACATTAAGTATACCGGGATAACGGGGTAAGTACGGAGTAGTAATTACTTGTGTAACGCAAGAGTATGGTATTGATAATAATGTTGGAACATTATCAGTGGAACAAGTGTGAACCAAGGAATGAGGGAACACATGGTAAAGCTAACTCCGGTGAAAGGTATGATTTTCTCATGCCCCGTATGCTAACCGAGTTACGTTGATTTGTGTGCTGTATGCCGGCTAATCAAGACTAAAGCATGAAAACGGTTTATTGCCTTTCATTGTATGTCTTGTTGTATGAGCTAACCCTTCTTGACTGATTGTGTGGCTTCACTTAGTGCGTAGACCGACTCATAGATGAGTCTTGTTGTGTAGCGACTCGTAGTAAGAGTCATGCTGTAAACTAATGGAACAGTAGCAACGCACTAAACTAACGGATCAATAAACGATAACGCAAACCTATGAACTCACTAGAATGTGAGAGAGTGTACGGGAGTAATAAGCTTCTGATAACGGTAGGAGAGCCGAAATGAATAATCCACAAATAATAAGTAGTGGAAGTATATAAGTAACCTATATTAGAGGAATTAATCTTGGGGCAAGACATGAACCATGAGAGCAGTAAAGAATGATGAGGGATCTCCAAACCCCTTAGCAATTAGTCGACCCATTATGAGAGGACGCGACTGTTGTAAGTATGTCCCGAACATGAGAGTATTCGATACGTTGGGGAAACCCTTAAATCTGAGGATACTAGACGGTGGTAATTCCCTAAGCTGGTGGAGGTTATCAAGAGAGATACTTCTAGGCTAATCCATGAGATTGTAATATACTCTGAGAGAAGGGTGTTGGGAATTTGAGTAGTCCTATAAAAACGGGCATTTGAGTATTTGAGGAGCTAAGCGTATAGCCCTCGTATTGTAGGTCCGGTGGCGAGTCTTGTGTATGACTCCGCCCAGAGGCCAAAGTAATGAGTATTGAGTATTGCGTATGTATGGGTAAAGTAATGAGTACTGAGTAAGAAGTGAGTATGAGTATGTAATGAGTACCGAGTATTGAGTATGTATGAGTAAGTATTGAGTATTGTGTACGTATGAGTAAGCATGGAGTATTGAGTAGTGAGTATGCACATGTATAGTAACGAGTACGGAGTAAGGATCGTGTGCGAGTAAGGTATTGAACATGGAGTGACGAGTATGCAAGAGTAAGGAGTGAGTATGAGTAGAGTAGCGAATATCGAACACAGTACGAACAGAGTAGTGAGTAACGCAACGAAAGAGTAATGAATAAATAACTAGCACGAACGGCTGACTATCGAATTGCCTTCCTTAGTAAGTATTGAACCTTGTATGTGTAAGTAGGTATTGTTGATTGTATTGTTGTAGTATGAGTATGTATGTATGCATGTAAAATGAACTCCATGTATATCCGACCAAAAGTAGTCGGCGTACCGCGTTTAGCACGCGGTATATGCGAATTTCATATGCAGCGTAAGCTGACCCCCTAGGGGGAACGTTTTGTGTGCAGGTATTCGAAGCTGACCACCGTTCGAGAGTAGGATGGGGACTGCTACGTAAGCATGGGTAGTTGTAAAAAGGGGATTGTATTTGTACTGTATTGTGAATTTGGGAAGTCCAAACTGTATCGGTAAGTTAAGGATTGTAGTAGACTCGGTATGGTATTGTACTGGAGTTGTGTTTGAATTATGGCTGAGTACGCAAGGGAAAGTAATGTATTGTGTAGAGTACTCGGTATGTTCAAATTCATCAGACCGATAGTATGTAGGATTGTAACTCGCCTTGTTAGTCACATGGGTGACTAACGGCATTGTACACCCGCCGTAGAGTAAGTAATATCCGCTGCGAAGGTAAGTATTGTATGGTAATGACGGTATTAGCGGTAGGGGTGTTACAAATTTAATGAGCACTGATATGATAAAAATGATAATTTTTGGAATAAAAAATGTGAGACTGTTAAAAAAAAATGATTAACAAATTTTGGCTAAATGGGATGGGCTTGGGTTGAATGTTTTTATACTTGTCGGGTTAGGGTTGAAAATTTGTAACTTGATTATTCTTTGGTTGGGTTTGGGTCAATAGATTTTAAACGAGTTGGATATGGGTTAACCTCAACCCGACCCATCGACCCGAATTGTCATCCCTATATAACATATATGATGTGAATTTGGAATGTTCATTTCGAACCAAATTTATATTTCATACCAGAGAGATGATGTGACAAGACTAAAAATGTATAAGATTGTGATATATGAAAATAAATAAATTAGGTTGTCCAAATTTTTCGAATCATATAAAAGCATCTCAAAAGTTCCTCAATAACCTTGTTCCAAGTACAATGAAAGATATTTTTTGTCAATTAGTTTGGCGGATTTTAGTTTCTATGTTTCTATTCCAAGTGACTCTCATTGCTTCTTGGGTTCTATTGCTCGTTTTGTGCACTTTCGCTTTCAACTACCTTGAGCTTTGTAATACTTTATTGTTGTAATCACATTCAGCTTAATAAAGCATATTGCACAAGATACCATAGATATTTTCAAAACTTCACAGTATGCCACTAAGACTTATATACATATACATATTGCCAGAATATCAATCTTTACATTGTTGGAGTATGAAGGAGTTGCTGAGATAGTCCTACATCGAACAAGTCAATCAATAAGAGAAGTGTCCGTCCCTACTGAAAGATTGAGTGAGTCCTTCGGTCGAACGAGTCTCCGTCTTTATTGATAGATCGAGTAAGTCCATCCGTGTGGGTTCATCCATCAGTTAAGAAATTTAAGGAGAAACGTTCACTAAACCACAACGGTCATCAATCATCAGCCTTGGAACGAATTCATGCAATTGTGAGTAAAATTCAAAGCCTTGACTTTCTAATAGTTCGAGAGATTCCGTCAATCAGTTACGAAAATTAAGGAGCAAAGTTTACTCCCTTTGGCCGTAAATATTGGCTTCAGTAAGCTCAGTCAAGTGAGCAACGTGTTAAATCCGAAAATATAGCAATATGGACATTGAGGTCCTAAAATTTTGGAACTGATAGAGTCAGTCATGTACATCAGACATGAGAATCATCATTGAATGTTGCCAAGTCATCCAATGGATTGGTAAATGTCTGAAAATTAAGAGCTAAGGCTTAGCAACGTTCACAAAGAAGTTAGGACCGATTTTTAAGCAACTACAAGTAACTACAACGTTCAGAAAACAGACATTCCGGAAACAGATTCCCTCAACGGCTCCAGAGGCTTTGCTATATAAAGAGATAGAGTTCTCAGTTGCATTTGTGCTTTTCCGTCCCAATACTTCCTATGTTAGGGAAAATTCACCAGGAACAAGAGTTTTTTTGTCATTTTAAGTTAATATAGTTCATGCATTATTGATAGACTCAATCTAGGGTGTTCCTAGGCTTACTACACTCATCAAAGAGCTGATCAGAAATTGTATTGGGTGAGTGAGTGAGTTCCACTGAGTAGATCCTTTGTAATTAGTGGGTAGTGTAAGTTGTTTTGTTTTACAAAGAAATAAATTAACTTATATTGTATATCTGTTTGAGTTCGAATGAGTGTTTCCACATCTCTAGTGCTTCCGCACACATAGTTCGATTGAGTCAAACCATCTCACAGACTAACACCTTGAGTTGGTTTGAGTCAGCCATCCGATCCTACAATTGGTATAAGAGGGAGGTTTGGCTGACACACTCCATTTAAAGATAACCTACGAGATGGCAGAATGCTCTTTGGTTTTTGAGGTGGACTCCAACCTTCAGGCAAGAGTTCAATTGTTTTGCGCAGAGCCAAAGTTCCACTTCTAGATCCACTCTATCAGTCCCCAGCCCGTCATGAGGTGTTATAGATGACCAAGCCAAACATTGTTGATGAATGAGTGTTAATGGTCTACCTGAAGATGACTCTATTGGGGGTGCACACCCAAAGAAGTTTGAAATTCAGGGGAAACAAGCAATCCTTCTACAAATGCATGGATTAAGGGGGAACTTGTACAAGGTCGGTTTCCCAAAAATCTTTTTGCTCTTGTCTCTTTTTGCAGGATTGACTCATTCGAGATTCACGTTGAAATTTTCGCTATCATTAGCAACAAGGGGGAATTGTTGGAGTATGAAGGTGTTACTGAGATAGTCCTACAATCGAACAAGTCAATCAACAGAGAAGTGTTCGTCCCTGCTGAAAGATCGAGTGAGTCCTTCGGTCGAACGAGTCTTTGTCTTTACTGATAGATTGAGTAAGTCCATCCATTTGGGTTCATCCCATCAGTTAAGAAATTTAAGGAGCAACGTTCACTAAACCACAACGGTCATCAATCACCAGCCTTGGACCAAAATTCATGCAAATGTGAGTAAAATTCAAAGCCTTGACTTTCTAATAGTTCGAGAGAGTCCGTCAATTAGTTACGAAATTAAGAAGCAATGTTTACTCCCTTTGGCCATAAATATTGGCTTCAGTAAGCTCAGTCAAGTGAGCAACATGTTAAATCCGAAAATATAGCAATATGGACATTGAGGTCCTAAAATTTTGGAATTGACAAAGTCAGTCATGTACATCAGACGTGAGAATCATCATTGAACGTTGCCAAGTCATCCATTGGATTGGTAATTGTCCGAAAATTAAGGGCTAAGGCTTAGCAACGTTCACAAAAAAGTTAGGACCGATTTTTAAGCAACTACAAGTAACTACAACGTTCAGAAAGCATAAATTCCAGAAACAGACTCCCTCAACGGCTCCAGAGGCTTTGCTATATAAAGAGATAGAGTTCTGTTGCATTTGTGCTTTTCCGTCCCAATACTTCCTATGTTAGGGAAAAGTCACCAGGAACAAGAGTTTTTCTGTCATTTTAAGTTAACATAGTTCGTGTTTTATCGATAGACTCAATCTAGGGTGTTCCTAGGCTTTACTGCACTCATCAAAGAGCTGATCATAAATTGTATTGGGTGAGTGAGTGAGTTCCACTGAGTAGATCCTTTCTACTTAGTGGGCAGTGTAAGTTGTTTTATTTTACAAAGAAATAAATAACTTATATTGTGTATTTGTTTGAGTTCGAATGAGTGTTCCACATCTCTAGTGCTTCCGTATACTTAGTTCTATTGAGTTAAACCATCTGACAGACTAACACCTTGAGTTGGTTTGAGTCAGCCATCCGATCCTACATACATTGTTTCTATCCTTCATAGCTATTTAGATATTGTTACAAAGGTTTCAGATTCAAAGGTTTGTCTTTAATATTTAAAGTTTAAGGTATATAATTAAGGGTTGAGCTTTAGGTCTAGGGTTTGGATTTTGATGGTTAAAATTTAAGGATATGAGATTGAGAGTACTTATACGGTTTAAAGTTTAAGTCATATAATTAAGGATTTATGAGTTTGAAAATATAATTATTAACAAAAAAAATTGTTCATTGCATACAGTGCAATACTGTAACACTTTTGTAAAACTCAATAATATACTATGAAATATCCATTTAATTAACAATAATGTGAAATTGTAACCACTTTTCATCCACACATTGAAAAGGATATTGTAGCGATCTAATAATCTCGCCTACTCCTAAACCCAAACTACGACTAACATTGAATGTGAAAACTGACAACTTAGTTCCAATGTCCCCGCTTTGGGTTAGGCTCAAAGCTAATAGTTTTGGCACGAAAAAAAGATTAATCCATGTGTGCTGTTTGGTGTGGCATAAAAATGAAATGGCTCATTAAGTTCGGAGACACACTCTTATTAATTATTTCTATTGTCACTATCTTTTCATCATCGACCTTCACAGAGCCCAAACAACGTTAACCTAACAAACATTATTGTGACCCAGATAGAGTTGATCAAGAATTGTATGGTCCGTTGACCCGTCCTGCTAAAAAGCCTAATGAGCTTGGGCCTGATCAACTGTTAGGGCGGACCTGGACAACAAAAGGCCCAAAAAAACAAGCTTCAACACATTTTTGAGCCCACGGGTAAGCCCAACCTAATTTATATAATATTATCTTTTAAAATATTATAATATTATATATATATTAATAAAATGTATTTATTTTATTTAAATTATATTAATTATTTAAATTTATTAATCATATATTAAAAAAACCGGGTTGGCTATCGGTAGAGCCAGATAAACCGGGCGTGAACCAACCCGACTCAAGAATAGAAAAACCAGGTGTGGACACTAGAAATAGACCCGACAGACCCCACCCGACCCGTCCACCCGAATGATCAGCGATAGACCCAGAGTTCAAGCATGTCAGAAGGTAATTGTCGCTCTAAATTAGTAATTTAATTTTAATAAAATTTAAATTATTAATTTGGTCTAGTAAATTTTAATGCCAAATTCTTATTTTCTCATAATCACCCCCTTCATTATGTGTAAATGCTTAATAAATACAAGAGTTTAAGTGGTTCAAATTTTTATCCAACAAAATTATTTCTTTTCCAATAAAGTGTGTGTGGATGTGTCAGTATTTTCTTTTAAATAGAAAAAAATATTAAGTATATTTTTCTTCAACAAACTCTAAGTTGTTGAGAGCAAAATCAAGACTTAATGAGAAATACCATAAAGACTTAATGAGATATACATTAAGGTATTCCATTACACAATTTTTTTTTGAATTTTTCCTATTAATAGGAGTATTCTTTTTAGGAAAATTGATAGGAGTAATTTGTTAAAGAAATAAACCACTAATATAACTTAAATATTACAATGTAAAATATAACTTAAATATTACATATATGTAGATATTTCTTCAACAACTCTATATAAGTTTTTGGTGAGTGAGACTCTAAAGATTAACGTAACAAGTATATTTCTTTTTATATTTTTTTTATTACCCCACACAGTCAGATAATTTTTTATTGAAGCCAAATTTGCAAATAGATGTCTAAATTTGTTTATGAATACTTTTATGTAAGTATTAATGAATGTTAAATTTATTTTAAATTAAGTATATATATTAGATTTTATCAGATGTCCCCGAAGGAACAAATAAGCAGAGGGATTTGGTGATGGACTGAATCTTTCCGTCCACAACGGAAAAGATACTGACCATTGGATGCGGATGGCAAAGGAGGGAATATAAGAGTGCAAATAACTAGCTTCTTCTACCTACCTAGCTACCTATCCTTTTCCTTTTTTCTCTTTTAGTTAATTTCTATCCTTCCTCGCATCGAAAACTCGATCCAGTTTAGTAGAATAAAACTTTTAGCAATTTTAATAAAATTATAATAGAACAAATAACAAATCAACAGAAACTAAAAATAACCCATAAAAACTAAGTAAAATAATCTACCAATCGTAAACCATTAAATATTTCTAAATGTAAGTACTAATAAACCATAATTATTTAATAAAATTAGGTTGTAGATAAATGTCACATACGATAAATCACAAAGCTAAAATCAATATGTAGAGGTATATGTGGCATTTATATAGTTTAAAATGTAAACAATATAGTAAATAATAATATCACCAAAAATAGTAATAAAAATTTAATATAATAGATACAATTATTAGTTCTACACTTTATATTTATCACTACTGACTGACTTGACAGGTTTTTAGACCATAAATTGTAAACAACAAACCCTAAAAATATTTGACGTTTTTAGCATTCCTAGGGTGGTTTTTAGGGTGTTCGGGACAGGTTTTTAGACCATAAATTGTAAACAACAAACCCTAAAAATATTTGACGTTTTTAACATTCCTAGGGTGGTTTTTAGGGTGTTTGGGGGTAGGTAATCTTTTTGGCAATAGTTCTACACTTTATATTGTCGTTACTGACTCAACAGGTCTTTAGGGTTTGTGGTTTAGGGTTTAAGGACGATTAAACCCTGCACTACAAACCCTTAAAATGCCTTCGATGTTTTTAGCATTCCTAGGGTGATTTTCAGGGTGTTTATGGGGTAGGGTAATCTTTTTTGTATTAGCTCTACACTTTATATTGTCGTCACTTACTCGACTGATTTTTAGGGTTGTGGTTTAGGGTTTAGGGTCATTAGACCCTAAACCCTGCACTACAAACCCTAAAAATGCCTTCGACGTTTTTAGCATTCCTAGGGTGGTTTTTTAGTGTTTGGGGGGGGGGGGGTAGGGGTAATATTTTTGGCATTAATTCTACCTTTATATTATATGTCGTCATTGACTCGACTGATTTTTAGGGCTTGTGGTTTAGGGTTAGGGTCGACCCTAAACCCTGCACTACAAACCTTAAATATGCCTTCAGCGTTTTTAGCATTTTTTTAGGGTGTTTGGGGGGGGCCGGGGGGCACCGGCCCCCCCCCCGAACTTTTGAAAATTTGTCAAATGCCCTTATAAATTTTTGAAAAAGTACAAAATGACATAATGTTTTAAAAAGTGACAGTGTCAAAAAAAATTTTTGCCCCCCCGGACAAAGTTTCTGGATCCGCCACTGGTTACTGGCTCGACAAGTTTTTAGGGTTTGTGGTTTAGGGTTTAGGGTCTTTACCACTACAAATCCTAAAAATGTCTTCGGTGTTTTTTAACTTTCCTAGGGTGGTTTTTAGGGTGTTTGGGAAGGTCGGGTAATCTTTTTTGCATTAGTTCTACACTTTAAAAGTGAATTTTTCGTTAAAGAAAAGTTAATCAAATATTCAAGAAAAATGAATCTTATATTTAAGAAAAGTGAATTATAATTTTAAGAGGTAAATCTTTACGAAGACTCATTTTGTTAATGAATAAGGTTCATTTTATTATTAAAGAAGATTCATTTTGTTAATGAATAAGATTCACTTTAAAAATATGTAATATACTCATTCTATAAACATAAATTTTAAGTTTACTAAAACATATCCATGATGCATCGGCTCTGTGCAGATAGATGTTCATCGGGGATTAGGATATCTTTTGTGATTCATTGTTATACCTTTATAACATTTAATTCTTGGAAAGTTTTTAGGGTTTGTGGGGACCCTAAACCCCTGATATGTTTATAGACAATGATGGATACGTTTGTAGACAGTGTTGAATATGTTTGTAGAAAGCAATGGATATGTTTGTAACAATGATTGATACGTTTGTAGAAAGTGATTGATATGATTGTAGATAGTGATGGACAGGTTTATAGACAACGAAGGACACGTTTGTAGACATTGATGGACACGTTTGTAGACAATGAAGGACACGTTTGTAGACAATGATGGACACGTTTATAGACAACGAAGGACACGTTTGTAGACAGTGATGGACACGTTTATAAACAACGAAGGACACGTTTGTAGACAAAGAAGGACACGTTTGTAGACAGTGATGAACACATTTGTAGACAATGATGGATACGTTTGTAGACAATGATGGATACTTTCATAGACATATCAATTCATAAATACATCCTTAGCTATTTGGTGAATACGTTCGTAGACGGTCATTTATTTTTGAATTGATATATTTTAATTTTTTATAAACATGTATAAAAAGTTAATTATTACTATTAGATTACGATAATATTATTTAATATTCATATATGTGCATATAGTCATATTATTTTTTATATATTTGGTGACTTATTCTATAACAATTATAAGCAACTATATTATTGAAAATCATAAAAGAAAAGAGAGTTATAAATAAAGAATAATATAATTGTGGCACTGAAAAGTAGAATGAGAAGCACTGAAAATGAAAAAAAAATTGATCACTGATAAAGAAGGAAGAATGAATAAAGAGATATACTCCATCTTCTGTGACGGCATCTCCGCCCATATATATATATATATATATATATATATATATGAAAAAAAAGTGTTCCGTCAGGCGACGGAGAATTTGTTTCTGTCACTAAATTACATAATTATATTATGAAGTATAACTAACAGACTACCCGCTATTAATATGTATATGACAAACTAAAACTGAAATACCCCTAACTAATAAAACATTGATTAAACATATATAAATTAAATTAAGGCCTAAACATGCCTTAAAAATAAATTAAACACAACCATGTTTAAAAGAAAGCAAGAATTGCACCCTTTGACCTTTTATGGTGGTTGTATGCCCAAACGAACTCTGTTTGACCTAAAATTTTAACCAGAGCCTTATAACTCATAAATGAACACATTAAAACCATTTCCAAGGGAAACCAAGCTCAGGAACTCACTAGAACATAAAATGTGCACTAAGCTTTCTTAAAGCACATTTTTGTGAGATTGTCTCCAAAATGAGTTTTGTTTGATTTTAGGGTCTCGAATACCCATAAATATACTAATGTGACATAATGTACCACATTAAAATGCCTAATTCTAAGTTTTCAAAAAAAAATCAAAATATATGCATTGGTTTTTGAATAGTAACCAAATAGTGCAAAAATAACATTTAATCTCTTAAACAGGTCTATGGTAAATATGTATCCCTTGACCTTGGCTAATATATTCCGCCAATATAAGCCTTTTTTCCCATCATGTTACCTTCCCCAAATACAATTAAATATGAGTCACCATTCTAACTATATTAAAGTAATAGAAGTACTTTTTTTATAATATTAACTAAGCTATCTCTTCCATCCATGCTTATCTACTTCTGCCAACACATGGGGCTTCCTTCCACCGATTGAAATCCTCCAAAGTATCTAAACATGTGTCATCCCATGTGTTGACAAATTCTAAGACCTTTACCTATTATAACCGGTTTCTCCCTTCTCCTTTCTTTATTCACCTTTCTTCTTCTTTAAACCGTAGCAAACAAAACCTCTCCTTGCTGTTCCAGAACCGGGGAGAAACACCCAACTTCCACGGCTGCTATCTCAAGTTTTAGGTAAGCTCTCATGGCATAAATGAGCTCCTTTCTTTCTCTCTTCTTCTCTCTTTAATGAGCTCACCCATCTCCATTTTTATCCAGCAAACAAAGCTAGGTGGGTGCTTGAAGTAGTGGGATACATCGGCTGAAAACAGAAGAAGAAGGGGAAGCATACCTAGCTAACTTTTTAAGGTAATAAATAAGCACTAAACTAGCCTAGAAATTCCTACTATATTACCGTTTTCTTTCCAGTTTTTTTCCTAGCTCATACCTTGTTCTTTTCATGTGAAAATCAGAGGAAAACATCCATGATACATGCAGTAGCAACATCCATACAAGGAGCTTCATTTCCATCCATTTCGGTAAGGAAGACCCATGCTTATTCTCCTTGTTTTGCCACCGGTAATATGTACTGGTATAAATGGTAGTTTAATACCTTGTGCCTTGGGAAAAATCAGCGTAACAGCCCATAAAACCACCTTGTTGTACCATGTTCGGTAAAATTTTTCCCCCATTAATACCCCTTGTTCCACCGGTAATATACATGCTGGTAAAGATGGTATTTAACACTTGTTTTGCTGGGTAAAATCAGGCGTGAATGACCTTGACAACCAGCTTCAAAATTAGGTAGAAACCATACCTTGTTAGGCTTTAAATCATCACTTAATTACTTATATAATACCTACAACTAATATATGCTTTTTCCTTGTATAAATGATGCTGGAAATCTCTTGGAAAATCCATGCTCAAATCGTGGAGAAAACCAGTCCAAATATAAATATACAAAGTGAGTGTTATTACCTCCTAAGTTGTATATGTTAAGCGTAAAGTGTTAGCACTTCAAAACATATTAATTCAAGTTTTGTGTATTAATAGGCCGCAAGCCTAAGGGAGAGTTTGGAGTGCTTGGTGGCTTGGAAATCAAAGCTAGGTGAGAAATACTTACCTTATTTATAATATGGTTTTTATGATATTTTGTTACATATATATACAAGTCGTGGGTTTTAGATAGGGGTATATAATTTAATTATGTATTAAAACATTTAATAACATTTTTTGGTTGGTTAGTTTGGTGTATAATGACCTATAAGGTCAAGGAAATTAATATGGGTCAAAAACAATAATTTTTAAAAAAACTATGGGCAAGGGTAAGTAAAAGCCATAACAATATTGTCATTTGGGACATTTATATGTAATTTAATTCTATGTTAACTATTGTAATAAGGCCATGTGTTTTTAGGCCATTTAATTTATGTTTATTAAGTTTAAAATAAATTTAAGATGGTAATTATTATTACCGAACTATTTTGGGGTTTTATGGTAAATAAAACGATTTTAGGGGCTAATTATAAATAATAACTGAAAACTAAGCATTAAAACCTTATTTTATGAATTTTCTAAAATTTAATTAAGTTTTAAGACAAAAATGTAATTTAATATGGAAAATATGTGGTCAAACTGTATTATACAAACTTCTGGTCAAACTGAAAGTCAATGGGTCAACATAGCATATTAGGAGGTTTGACCAAATTTAATGTCATAAATATTAATTTATGAACTTAAATTAACATTTAAGTGAAATGTTGAATTTATAAACTTATGGGATATAAAATGTAAATACAAAAGTAGAGGTATAATTGGTTAATATGATTTTATATCCTAAGTATAAAATTTGGGAATTTTTGGAGTATATAAGTGGATATATCAATAAAAGTGTATAATATATGGTTATGTTACATATAGAAAGTATATTATATAAATGGGGTCAAAATGTAAATAAGGGAAGAATTGTGGGCGGAAAAGGAATTAAGAAACAACACATGGGTGTCTGTTGAAATAAGTAACAAAAACTATAGGTTATATCAATAATAAATATTGAAACTATATAATATAACCTATATGTATAACTTGTTATAATATATGTGGCTATTGTGTAAATAAGGAAAATTATGTTACTGGAAAAATAAATACCAACAGACCATGGTCTGTTCGGTAATAATGGAGAAATAACATATAGAAACTATATGTTATAAATATTATAAGGTTTGGATGATATAACATATGTTTAAAAATATTATAAGATTGTGGTAAGAGTATAAATAATGTAAAGTCAAGGTTAAAAAAAACAGAACCTAAGGGGCTGTTAGTATTTTCGGAAATTTCAAGACCATATTATATACATATTATATGATTTAAATGTTATAATATATAATGAATATGGTATGTTATAAAATAAGTGGTGAAATTGTAATAATTAGAAAGTTTGGGATTTGAAAAGAAATGAGGTATAAATACATGCCTTTTCGGCAATTATAAAAAAAAAGAGATATTAAAACCTTAGGTTATATCTTATTACAAAGTTTTGATGTTATAAAATAAGGTATTTGTAATATGGTATATGTTATGTGGCTATATTGTAATTAATGAGAATTATATAAATAAAGAAGTATAAGTGTATTATATGTATGTGCTATTTTTGGCACATATATATATATAAATACTAAACTATATGTTATAAGTTAATGACATATAAAATATCATACTATATAATATTATGATACAAGTGTAACACTAAATAAGAATATGTGGTCAAAAGTATAACTCATCAAAAACTAGCATGCTAGCGCATGCATACACACACACACACATATATATATATATCAAAAATAAGGATATAAACTATAGTATACAATGACATAAAATAATATGGTTAATATATGATTTTGGAATGGTTAAATAAACCTTGGATGGGAAATAACATGTACATAATATAAAGTTTCATATTTCATTAAGAAATCATATATATATATACATACATATACCGGCGTAAATAACATGCACATATATTATGGTTTACAAACCATATAATAATAAATAATGAATGTTGACTTATTAGTATAAATATATACTATAAAGTCATAAGGTTTTAAATGAATACAACTTGTTACATAAATGGGAAGTTGTATAACATAAGGTATAACAAAGAAAATAATCTATTATACAATACAAAGTAACGTTGCATGGAATGCATGCAACCATAGATTAAAAATATAACCATACATGCAACAATAGGTTATAATACATACCTATGCATGCGATGTAACAGTTGAATTAAAAATATGAGAACGAACGCATTTGTATTAGCGTAACACTTATAAATACTATGGGTTTGAAAATATAATTCCTACATATGAAAACATTAACTACGACGTTCGTATAAACACCGACGTCTTTGTTTATCCGAATATTAATACATACTACGAGTAAGGAGTTTTTAAGGATAACGAAACTTAATTAATAACAGTTGAAATTCGGGGATGTAATACCAGGGTTAGTGACGTTATTCGGAAATACCGAATCATTTTGTCATGTGGATTGACACTTAGGGTTCTTCGTATGTTTAGATCGCCTTTCAGACGTGCGCGTCGAGAAGCCTAGTGGTCTACACTGCGCATCCTTGGTCTAAGGTGTACGGTATGTAAAGGGGTTTGATCCGGGTTGTCCCGAGGAATTCCTCGGGCTCGGATTTGGTTGATATATAACTTGTGTGTTAGGTGTGTGGATACGTGTATGTGATTATGTGTGTTACTGCATTATTTATTTATGCACGAGCGTCCTACTGGACTAACACTACGTCGACTATAGATCGACTTATATAAACATACATATGCGTTTAATGTGATGACATGACGGTTACTTAATATATACCCTAGTATTAATATTAAGTATATGGTAACCTAAGTAAACCACTTAGGTAAAAGACACGACATTGTCGGTTTCTAGAGCATGGATCTCAAAATGAATATAACCTAGATTACTTCTAGGTGTGCGTGAGACCCATTGGGCAGCTAAATAATAAAATGTATTCTCCATAAAAACAAAGAGTTTATCTTAATCTAATGAAAGAGTTGGTATGAGATGAGGAGAGGAATCCCGGTAGTTTACGAACTACCTGGTTGCGCATTTGTGATCACTGAGGGGTACCCGATCGGGTTCCGCTATAGGAAATTTCCCAACGAGCCCTAATTGGATCGTGGGTCAGATGGTACCTGCTGTTGGTACATGGCTACGACCTTTATATGGACGCCTTACGAGGCAAAGTGAACGACCAGGGGCCTCTGGACCTCTGGCAACATGAGCACCTATGTGTGTACGGGAGGACTACTGTCCATTGGTAAGGTTATACGGGTTGTCCCAACATGACGCCCAACTGGTAAATAAATAAATAAACATGGTTTGGATGGATGGGGCCTTGAAGGCAAGTAAATTAATGTGGAAAATGTTCGCTACGGCGATTATGCACAGTACTGTAATTACTCGATATATTCAATTATACACTGTTGTTTGTGATATGTAATGACTGTTTGGATTGGATTGATGGTTATGTATTTATGCATGTTTGTTACAACATTGATTATATCTGTAAAACGGTAAAGCATGAAACCAATCTAATAACAAGATGGTTAAAAATGACAAGTGACCAATAGGGTCCAGGCCCGGCATACTCAGCGTTTATTGCTGAGACTATACACATTGTGCTGGTTGCTGATCGTCGTTGAAGCCGAAGTGCGGGAACCGGGTAGATAGGGATTACTTTAATTACCGCACATGGAATTTATTTGTATAACGATGTTAGACTATGGATGTATGACGGTACGGTTGTATATATTCGAGATTGGGTAGACGCTCACTTGTCGACGGTTATGATTATGGACTTAGTATGATGTATAGGAGATATCTCGTTATCACAGCGGTTTTGTAGTGTTTTTTATTTTGGTTGTTGGTTTTAGTTTCTGCTTTGTTACTCGCATGGGCGAGTAATGGCAGGTGACACCCGAGTGAGTATTAATGTTGATTATTTTCTCCGCTGTAAGACGTTTATTTATTGCTACGTGAGGGACTATTACGTGTTTATCGAGATGGGTTTACAAAAGTAGTATCAGAGCGGAGTACCACTCTGATGACGAAGTATTAGGTTGAGACAGTGAGCATAGGACTTGGGAAACACGGGAAACGTTGTGAGGTACGAGACGACTCGTCTTAAAATGAAATTTTGTTTGATAACGCAAATTGCGTGATATGTTAGCCTTAAAGGCAATTCAATATCTACCGGTTGTGTACGGTAAATTACCGAGTAAACGTTTGACATTCTATACTACAGATGTCTGGAGGGACTAGAGGCCGTGGTGCCGGTAGAGGTAGAGGTGGTGACCCCGCGAATCCAGGAGTTGCAGAGACGATTGTTGCCGTTCTCGCACAGCTTGGCACTCAAATTGGAGGAGCACCAGCCCACCCGCCACAGCCTGGGAAACGAATTGGCTGAAGTTAGTTTCCGAGACCCGACCACCCACTTATTCAGGGGAGCCAGACCCTGTAGCCTTGGAGCTTTTTATAGTTGAACATGAGAAGGCCTTTGAAGCTTTGGAAGTACCCACCGACAAGAGAGTCGCCATTGCTGCTTTCCATCTGAAGGATGCAGCCAGCACCTGGTGGAGGTTGGTTAAGGACATCACCTGGCTACGCCCGACTTTTCGTGGGCTGCCTTTGTAGAGTTGCTGAGGGGGAAGTACTACCCGACACATCTTAAGCAGAAGAAGCGCCGAGAGTTCGAGACACTCTCCTAGGGAGGTCTGACTGTGGATGAGTACTACGCTCAATTCATTGGTCTACTGGACTTCATCCCCGGAGTTGATTACTCAGAGACCGTGAAGGTCGAGAAGTTCCGGGGGGGATTGTTGTTTCGCATCCAGATGGCAATGGGTGCTACCCTCTATACTACCATCCAGGTATAACCATGAATGCCATTAAATTCTTTACTTACTAAATTACTGATTAACCTTGTAAGGACTTACCTATGAGATTCCAGGAGTGTTACGACGCTGCCTCGAGGACGGAGCTAATGCTCCAGACTCAAGAAGAGACTCTCAGAACGAAGAAGAGAAAGAATCCTGAGTGAGAGTTTGAGGGTGGAGGACCGTCTCCAGGCGATGCCAGAAGAAGGGAAAGTAAGGACTTATCCCATTCTAGATTATTTACCATATTAACACCTTTAATGAATGCTGACCCAAACCTTAAACAGGAAATTCTTTCAGAAGAAAGGGCAGCAGGGTAACCAGGGAGCGAAGGGGAAAGAGCCCGTCGCTCGGTTGACTGGCCCAGCTATAGATGCTCAGCCTCTGAGATCTGCACCTCCTAAGGGTGAGAACACCTTCCTCTTGAAATTAAATTGTAACCTTAACCTTATACCGTCAAAATTTTAACCTAAACTAAATGTCATAATCAGGAACCGGACAGCCCCAGCGCCATTTCTACTGTACGCGTTGCGGGAAGGATCATCCTAAGGTCGACTGCAGTGGCCGTAAAGTTGAGTGCCGGTACTGCAAGAAAGAGGGCCACGGGAGTTCGAGTGCTGGATGAATCCCAAGGGCCGTAACTACAGGCCACCAAAGAATACCTAGAAGACCTCAGCTGGAGGATCTGAAGTACCACGAGGCGGTCAGGATGGCCAGACATCTACTGATGCTGGAGCCCAGAAAGGGAAGGGAGTCGATATGGCATGAGTACCCTGAACACCGAGATACCGCTAGTGGAACACTTTTACTTATTTTGTTATGTACTTAGTCGAGATTGTAGGAAGAAATATGATGTAAGTATGTGGGAGTGCGTCAGTGACCGCTCGCCTTTTCGTGTATGACTTTTGGGATTAGTTGTGTGTATTCGATACCTGTAACCTTAAAACCTTGACCGATCGTATATATATAAATGGAATTTGATGCTTACACTATTATGTAACCATACTCAATGACGAAAGAGTCAACAAGACCGGTAATTGTTGAACCAACATTTCAACCTGCATAGCGCACTTGCTACTGCAAGCGCTATGACAACAATCCACTGAAATTTCCATCTGCTTTGTGCACTTGCCACAGCAGGTGCTGCAGCTACCACTAATTTTAAACCTCTTATTAAATACCAAAATTTTCATACCAGTTATTCATACAAACCTTTAAGATTAGAAACCTATGAAACCTTGGGAAGACCTGTTAGTCCGACCACTACAACGGAAGAAATAACAATACCACTGTAACTGTAAACCGCATCGGTTAATTGTTCGAGAAATTTTCAGACATGGCTTATTAGCCGAATACCAGAGAGGTATACTAGCATTTAATGCTAACCACTAATAGTGATAAATGTTTAGTCCTTATGGACAAGCATAACCTTGTGTGAAATGTCATACCCTTGTAGATGCATCGCCGTCAGTGAGGATAATTGGGAAGTGAAGAGCCGAGTTGCTCAAGCTATTGTACAATCTA
>CM041780.1:117963195-118002858 GCA_023374045.1 Limonium bicolor
AGGGTAGCGCTGCCCGGTCTTCCACTGCATCTTCCACAGCAGCAGGACCCTCTACGGGAGCTACACCTTCAGCTGATCCCGACCCACCGTCCGCTGACACTGCACAGGGAGAGGAGCCCTACGTGCCGACTACTGACGTGATGCAGACTCCAGCTCCTGTACCTATCTCGACGGATCTTCAGACCCAGCTCCAGGCCTTCCATCAGATGCATCAGAGGTTTGAGAGCTTTGAGCAGGCCCAGCAGAGGATGCTGGCTGAGCAGACACGGATGACTCAGCGCTTAGACCGGAGTGATGAGTTGCATTCACAGACCGCTCAGCTCATGCAGCATCTCCTCGCTCAGATAGGCCAGGGACCAGCGCAGCCTTCACAGCCTCCACCACCACCGCAGTGATTTTTATTTTATTGTTATCTTTATTTTTATTTTATATTTCTCTGTTGTTTACTAACTTTTTGTAGACTAATACTGTTTTAACCTTGTCAAACTTTTGTTACATACAGGAAGGTAACAGTTCAGTTTACTTTATGTTTATATTTTATGCTTTATTACTTATGCTTTATTATTTATGTTTTTCATATTATTATTTTCTTTTGGTGCTACTTGAGTTCTGCTGGCTATATATGATTTTTCTTTTCAGAATAAATTATATACTCGAACATATAGCTGAACTCGCCTATGGAAGCAACCTCAGTTGCTCTAGGAATTTCGATATCTTCGGTTGAACACTTGCGCGAACTTAAGTGTGAGGAACGTCTCACCCCTACCAAAGCTTAAGTGTGAGGAAGGATACCTTCCTCAATCTACGATCCAAGGGGAGTTTCAGTTCTTCCTTTATTATATTAATGTTCAACCTATATGAGTTTAATCCTTTATGAGTCTGTCATATTTTGAAAGTTCCTTTTCTTGAAATTAATTCTGAACAATGAGGACATTGCTCCTCTTAAGTGTGAGGAAGGAGAGACCTTTCCCTGAAAATATGACAGTTGTTCGATAACGCCACACTCGCTTTTAGCTACTCTAATTGCCTATAAAAAAATGATGAAAAAATGAGATAAAATAATTGTAGAAGTGTCTGAAATTATGTCAAGTGACAACTGAAAGATAGTTTTATTTTAAGGAGTTTGTATAAATTATTTTCCATCAAAATACTCTATTTTTACTCAAAATATGATAGATCTGCTAATTGTAAATCCAATTTAGTTTAGCTTGGGATTATGGAAATATGTGGAAAGTCAAGGAAAGAAAAGGATAAAGACAAGGTACTCCACTGTTTATGAATTTTTCTAACCAAAACAGGCCTCGTCTATCCGGTTATTAAGTTCTTTGGGGTGCTTTAACACCTATCTACCTAAGGTCTCGTGACCTGGGAGAATAAGACCCAACACCGCTACAAGGATAGAGAGAAAAGTCTGGGGTACAGAAAAATAATGCAATTAAAAAAAATGTGGTTTTGTTTATACAATCTTCGCATAAAAAAAAAGAGATGTAAATAATAAATTGCAATTTATATTTATAAACATGAGTATGTGGTGTTGAAAGGTATTGCGGAATAAGGCATTACTTCACATCCCTTGTCATCCCGGGTTAGAGAATTGAAATTGGTTGAAAATCCCAGGTTAATCTAACTTGTTTTCTGCAGTCTAGTTTTTCTATGCTTTTTAAATTGTTCTTCTTCACTGTTTATAAAAACCTACTTCTAAGAGCAGAATTATTCTTTCAATTGTCACTTTGTCTAAATTCCCTTCTACACTTATTTAATCTTGTTTTATTATTATGGCTTAGAGATAATTTTATTCCTTATTTTGCTTGAGGACAAGCAAAAGTCAAGTGTGAGGAAGTTTGATAAGTGCAAAACATATAGACTTATTAAGGTTTAATCACTTATAATTTGCAGCATTTTTAGTAATGTTTCTCACTTATCTTGGGTTTTTCCTATAATTATGTTGTTATATTAACTTATGTATTATATGTGTTAAAATGTAGGAAAAATGCCAAAATAATTACATATTATAAGGGATTAAAAGAGAGGCACGCATCAGAGGCGTGTCCGCCCATGCAACCGCATTAAACCATGCGGACGTGAGACAAGAGAGGGAACCGCCCCTGCAACCGCCCAGGTCTAGGCGGACGTGAGAGGGAACCGCCCCCGCAACCGCCTTAAACAATGCGGACGTGAGACCCATGCACCACATGCGGACGTGAGACAAGGGAGGAACCGCCCATGCAACCGCCTAAGATAAAGCGGACAACCATGCGGACGCGTGTAAATGTCCAGATCTGGAAATTAACGCGACGGGTTATTTCTTCGCCGACTGTCTGCAAGTTGCATCTGCCATATCCATTACCAGTCGGCGCCTACCTTAAATCACTCACGCGTTGCAGCTCTGTCCCCTGCAATTAATGAAGCAATCAATGAGCAAATCCTTTCACGCGTCCAGCTCTTTCTTTCTGCCGCCCCAATCAATTCCTCACGCGGTGTTCCCTATCTGCTGCCTCTTCTTTTCCTTCCTATAAAAGCCACGCTCCATTCATCTTCTCCAGTGTCCTTTCGGAGGTTCCTTCCGTGGTTCCTTCCGGAGTTCCAATTCACCCCATCATTTCATCTTCGTGCCACTACACCTTCACTCACTCGTTCATTCCATTTCTATTCTCCCGCTTCTCCATTTGTTTTCTTTACATTTCATTAGTCTCACCTCTAGTCTCACGTATTTAAATAGCAGATCACTGTTTATATGTTGGGCTAGTGTAACACCCCATCCACAACAAACGCATAATAACAATCTGCAGCGGAAACTCAACTCATCACATTACTATTTCCAATGGTGTTACACGCCGTTAACCACCCACGTGGCTAACAAGGCTAATACTTGTACATTTGTATCGGTCTGATGGACTAGATTCCCGAGCAACTACACAATACAATACTCATTCCATCTTCAACATTTATTATATACATACACTCCCCCTGTACCGAGTATTTACAACTACTGCCGATAACAGCTTCGGTCTTACTACGCCTATCATATTCATGCCATTTAAATGGCTACCCATGTATAAACATCTGCCCCGTCCTACTCTCGAACGGCTTCCAGCACTTCGTACCTGAAATAGGAAAAGAAGAGAAAGGGGTGGCCCCAAGGGGCTCAGCACCTTTGCTGGTATGGTAATCCCGCAGCCCACATGCTACCGGGCCACGCACGACTAATTGTCGTCTTAGCATGCAGTTGATTATATTTAATTCATGCATACAAACCATTAACACACCACACATAATATTTCGCCTCATTGGGCTCAACCAATAACCAACACATCCACACTTAACCAACCATCCAATGATTCCTTTAACCCTAGAGTGGCTCTCCTCCAAACGGAGCTACTTCCTTAACAGACGACATGTACCCATTAATCGGGTTATCCTTAAACGCCTCTTGTCACAAGCTGGGATTCATTTCCATGATCCACACATTCCATATCATACAACATATCTCATTTCTCACATAACAAAACATAACAAACCTTTCCTGTTTCGACAGACAATGATATCATCACCATCATTTTAAACATCCAATATATATATATATATATACACCATATCATAGCAAGGGAATTTGCATAACATCATAACATTACATAACACCATGAAAACGGTTCTCACAAGGAACCTTCCACCATAGTTAGTATACCATGTGAGCCTAGGGATTTTTGCCAATCCCATGTTAGCTCGTTACCAACCTCGTTACCGTCCGGTTATATAGAACGGTTAACTTATACCCAAGGTGTGTCGGATATAGTAATCCCAAGCACACCGAAATAACATACGCATGCCCCTGTGGCCCGACGTGAGTCAGTAACTAGCTTTGGATAAGCTAAGGGAAGGTAGAAACCAAATTGGAATACCACCTATACATACACCAAGAGAGCCGAACCGGATAAGATAACGACTCCCGTCCATCACACCGCGTGGCCGGAACAACCGGACTCCTCACCCCCCATTAGTACATAAACACTTAATAATAAGTAGTTAGGGATCCATTATGGAGCCCTACCACATCCACACACCATACGGTATCATAACCGAGTTAAGCACACAAGGGAGGTTCACACACTTGCATACAACAACAATATCCAACTAACTCACACATAGCCGTGGTTAGCACGTTCCCAAGGTTTGGGCCGTCAACTCCGAATACCGATCACTCATGTGTTCCTAGTTTTAGTTAGCTAAGGTTTAACACATATTTGAGGTTAAACGGCATCGGATACCAAATTCGCCACATAAATGAATTACTATAAACTCATTACATGTTTTAATCTTACAAGGTGGCAAACACTCAAGAAAACATATTGGCATACAAGCCGGTGTAATCCGTTAGGACACAGGTTGCAAGAAAACCATACCTGTCACCGGAGTCCACTTTACCACGTCCACCTATGTTCCTCGAGCAAATTCTCGAACAACTGTTAACATCACATGTGTTTTCATTAACATCGGGGTTTGCTTGATTATTTAATGTCAATGCTTAATTTTCCCCCGTTAACTTAGTTATATAACTTAACATTTTTAACTTGTTTTACTCTCACATTTTAATACAACTTTTAGCCCACTTTATTGTCATTAAAACTCACCTAACATGTCCTTAACATCCTTATAACATCATTACCTACCAATCCCCATCATCACATATCATTTCTTAACCTTAAATCATGTTTTTGGTCCGACCGACCCACCGTCCGACCCACAACTGGGTCGGTCCATTACAGAACCCTTTTACTTCCTTACAAACATGCCCGTCCGACCCACGTCCGACCCACCATTCTGGGTCGGTCCATGTGCGAACATTTTCCTTCCTTTGAAACTTGACCGACCGACCCATGTCCGACCCAACCTTCTGGGTCGGTCCATTACCGAACATTTCCCAACATCTTACAGAGGCTCGACCGACCCAAAAACTGGGTCGGCCCCTGGGTCGGTCGCCTTCTAATCTTACCCAAACTTTGCCAATCCTTCACCAAACTTCTCCTAAGGCCTCTTAATGTGTTCTAACATCATTTGGCACTTCAAACACACCCTTAAGATATTCTTAAGCACTCACAAAACTATGTCTCCTAATTCCTTAAACCTTTACTTATATCTCCACAAAATTCCTAACACTTACAATGTTTTCTCCTTATGATTTCTAGGTGGCATTTCACCTATAATGACCACAACACCAAGGTGTTTCCTCTACACCTTATCATCATCTCTCAACTTCTTTTCTTACTAACTAAATCTCCTTTTTCACATCATACCTAAACATCACTTATTCCTTGAACACCAACCTTACCTAACCTTAAACAACTTCTCCAAGACTTTAATACATTCACAAAACACCCATTGAATTCCTAGAACTTCCAAGACAACACCTAAATCCTTGCATCACTCTAAATCACCTTAATACATGTTTTCTTCTCAAGTAAACATTCATTCACCTTTAATCCTTCCTAGTTCACCAAACTCACTTACCACACTTAGAACTTCTTACACATTTCCCAAATTTGGCCATAGCTTCTCTAGTATATACCCACATCCAACACTTAGGTTTCTACCTTATTTCATCCAAGAACACCTAAAATCCATCAACACATTTTATACACAAACTTCACACATCAAGCACTACATCACAATATAGTGCATAACTTAAATTGCTTGGCACTTAGGCCCTTAAATGCATGGCTCTTAGGCCCTTAAATTGCATAAACCTTAAACACTGAATTTCCCACATAATAATGCCTTTGACCTGCAAATACACCCAACAATACATATTCCTTTAATAAACTCCTTGAGAGCATTTTACTAGCTCATTTACCATTTGCTCTTTAGGTAGTTTTAACAAGCATTATAAGCTTATTTCTCCTAAGGCATTAAACCACATTGAGATAGCTTGTTTACCTCTTTTCCTCACAAATTTCTTTCTTGTTTCCTTGTAAACCGGTAAGGCATTTCCTTCCTTGTCAACAACTAAACAATATACCAACATTGAAATGAGTATATAAGCTTTAAGCTTTATCTCATTGTAAACCCTAGTTACATATATTATCTTAAGGTATTAACATGATTGTTTTACCTTGGAATGGAAAGAGAGCTTGAATATATATCAAGAGAGGACTCCTCCTAGCCCTTGGAAGATTCAAATGAAGCTAAAACAAGACAAGAGAAGACACCATTATGAGGTGAATTTTCGGTCAACACCAAAAGTGAAGGAAATGAAGTTTTCTTTGGTTTTTCCTTACCTTGAAGCAAAGGTGATCAACAAGGCATAAAAATATTAGCTCAAGCTCCTTCCATGGAAGTTCTCCTTGGCACCGAAATGGTGGTTTTGAAGTTTTGAAAGGACAAGATTGTAGAGCTTGGCTTAACTAAGAGAATGGTGGTCTTGAAATTGAATTTGGACCATGGAGCTAGGAGTTACAAGCATTCAAAGATGGAGTTCTTGTGTGGTGCTATGGCAAATCGTAAAAGAGAAAGAAGAGAGGTTGGAGGAGGTTGGATACGTGTGAATGAGAGGGAAATGAGAGAATGAGGTTTGCTTTTGCTTTTAGAAGATATTTGTACTAAAGTGACTAGTAACTTTTGCTTTATCATTTAGTTAACTCATTTGTTTGTGTAGGTGTGGTGAGTCACTAAGGAAAACCGGCCCCAAATAGTAGCAAGGGTGTTTTGGTCTTTGTTGACCAACTTAATCACTTATAACATTATATGTTACAAACTAGTTATAAAAATCACTATTCACCAATAACAAGGCACATAGAAGTGAAATTTTTGATTTCCCATTGATATAGCCACCCAAATGTGATACTATATAGTACACATGTTAATTAAAGAGTAATGATGGACATTTAGCCATTCAAAACTCATTTACAAGACAATTTTTCAAAAACGTGCTTTAAGACTCCTTAAAGCACATTTTGCGTTTTAACTTGTTTTCAAGCTTGGTTTTCTTTGGTAATTGATTTAATATGTTCATTAACATATAATTAAGGCATAGGTATGACCATTAGGCCTTATACACATTTATCCCAAGCTTAGAGCACATTTTTGCTCATATTGACTTTAAGGTATTACCTTGTGTTTTGTTTGGTTTCATTGTCTACCAAAGTTTCCTAAGGACTTAATTAGCCTTATAAAGTCATAATTAATCATTATCAAGTCTTGGTAGGCTCTTTGGGTCCTAGCCAAGTTCACTCCAACCTTAGAGCATGTTTTTGCTCAAACCGTGTCTTAATGCTTTATTGCATTTTACTATGGTTTAAATCGTACACTGATGTTCCTAAGGCACTTTTTAGCCTTTAAATACCATAGTTTAAGTTTTACACAACATACCAAAGTTTGGGGTATTTCAATCTACCCCCCTTAAAAGAACTTCGTCCTCGAAGTTCACATTTCCTCGCATCATTGGATTAGAATACGGGAATTACTTATAGCCATAAAACTTCCATTACCAACCACCCTTTACATCCAACCTCGGACTTAATGGTCCGGGCAACATATCCACATTATACATAAAATATCATATTCACATGGTAACCTCGGACTCAATGGTCCGGGTACCTTCACCACACTTGCACCCATACAATATCCCTCAGACTCTTAGGTCTGGGTGACATAACCACATTTAGACTCATAGGTCTATGTAACACAACACATTTAGACTCATAGGTCTTGATAGCATACACTTTAGGAGATCAAAGTCAGAATAACCTTTATCACACATACCAAACAACATGTCATAGCATGTATATCAAACAGAAATACCTTTTCCATCTCTCCATGGGCTCAAGTCCCATGTTGAGTACATATACACTGTGATCCCGCAGAACCCGGTCGCGATGGACACTTTCTGGTCCCCGTTTCTTTGGGAGATCAAAACATTCACTTAATTTTTAACATATGTACTTCTCATGTCACCGGTCCGAAGACAAAGGCTCATACGTCCTCAGCTCGTGAGCAAGTACTACAAAAATATTCTTTACTAGGTTAAGTATAAGAAGATCTTTTATTCAAAATATTAATCGATTGTTTGAAAACACCAATTGAAAATTCTTTTGAAAACACCATACAACTCCAAGTCCATTTTATGCTCCTTGTATTTTTCTTAACATGGTTATTTGTAATCACTTATAGGGAGCTTCAAGAATCATCCAACACTGATGTGATCAGCATCGGTGTTGAACTATCTTTCCACCCCAATTTGTGTTCGGCTTCCCTTGATCTCATGATAATCAAGTTTCACCTCCCACTTCATTTTCAACCAACAATTAATTCAAGCATATTCCATTTTCTATCTTTGAATCCTTCTAGTCATAATCATAACATCTCCAAGGGATAGAACTCTGTCTATCAATCATCATCCAAATCCAACTTAATTCAAGTTACCTAGGGAATTTAATTCTCACTAGGTTCTATGTCGGTCTCACAACCCTTCATAAATCATAACATTGTATATATATACATATATCTTTTATCAAAATACAATATGGTTTACATATATGCACCATCGGGGTTTAGTTCCCCGGGAGTTTCTTTACTCCCTTCCACTTGTACTCTCATACACCACTGTTAACAAAATAAACACACTTCCCACAATGGTATTCGCATCCTCTGTGCGCAATTACCACAATTTAACCACAAATAAATGCGTATGTTTATATAACACACGCGCCAACCATCATAACAATCATTTTGTGCTATGCACACCTAGTTCGCGTACACTTGTACGGTAAAACACACTAAGTGGTTTTGCGCTCTACCCCCCTTAAAAGGGATTACGCCCACGTAATCAATCACTAAACCTTGGCTTAAAATGTTCTGCCGTCGTGAAGTGTTTTAACTTCCACGCGGTCCATTACACAATGGATTCTGATTAGAGGATCTTAACCATATTAGCGGTTTAGTCCCTAAACCAAAATTCGCATTGGAGTTGTAACTCATAACCGGTTTCGGTCCTGGCCTGTGAGGCTTTTAGGCATTGATATCTAGCCATCCATTCGTATTCACAATGTATACCCGGTACCTGACGCATGGGCTCACTGGCCTCTGTTGCGCAACCTGATAATTATAGAGCTAGTTTGCCCATTCGTTACTGTTACTGTATTGTACATCTCCAATGTATTCCCTTATCTTGGGAACAATGGGTTCTCAACCGACGCATGGTATCTCTTACCCTGAGCGAATTCGGTGAGTTTCACAATTTCCATCCACTTCTCCAATAGCTTACACGTAAACTACTATATAATTCACAATGATTGACTTGCTTCTACCGACTTACTGTCGGTTGAGATTGAGCTACTACCTAATGTGTAGTGCTCTCTCAGTTATTTCCCACACCTGGGGTATATCTCATACTGTAGTTATTTACTGCTAATCATGTCTCCACCTTTGGTTTTGTACATGTATTCTTTCATTCCTGCGGCCTTGCATTACCTATGCATCGGCCATTATAACATTATTCCTCCACAATTACCATGCTTCTGATTCCTAGCTATCCCACTCGATCATTACTGCGCAAGTGCAATACCAAAACACTCAGTCATACAGAGTGCAGAGGCGTAAACCCTTGGCAGCAACTCTCTCATGCGATTGCGATAGGAATTTTCACTGAAATCCTTATCATCTAACACTTGCCACCGGCTTACTGCTCGGTTCATTTGCTATCACTTACTGTTGTATCTCCACTGGGGTTAACTCACAACTCTGCTTACTCACCATTTTATCATCTAACCATCCTCATACAACGGTCGCTTATTGCGCACCGTGTCCTTACTCATTATACAACATCAACTTATACTGCATCCGCTATTATATTAGCTTCTGCTATTAAGCTAGGTTTATCTGGCCACTTATTTGGCTGATTTTTGAATATATCATTATCTTTCCCTTGAGCGTTGTTCGCTACACATTTAGCTTCACACACCTATGGTGACTGCTATCAGACTTATTACACTTCCTGTCTACACAACTGGTACAAACATTTCCTTTCGTATTATTATTATTCAAATCATCCTGGGGTAATAACAACATGGTCCGTCCTCCACATATTTCTTGAATTTGATTCACATAACTACCGCTCCTGCGGTCTCACAATATCGGAGGTATCCCACTCTTAATGCAGTGGTTCGCTTACCACTCTATTCACTTATACCACATAAACTTCTACAATTCAATCAATCGATATCTCTTATGGCTTATAAGCCTTATTTGCCTTGAGCTGGGCTCATTGTAGGCTGTCCACACACATGTACTCCTCTGTATCGTATTACATGTTTAGAGGTTGTAGTGGCATCCATGACAAGGTTGTTGCATCCCGTTTCCTTTCATGGAATGCCCCTTTAGGTTGTCAGTCCGTCTCCTGACAACTTATGTCTAAACTGGGTGTTAGTTTCAACCCTTGTGTTTCTGTCATGCATTTCATTCAACAATTGTTGATGCGAACACCCTTCAAGGATTGCTCCTGGGTGTTGCTAAGGTATGCCATTACATTAGGCTTGCATCTATGGGTAAATTCAGTAAACTACACCTTCCTATGTTCGTAGCTGGGTACTCATTCCAGCTATCATGTTTTATCCCTAGGCTTATCAAGACACATGTGGTGTCTTTCATAATAGTCCGTGCTCTTCGCACTCCTTTTTCTCCTTACATTTCCTTGAAATAAACTCACTAGTTCCCTTAGTCCTTTTTAACTTAGCTGGTTCCTTACTTCAACATCCTTGTATCTCTAGCTTGTTTGATTATACTGCTGACCGTAGACGGAGTCGACTACTTCCCGTGTTTCGGACTCTACTGTATACATATATGGGGTATCATACTGATACATTACTACTTACCCAACTAACCTATAAGTAGGTCTGTCAGGCCCACATGCTCCTATCGGAGTGCGGTCGTCCCACAACACAGTTGGTACACTTGTAGTGTCCGTCACACGCCTAGTGAAGTATTCTGTTGTCAACTCCCTTATATTGTCCCGTGACAATATTCATTCCTTGCTTCTCGAACTTAATCGAGGGAAAGTTTTCCACTGTTGTATCTTGTCAATTGCCCTGGTTTTACTGGTTTGGTGTAAAGAAGGTCGGAAAGAAGTGTTGGTTTGAAAGAAAATCTGGTTTGAAAAGAAAAGGGTTTGTGAAAGATTAGGTTTGAAAGAAAATTTCCATGGTTTCACAACATCTTCTTACCTTAGCCAAGTCTAGCTTCTTGCTGACTGGTGTGTTTACAATTACAGAGGTTAGGCTAACAGGCCCTTCCACTGTTATGACAATCACATTTAACTTCATTGTACTTTTCCAAGTACTTCGTAGTGGTTATAATTTCCCGAACAGCCCTGTTATAGCAGCACTTGCTATGGCAAGTGCGCCATGCTAACTGGCTATCGGTTTAACACATACCGGTTGTGGTATTGTTTTCGCCCATATTGTCATCAGTGGCCTTGTTGGCCCTCACTGATCTTACTGCCTTGGTAAATACTCCTCTAGGTGACTTCTCACTGTTTTCACATGATAATCAGTAGCTAGGGTGTTTCCCTTTCTGGGAGACCCCGTTCTCATAGTATTGTATTCACTTTGTAGTCCGTTCCACGTATTTGGGCACTACCTTGTAGTTTCCCTTGTCGGTTGGTATACCGTTGGTGCATTATTTATCAACTGTGGTCCCGTAGACACTCGTCTCGGGTTTTACTAATCCATTTCTTGCCTGTTGCACAGTTGGTGCATTGCAAGTTGGTTGTTTTCGACTGCTCGGCATGTCGACCCAGGTTGCTGGAAATTCTACTCTCTCATACACAAGATCCTTCATTCATTGCTATGAATGCGGTTAACATGTTTAGATGGAACCGTCTCCGGGATTCCCAGTTTTCGGGATCACCGTATGACAGGTTCTCCGTACCCTAAAGGTATTTAATAACAGCCAGATCGGGTATTCCCGAGTATGAGGTGGACTTTCATCTCTCTGGCGTTGTTTCCCAAGTTATATAACAGGGATTGTGGAGGGTGGGATGGATATAGTAGGTTTCCAGTATTCACTGGTAGTTCCTTACTAGCGTATCTCTCACGCTATCACTCAACCCTTAACCCAAAGTACTTAAATCCTAACTCGGTACTTCCTAAGCTCGGTAATTCAGTCATCAGAGCGATACTTCGCTCTGATACCACTTTTTGTAACACCCCATCCAACAACAAACGCATAATAACAATCTGCAGCGGAAACTCAACTCATCACATTACTATTTCCAATGGTGTTACACGCCGTTAACCACCCACGTGGCTAACAAGGCTAATACTTGTACATTTGTATCGGTCTGATGGACTAGATTCCCGAGCAACTACACAATACAATACTCATTCCATCTTCAACATTTATTATATACATACACTCCCCCTGTACCGAGTATTTACAACTACTGCCGATAACAGCTTCGGTCTTACTACGCCTATCATATTCATGCCATTTAAATGGCTACCCATGTATAAACATCTGCCCCGTCCTACTCTCGAACGGCTTCCAGCACTTCGTACCTGAAATAGGAAAAGAAGAGAAAGGGGTGGCCCCAAGGGGCTCAGCACCTTTGCTGGTATGGTAATCCCGCAGCCCACATGCTACCGGGCCACGCACGACTAATTGTCGTCTTAGCATGCAGTTGATTATATTTAATTCATGCATACAAACCATTAACACACCACACATAATATTTCGCCTCATTGGGCTCAACCAATAACCAACACATCCACACTTAACCAACCATCCAATGATTCCTTTAACCCTAGAGTGGCTCTCCTCCAAACGGAGCTACTTCCTTAACAGACGACATGTACCCATTAATCGGGTTATCCTTAAACGCCTCTTGTCACAAGCTGGGATTCATTTCCATGATCCACACATTCCATATCATACAACATATCTCATTTCACATACAAAACATAACAAACCTTTCCTGTTTCGACATACACATGATATCATCACCATCATTTTAAACATCCAATATATATATATATATACACATATATAGCAAGGGAATTTGCATAACATCATAACATTACATAACACCATAAAAACGGTTCTCACAAGGAACCTTCCACCATAGTTAGTATACCATGTGAGCCTAGGGATTTTTGCCAATCCCATGTTAAGCTCGTTACCAACCTCGTTACCGTCCGGTTATATAGAACGGTTAACTTATACCCAAGGTGTGTCGGATATAGTAATCCCAAGCACACCGAAATAACATACGCATGCCCCTGTGGCCCGACGTGAGTCAGTAACTAGCTTTGGATAAGCTAAGGGAAGGTAGAAACCAAATTGGAATACCACCTATACATACACCAAGAGAGCCGAACCGGATAAGATAACGACTCCCGTCCATCACACGCGTGGCCGGAACAACCGGACTCCTCACCCCCCATTAGTACATAACACTTAATAATAAGTAGTTAGGGATCCATTATGGAGCCCTACCACATCCACACACCATACGGTATCATAACCGAGTTAAGCACACAAGGGAGGTTCACACACTTGCATACAACAACAATATCCAACTAACTCACACATAGCCGTGGTTAGCACGTTCCCAAGGTTTGGGCCGTCAACTCCGAATACCGATCACTCATGTGTTCCTAGTTTTAGTTAGCTAAGGTTTAACACATATTTGAGGTTAAACGCATCGGATACCAAATTCGCCACATAAATGAATTACTATAAACTCATTACATGTTTTAATCTTACAAGGTGGCAAACACTCAAGAAAACATATTGGCATACAAGCCGGTGTAATCCGTTAGGACACAGGTTGCAAGAAAACCATACCTGTCACCGGAGTCCACTTTACCACGTCCACCTATGTTCCTCGAGCAAATTCTCGAACAACTGTTAACATCACATGTGTTTTCATTAACATCGGGGTTTGCTTGATTATTTAATGTCAATGCTTAATTTTCCCCCGTTAACTTAGTTATATAACTTAACATTTTTAACTTGTTTTACTCTCACATTTTAATACAACTTTTAGCCCACTTTATTGCCATTAAAACTCACCTAACATGTCCTTAACATCCTTATAACATCATTACCTACCAATCCCCATCATCACATATCATTTCTTAACCTTAAATCATGTTTTTGGTCCGACCGACCCACCGTCCGACCCACAACTGGGTCGGTCCATTACAGAACCCTTTTACTTCCTTACAAACATGCCCGTCCGACCCACGTCCGACCCACCATTCTGGGTCGGTCCATGTGCGAACATTTTCCTTCCTTTGAAACTTGACCGACCGACCCATGTCCGACCCAACCTTCTGGGTCGGTCCATTACCGAACATTTCCCAACATCTTACAGAGGCTCGACCGACCCAAAAACTGGGTCGGCCCCTGGGTCGGTCGCCTTCTAATCTTACCCAAACTTTGCCAATCCTTCACCAAACTTCTCCTAAGGCCTCTTAATGTGTTCTAACATCATTTGGCACTTCAAACACACCCTTAAGATATTCTTAAGCACTCACAAAACTATGTCTCCTAATTCCTTAAACCTTTACTTATATCTCCACAAAATTTCTAACACTTACAATGTTTTCTCCTTATGATTTCTAGGTGGCATTTCACCTATAATGTCCACAACACCAAGGTGTTTCCTCTACACCTTTCATCATCTCTCAACTTCTTTTCTTACTAACTAAATCTCCTTTTTCACATCATACCTAAACATCACTTATTCCTTGAACACCAACCTTACCTAAACCTTAAACAACTTCTCCAAGACTTTAATACATTCACAAAACCCCCATTGAAGTCCTAGAACTTCCAAGACAACACCTAAATCCTTGCATCACTCTAAATCACCTTAATACATGTTTTTCTCAAGTAAACATTCATTCACCTTTAATCCTTCCTAGTTCACCAAACTCACTTACCACACTTAGAACTTCTTACACATTTCCCAAATTTGGCCATAGCTTCTCTAGTATATACCCACATCCAAACACTTAGGTTTTCTACCTTATTTCATCCAAGAACACCTAAAATCCATCAACACATTTTATACACAAACTTCACACATCAAGCACTACATCACAATATAGTGCATAACTTAAATTGCTTGGCACTTAGGCCCTTAAATGCATGGCTCTTAGGCCCTTAAATTGCATAAACCTTAAACACTGAATTTCCCACATAATAATGCCTTTGACCTGCAAATACACCCAACAATACATATTCCTTTAATAAACTCCTTGAGAGCATTTTACTAGCTCATTTACCATTTGCTCTTTAGGTAGTTTTAACAAGCATTATAAGCTTATTTCTCCTAAGGCATTAAACCACATTGAGATAGCTTGTTTACCTCTTTTCCTCACAAATTTCTTTCTTGTTTCCTTGTAAACCGGTAAGGCATTTCCTTCCTTGTCAACAACTAAACAATATACCAACATTGAAATGAGTATAAAGCTTTAAGCTTTATCTCATTGTAAACCCTAGTTACATATATTATCTTAAGGTATTAACATGATTGTTTTACCTTGGAATGGAAAGAGAGCTTGAATATATATCAAGAGAGGACTCCTCCTAGCCCTTGGAAGATTCAAATGAAGCTAAACAAGACAAGAGAAGACACCATTATGAGGTGAATTTTCGGTCAACACCAAAAGTGAAGGAAATGAAGTTTTCTTTGGTTTTTCCTTACCTTGAAGCAAAGGTGATCAACAAGGCATAAAAATATTAGCTCAAGCTCCTTCCATGGAAGTTCTCCTTGGCACCGAAATGGTGGTTTTGAAGTTTTGAAAGGACAAGATTGTAGAGCTTGGCTTAACTAAGAGAATGGTGGTCTTGAAATTGAATTTGGACCATGGAGCTAGGAGTTACAAGCATTCAAGATGGAGTTCTTGTGTGGTGCTATGGCAAATCGTAAAAGAGAAAAGAAAGAGGTTGGAGGAGGTTGGATACGTGTGAATGAGGAGGGAAATGAGAGAATGAGGTTTGCTTTTGCTTTTAGAAGATATTTGTACTAAAGTGACTAGTACTTTTGCTTTATCATTTAGTTAACTCATTTGTTTGTGTAGGTGTGGTGAGTCACTAAGGAAAACCGGCCCCAAATAGTAGCAAGGGTGTTTTGGTCTTTGTTGACCAACTTAATCACTTATAACATTATATGTTACAAACTAGTTATAAAAATCACTATTCACCAATAACAAGGCACATAGAAGTGAAATTTTTGATTTCCCATTGATATAGCCACCCAAATGTGATACTATATAGTACACATGTTAATTAAAGAGTAATGATGGACATTTAGCCATTCAAAACTCATTTACAAGACAATTTTTCAAAAACGTGCTTTAAGACTCCTTAAAGCACATTTTGCGTTTTAACTTGTTTTCAAGCTTGGTTTTCTTTGGTAATTGATTTAATATGTTCATTAACATATAATTAAGGCATAGGTATGACCATTAGGCCTTACACATTTATCCCAAGCTTAGAGCACATTTTTGCTCATATTGACTTTAAGGTATTACCTTGTGTTTTGTTTGGTTTCATTGTCTACCAAAGTTTCCTAAGGACTTAATTAGCCTTATAAAGTCATAATTAATCATTATCAAGTCTTGGTAGGCTCTTTGGGTCCTAGCCAAGTTCACTCCAACCTTAGAGCATGTTTTGCTCAAACCGTGTCTTAATGCTTTATTGCATTTTACTATGGTTTAAATCGTACACTGATGTTCCTAAGGCACTTTTTAGCCTTTAAATACCATAGTTTAAGTTTTACACAACATACCAAAGTTTGGGGTATTTCAGCTAGTTTACGTATACTCTGGAATAATTATTATGTATTTGTATTATTATGCAATAGTTTTACTGGTTTTAATTTAATGCAGTTTGTTACGCTTAAAGGTTTTCTCGCATCTTTTTAATAAACCTCATGAATTTATTAAAATGCTTTACTGTTGTTTCTAATCTGATCGGTGACAAACAGATAGGTTAATTAAGCCGTAAAACTGTAGGAACTTATTTTCATCGTTTAAGTTAGTACAAGTTGCAAGAATAAAATTCCTCATACTCCTCTGCCGTCCACCAGTGGGTGCTTGAGTTTTCATCGGACCTTGCATATCTGGAACGAGTTCTTATGAGTTTTCATCGGACCTTAAGATAAAAACAGGAATCTTGCCAAACAATTATAATTAAATCAGTAAACCTAGCATGAAAGAGCAGATATTATATTAACGTGAACCAGAGTCCCATTTAGTTTATTTGTTAACTTAGTTTATTTTATCTTTTCTTTTTATTTATAAAAACAAGTCAATTAATCCCCCCTCTTTGTGACATGCTTAGGTACTATAATATGTACATTAGTCCCACGGTTCGATATCCGGTCGCTTACATTTTTACTATACTACCACGACCGGATTTGTTTGCAGCCTGACGTTTATTTTGAGTTTAAATTTCTTTTCTTTTATGTTAATTACACCAGTTCTAACAACTCAGATATACACGTCTGCAATATTCCATACCATTAGACTAACTATCTCATTTTATTGTACACATTCTTCTAAAACAGTAGCATTTTTAGAGGAGTTATCCAGGCTGAGCTAAGGCTTTTGTTTTGTTCCTCTCATATGTATACTGAATTCTAACTCGGTGTAACTGGTCGGCACATTCACTAATTAACCCATTGATCATGGGTTTGATTCCTGGCAGGAGCATGTAGGGCGTTTTCTATTTTTGTTCAGCTCGTTTCAGAGTTTAATTTCCGTTTGCTTTACCTATCTACTAAGTTCTATCACAGTGTAGCTGAGTTGAATATGGAGAGAGTTGTGGAATAACCCGAGTTTGAAACCCAGGGAGAGCATATCAGTGGTTCTATTTCTTTTTCTCCCGTTTTAACTGGACCAAACATACTCTTACCTAGGCCCAAAGTCACAATCGAACCCAATAAACCCTGGCCCAACATCTGTCTGTCCCAAAACCTAACATTTTTGTTATAAAAGAACATCTAGGAAACCCTACTGTTCCATTAAAAAAAAGACCAGCCGACAGCATCCAAAAGACGTTTTCTTCTATTTTGTTGCAATGTTCCATCGGTTCTTCGGGGATTCTCTCTCGAACTGGAAAAAAAAAAACATCTCCATCTGTAGCTTCCTTCTACCGGAGGATCACCAACCCCATTCAGAAATGTCGTAACTTACACAAATCAAACCCAGAAATCAATCTCCTAGCCCCATCGCCTCCTCCTTCCTTCCACCATCTTCAAGTTTTTGAAACTTACAACCATCATCTTGCTACATCGATCACCTCTCATTGTCGGATTTCCCGTATCTAACTCTTCTCCTCCCTCGGTTTATCCCAACTTTTTATCAAGACCACTACAAACCTTCAAGTCCTCGATTCTACCAGCTGAGAGTCTCGTCGGAAATTTCACCTTGGTGACCGCGTTCTCATTACTAACCAGCAGTGTAAGTTGAGTTTTGCTTCCCCTTGAAAACGATTTCGAGCTCTCTTCCCTTCCTTCTCTTGATTTCACTCGATTCGTTATGTTTTTCTCTCTTCCTGACCAAATGAACTGCAATGGTGATGGTTACGCAAGAATATGGCAAGAACAAGGCTCTGTAGGGAATATATTCCCGAGGAAGGAGTCGGCTCTTCATCCCTATGATTTATCTATCTGTTTTAAACCTCCTTGAGAGGCTTTTTGTCTACACAAGGGGCTTATGTTTCGTCAGTTTATTTGTGTTATACATCGAAACGGAAGATACCATTCTTGTTTCAAAATTTGCTTACTGAGGGGAGTTCATGCTCCTTCCCATGTACATATTCTCTATAACCAACTCATTTTATTTTTGTTCAGATACATTACTGACAGATTCTTTACCCCATCATTTCATTTCAAACACTAGTTTATAGTTTGACACTAACATGTGTATGCTTTGTTTTGCGATTTCATTTTGTTTTAGCAGGAAACACCATACCGCTATCCGGGTATTTCATCTATGGGTGTTCGGATGCTTAACCCACCTGATATCTATATGTTGTATATACTGTTTTTCTGATGTTGAGTTCCTGGTTCTGTTTGTATACATTGTTTTCTAATATTGAGTTTTGGTTCTGCTTGAATACATGGTTTTATGATGTTAAAATTTTGGTTATGTTTGAATGCTGTTGAGCTTCTAATTTTCCGGTTTGGCTTAAACACTGTCGAGTTCTAATATGGAGTCTCTGGATTCTTAAGGTTGCAAAGAATAGGCAACCACTGCGGCGTTCATATCACTTCCATTCCTTTCTTTGATTTTGTCTCGACTGCTGAAGCATTATACGCTCTTATTTCATCTATGTATCACCTGAAATGAACCTAAATCTCAGTTGTACCTTATGCGTCTGACTAACGTGCTGCCTTCGGTGCTGTTTCTTATGTTCAATATGGTGCTTCGTTTTCTGGTGACTAATCTGAACAACCCACATACCCTGTCCGAGTTTCCCAACAAACAGGACCGTCATCTTCACCCGGATTCGTTTCCATTACAGTTATTCACATCTCTGCAGTGTGTTTGCCCAAAAGTTAATCAAAACCAGTATCGGTTCAATGGTGGAATGTGCTTATGGTTTGATTTTCTCTCCTCTGTATATATACAATTATCCTTGGTTACTAATGTCTTTTGTTTCTCCTTTGTTGCTTCTGGAGAATATCTTGCAGGTGTTAGATACATCACACCCAGTGGGTACTCATTTCTGATTCATTTTTACTTCTCAATCTCTGGGTTATTGATTAGCTTAATATTTCATAATTGTCCGTGAATCTGTAGAAGTACTGCCTGACTTTTCTTCCTTTGTTGTCGTTTGAGTTAACCGGACCATGGGTGCATGATTAAAATCTCTTGAAAGGATTTGTAACCGGTGTTGAATCCCTACCGTCTACTTCTTACTCTAAAATATTCGTTCCCCCTTCAAGACCTATTTCTAATCTGGGAAGTTATTATTTTATGAGTTGCTACATGTTGAATTTGTCTGAGAAGTATCTTGCTATGCTTTTGGCTCCTTAATCCCGATTCATGAATGATCATGTTGATGACTAAAGGCGTAGAGGTATAAAACAGTTCATTTTGTGTGATGTTGCGCAAAATTCATGGAGTTTGTTTAAGAGGAAGAAAATGAAAATGACTAGATAAAGAGATGGATAAAGCCTGAGTTTTATTTAGTTAATTTGCCTTCAGTATACTAATCTCAGTGTTTCATTTTAGTCTTATACCTTCCTTAATGTCGATCTGCTGCTTCAGCTGTTGATATTCATACTTGCTTTGAGTCATGCTTGACTCTTTTATTCTCTGGATGCTGCTATTATGTCATGATCCCACACATGGGTGTGTCGTTTGGAATTTAGTTGGCAATTCCCCCCTCCGTACAGTTCACATAACTTGGAAATCACCTATGTTTGTTGTTTATTTGTTTATGTTTGCTCACTGCCCATATTTCTTGTTCGACTGAGGTACATATGCCAACCGAGACGTCTGCCTTACTGTTGGGATCTGATTTTGGGCTAAGCTTGTGAACATAGACCCAGCTGCTTTCAACTTACGGACCTCACTTCAGCCTATTGTTAGCTAGCGGTCATGTTTTCCATCACAATTTTTTATCTGTTTTTTTTTTCATTCCAAATGAGTGGGCTGTTCTAATGCTTATCATTTTGCTTCTTATTGGTGTTGTTTCAATTTGTATAACATGTGCATTTGATTAATTCTTTAATTTGAACTCAACACACCCATGAAATTATTCGTTTTTCCATGTACATATATATATATTTATGTTAATTTCTTTATTCTAAGCTCTAGTTATTAGACCTTAGGACCAAGCCTTAGGATAGAGGGTGAACCCTAAGATTTAGGTGAGCCATGGTCCCACCTAATAAACTGGGTAATCCCTAGACCCAAACCACATTTTATTGTAATAACATATATTAATAAAAGTACTTTCTCAAAATTCATCCCAATTTGATTCATCATTTCTCCTTAAATTTTCTAAAGCCCAAAAGCTCAAAACAACTCAAATAAGGCCCAATTTCTGACCCAATTCCAAGCAAGACCTAATTTTCCCAATCTCAAATAAGACCCATAGGCCAATTCGGCCCAAAACCAAATCAAAGACCCACTTGGCCCAACTCCACAAAATTGGCCTACCCCATAAAAGCGGGCCCAAACCCAATTCGGGCCCAAACCCATTTCGGGCCCAAGCCCATTTTGGGCCCAAGCCCAATTCGACCCAAATCCATTTCAAGCCCCCAAATAAGGCATATTCAGCCCAAAAGCCTAAACAAGGCCCATTCAGCCCAAAAGCCCATACCAGGCCCATTCGACCCGAAACCCCAACAAGGCCCAATTCGCCTTGAATGAAACTTTAACTTGACCCCAAGTTTGACCTGAAGCTTTGACTTGACTAAACTTTGACCTTGACTCGATCCAACTTTGACCAACCCGACTTTGACCAGTCTAACTTTGATCGACCCTACTTCAATCAACCTGAACTTTGACTCGACCCGTTTTCCAATCTCGGCCCAAACCAAATTCAATTCAAACCCATTTCAAATTCAATTCCAATTCCAATTCAAATTTAATTCAATTCAAATTCATCTCAATTCAAATTCAATTCAATTCCAAATTCATCTCAATTCAATTCAATCCCAAACTCATTCAAATCCAAATTCACTTCAATTCCAATTCAAATCAATATTCATTCAACACCGATTCAACTTCGATTTCAATTCAGTTCCAATTCCATTCCAATTTCCTATACACTCTAAATGTCTCATAGACTCGAGCGTCTCACAGACTTTGTTATTCCAATGATTCGAATGTCTCACAGACCTGAGCGTCTCACAGACCCGAGCGTCTCACAGACCCAAGCGTCTCACAGACTTCGACATCTCAAGGTTTCAAATGTCTCACAGATCCGAGAGTCTCACTGACTAACATCTCAAACTCGAAACTTCTCAAAACCCTGAACTACGTAAGGTCTGATCTCAACAGGGAGTTGAGTACGTAGGCAGCCCATCTAGGGTGCGACCCCATTCCAATAAAAAAACCCTGTTCCCACTCTAAGGTGTTCTTCATACCTGTCAAGATACTCAAATCTTCTTCGGCTCCTGCAAACTTCAAACCATTGGACTCCCAATCTTAATCATTTCCTCAACATCGGAATCTTTCCAATCCTCCATTCTATACACATTTGAATTCATCAATTCTTCTTCTTGGCGCTAGCTTGGCAGAAAAGCTTGCCTCATTCACTCATTCTCTCTCTCTCTCTCTCTTCCCGTCCTAATCCTATCCTTGGCTTTTAAACGAATCTCTCTAAAAAGGTTTTGAAAGAAGGCAATCCCGACAATTGGAGACCGAGGTTTCCTCGGGAACCAATCCGAAGTCGTGGTCGTCGCCACTTCTGAGGGGTGTAATCCAGTGCGAACCCACATAGAATCTCTGACCTGACCAGATAAGTCCTATCCATAGGCAACAAATTTAGAGTCAACCAACGGTTCTCAGAACCCTTCTTCCCTTCCTTCCTAGTATCATAGGTTAAACTAGGTGGCGACTCTAGTCAATTCCGCCCGTAGGGCATAAGTCCGCGTGGAGCCCATTGAGAGCGGGTGTAGTGTTCATTAACACTCCCCATATGCTTTCTGGGAAAGACGGACGATTTAGTAGGTATTTGAGGGATGCTAGAATAACGGGTTTTCACCCTCCACAGAGTGGCATTTTTTTTTAGGATCTAGACTTCTCATCCAGATCATACTTAGATAGACCCCCCTCATACCGAAAAATCACCCTCCACAATGAGTGCTTTCATAAGATTATCTACTTTGTCCTTGTCTGAGTTCTTCTCCAATTTCTCATTTTCCTCCAAAAGTTCATTATTTTAATTTTCCAAAGCCTCGAGTTGATAAACTAATATAAGAGAAAATTTTCTAAGTCCAGGGAGTTCGGCCTTTAGAATCCTCTTTCTAAGGTTAGAATAGTTTACCTTGTTTTGATCTTCTCCTTCTGACTCTGAAGTTTCCTTATCTTGCGCCATCAAGCAAAATTCTTCAAGGCATAGGTGAGCCTTCTCGTCCTCCGAGGAATCACTATCCGAGGTTTGATAATTGTCGCTGAGCTCTGAGTCTCCCTATGCAGCAACAAATGCTTCTTTCCTTGGCCCTGTGTTGAACGATCGTCGGACAGGTTTCCTGACCTTGTCATTGTCCTCTCGTGATTGTTGAGGACAATCTTTGATGTGATGCCCGCGCTTTGAGCATCCAAAACACTTATCATTGTTTTTCTTGCGGTGATCATCAATCTCCTTGGGCTCTCTTCCTTTCCTCATATTGTTTCTTATGAATTTTCGAAAGTACCTCTTAGCATAGAGGACCGTCTCATCACTGTCTTCTTCTGTCTCGGAGTTTTCAGCTACCTGTAGGGGTATGCCTTTTTCTTTTGAACTTTCAGAGATTTGTTGTTGTAGTTTTAACTCGAACGCCATTAGGGAACCTAACATGTCTGCGAAGGACATCTTAGAGAGATCATGGACTTCTTGCATGGCATTAACCTTGTTGTCAAAGGAGGCAGGAAGAGATCTGAGGAACTTTCGAATTTGATCCTCGTTTGAGATAGTTCTTCCAAGCACCAACATTTTGTTGATCAGCTTGGTGAACCTTGTATGCATTTTAGAGATGCTCTCCTTTTCTTCCTTTTTGAATAGTTCCCAATGAGTGAGTAGCAACTCAATGCGAGTCTTTTTGATCTCGTCATTCCCTTCATACATAACCTCAAGAGTTTTCCAAATCTCTTGAGCTGTTTTGGCTAAAGCTATCTTGGAGTATTGCTCAGGTAGTAGTGCACAATGTAGTATTCTTACGGCTCGGGCATTAAATATCAGCTTCTTGATTTGATCATCCCTCATGTTGTCGATAGATGTGTCTTGTCCTTGAGAGTTCTGAAAGGTGTACTCTCCATGTGTTATCACCCTCCACATTCTTGGATCATCAGACTTGATGTGAAACTCCATTTTATTCTTCCAGTGAGTGTAGTTGTCTCCACTGAAGAGTGGTGGTCGGTTTGGTGCAGAACCTTCTTCTACCGCTAGTAGGCTTGCGTGAGACATTTGATCGACTTCCAAAGCAGTTAGCTTTCTAGAAGAGACCCGCTTTGATACCAATTGAAACCGGTAAGCGCTCCTGATGCGTCCCCGATCTGTCGTGGATGTATCGTGGACTTAAGTAAAACTCTAATAGTTAGGAATGGACACATGATAAACTTAAACTGGAAACTCTATTTTGATTGAGAATTTACACACAAGAAATTCACTTAATCTCCCTCGCCCCACACATGGACTCCCGGGACAGTTTTGACTTTACCTCTAAAGTCCTTAACCCTCACCTGACTATCGGCCTACGGTTCACCAACCGTTCCCCGACCTGTCGGTCTATCAAATACCCAAAGTATTGATACTCTAACCCAGTCCAGTCTAGCTCACCAACTCTCTAGCACTCACACACACTCCTAAGTCTGATCCACACTTGCCCAGATAAACTCTTTCTTTTTCCTCTCCTTTAGGCTTACTTACATATGAAATAGATGCAAGTATATATACGGTTTAGTTAGGTTGTAACTACCATCCTATAAGTCCCTAGACTTCTAGGAGTCTACTACAGTTTCAATTATTCACATAACAACCACAATACTTGTAGAGAGTCTTCAACTTGATCTGGAGGCGTTTGAACTACGTGTTGCCTCATTGTTGGTCACGTTGGCGGCAACCTTCTTGATTGGTCGAGCACCACTTGTGTGCCCCACTTGCCTGATTATGTTTGGTTCATTAAATGCTCATAAATGCCCTCTTCTGAATTTGTTGCAGCTATGTAATGATGTTCATTAATAGCCTTTGTTATCTTGTGCATTAATGAACTACTCCTTTTGTCGTGAGCTAGTTGATTATGTGAGTATGTGAGTCTGTCTGAATATGTCGATCCTTTTGTAGTCTTTTGTCTTTGATTTTATTCTTAAGCATGAGAGATATCTTCGTGCTGTGTCTGACTAGTTTGTATGTGCTAGAAGTTCTACGAAGCTCTCGCAGACAGGTGCCCGACTGGTTGGGCACATGTCGTAGGCTGAGTGCGCTTGCCATGGCTTTTGATGGGGGGGGGGGGGGAAGGGGGAGCTTCCAATCCCAAGGCTTACCGTCTGTCTTGTTGAGTAGCCAACGGTCTGTAATGCATGTAGAGTGTCCGTCGACTATCACTCTCCTGGCACCCATTTTGAGGTGGTTAATAGTACTGCTTAAGGATCTCCATACCGGGCTTGATTTAGCCCCGGTACTAACATCGAGGAAACAAACATCCCTTAAAGTACTTGACGAGAGAACTTGAGAAACAAGGAGGGCAGGATTTTGCAAGATGCGCCATCCCTGTCGAGCAAGAAGGGCATCGTTGAAGGCCGCAAATCATGAAAATCAAGACCTCCTTCATCAAAGCTATCACAAAGATAATCCCATTTACGCCATGAGATACCCTTTTTACTAGAGGATCCCGACCACCAGAATCTTTTGATAATGCTTAAATTTGTTTGATGAGTAAGTTGAGAAGGAGGATAACCCCCATGACATGGGATGGAATCGCTTGTAGGTAAGGCTGCCCATGGTAGGTTAACCGCCTTATTCAGTTAACTGCTTTCAGTTAATTGGGTCTTCAATTTTCTAAATTCAATTCAATTTACCATTCCATTCAAATCAGTTAACCAAATAAAATTCAATTCCATTTAAATTGGTTAACCAAGTTCGATTAGCCCTTTATTTCGGGTTTGTAAAATCAAATTCTATTACCATTCCGTTTAGACCGGTTAACCTTTAGTTTGGTTCGGTTTTATCGGTTAACTGTGTAGCCGTATATTTTTTCTATTGTTGAGACCCATATCATTAATATTATAGTACAACATTGATCATTCACTTAAATCATGAGTGACAAATCAAACACATGTGAAAAAAATATAATAATATGTATATTCCCTTAATAGCTAATATTAATTATTATATAAGGTAAACATTAATATTTAAAGTTATGCCTTATTATATAATTGGTTAACTATTGTTAACCGAGCGGTTAACTATTCTGGAAAATTCAAAACCATTACTGAAATCAAAACCGGCCAATATACACAGTTCGGCTAACCATACCGCAAGAACCAGTACGCTTAACCTAAAAACAGGTACGATTCACTCCGGTTTTGGTCGGATACTGCGGTTTCAGAATTTTTGGGCAGCCCTACTTGTAGGACTGATTTGATCAGCATGCCCCTGGCGGCTTGGGATAGAGCTTGGTCCCACTTTGGACTCGCTTGTGGATTTGGTCTCGAATTTTATGTCTACCAACTGAGCTAGGGAACCCCAGGTAAAAGCCCAGATCACTTACCTTTCTAACAGTTATGATACTGGAAACCTCCCTCCTAATATGATCTTCCAGCTGTGATGAAAACATAAGCCTCGATTTAACTGGGTTCATAGTCTGCCCAAATGCTTCGTGGAATTCGTCAATAATGTACATAATTCTTCTGGCATTGTCTTCACTAGCTTGTCCAAAGATAACACAATCATCGTCAAAGAGAAGGTTAGGATATCAAGGCTCATACCACGCATAGAGAATCCTCTGATGGAGTCGGACATGGCCGAGGTGCTAAGACTCAAAGATAGAGCTTCCATACAACAAAGAGAAAAGGGGAAAGAGGGTCTCCCTACCTTAGTCCTCCCTCCGGAAAGAAAGTGTGACCTGGATTCCATTGATGAGGATACACAAAGACATTTTGGTGATACATTTTTCTACACCCAATTTCTTGGCTACATCCAATTGTAGCTATCGATAACTACATACATGTACATTTAGTCTACAAAAACTGTACATTTGACATATAAAAGTTGTACATAAATACTTCCTCCAATTCAAAATAAATGTCATTTTAAGTTTGAGATTTATGTTCAAATTATTTGTCGTTTTAGACTTTTTGTATCTTACTTTCTATTTTCTACTTTTGTCCTTTTTACATTTTAATTATTAATGTCATTGAACTCTACTTTTTTGTCTTACCAATAAAGTATACTTATTTTTTTATTCTTCCCATACAAAAAGTAAGGACACACTAGTCATTTTAAACTTTTTCCTAAAAAGTGTGAAAATATCTAAAACGACAAATAATTTGAATAGGAGGGAGTATATATTAAGATACACATCTAATTCTGATGTTATTAAAACTGTACTATATATACACACTGATTACTTAAACTGTTCGATAAACCTACAAAATATGTATAATTAGTGTATAAACAATGTACATCTATAAATGTAGCTAAATATATTTACTCATGGTTGTAAATAGTGCTTATTTTCCACAATCTTATTCATCTAGGGTGGAATCCCATGCTTTATCCTCTTACGCAACGTTTGTTTCAAAGGGAAAATGAAGGGAAGGGAAAAGATATTTGGGACTCACTCCCTTCCCTTTGTTTGTATGAACAGAGAATATAGCATGGGAAGGGAATTGATTCCCACGCATTCCCCCGCCTCTTTGATTTTTTTCCCCCTACCATACCTACGGGAAAGCAAAATATATAAACCCACAAACCACTGTAGGAGGAGAGAGGTGAGTATAGTAAAAATTTCAAATACCCTTGTTTGAATCAGATATACTTTTCAACCAATTACTTGATAATACGTTACCTTTTAATTTTATGTGATTTGTGGTTCTTAAATTAAATATTTGTTAGGAGTGTTAAAATTTGAAGACTTGCTTGAAATATTTGACATTTTATAATTTGTTAAGATAATGAGTAATTTATTAACTTATATTTAAAAATGAGATCCACTAATTGCAGCTTTATAAACCAGATAAAAAATAATTGAATAAAACAAGTGTATTATTTTTGTTTCAAAACTAAAACAATCATTCCCGTATTTATTCCCAAACATAACCAAACAACATACATATTTTCCCATTCCTTTCCCATTCTCCTTGTGTTCCCATCCATTCCCTTTCCCATTTCCTTATTGTATCCAAACGGTGCCTTAATTCTCTTGCACCTTACAGCTGCTCCCATATTATCTTGACCTGTACATCCTCACGCTCCGGTGACTCCGGCTTCATTTAATCTCCTCGCCCCATTGCTATCTGCCTGTGTGGTGCTGACTGCCGATCGAGATAAAGAATTGGAGGGGAAGCAGCAGCCTACGGCTGATCTCTGTCCATGGCTGGCGGTAACCACAAAGGGTCATCTGCTAAGCCACCGCCTTATTCTTCCGGCTCCTCCTCCCACCGTAAATCTCGCTGGGAATTATCAACGTCCTCTTCAGCTGGTAAACAGCCTCTCTCCGCCGCTGTCGAATCAAAAGCCGCTCCCTCCGAGTCTAAATTGACCCCCGCCGCTAAAAGCTCTTCTCACAAGCCTCCTTCAAACAAGCCATCCCCCAAGCGCGGCTCCAATAACCCTAACCCTAGCCCAAGCGGCCCCAAGCAACACAAGCCCCAACAGGATGTCAACCCCCCGCGTTCTTCCACAGTTCTTGGTTCAGGCCCTCCTCCGAGACCGGCACTGTTTCCCTTACCCGATCATCCTCTCGGTCCACCACCTCCTCCTTCATATGGGTTTCACATGCTCGACCGGCGAAACATTGTCTTGGCCGATGGTAGTGTTCGGTCCTACTTTGCACTGCCTCCAGACTACCAGGACTTCGTTACTCCGCCGCGCCCGCATATGGATCTATTGACACGGTTTGGGCCCATGGGGCCGGATGTTGCTGGCCCTGGTCGGTTTCCGCCTATGTTCCCGATGAGTCCTGGTGGGTTCCAAGGAAGCGAGGACCACTTTGGGCGGAATAGGAGCCAAGATTATTGGAACTCGCTCGGACTTGATGGACGAGGAGCTGCTGGGTCGCATGAGGGTTTGCTGAAGAGGAAGTTCGGCGAGGAAGAGGAGAAAGAAAGGGATAGAAAGGACGAATTTGCTAGGCAAAGGCAACAGCTTTTGCAGTATGGAAACGTAGGAGCTAATCTAGGGGCAAGGAACATGTTCACTCCTGGTACTAGTAGCCCATTTACAAGGGAAGATGGTTTTAGATCATCAAAGATGATGAGAATTGGTGGTGGTGGTGGTGCTGATAAAGTTGGTCCTCTTCTTGATGTCGATCCCGTTGCTTTGAAGAAGGCCTTTCTTCATTATGCCAAAGCGATACATGAGCAGGGGAATCACAAGAAGTACTTAGAGAATGGGAAGCACGGACCCCTTAAATGTCTCGTCTGCAGGTTTGTTTACAGCACAATATGATGAACATCTCCTGTCACTGAAACATTCTGTAATTTTGTTTGCATTCTGAAGAATACATGCGTGACTTCACCATCACGTTAAAACCCATAATTACATAATTCTTCCCGGCTTATGCTCGGCTGTGGAGGTTAGCTGGCACGCTATCATGTTCTGTTCTGTTTTGTATTAGTTTTTTCGTTTCTCTCTTTGCAATTGACTCAGTAAAATGATATTATGAGTAGATTGTGGGTCTTTATAGGCTGTAGTGTCTAGAAGGTTGTTTCTTTATGTTGGACTCATAATCATACTCGAGCCTTGTGCTTCAAGTGGATAATGAGTCAGCAATAGTTCTATGGAGCCCAGGCTTTACGCATGTTGATACTTATGACGATTATTGTTGGACTCCAACATGGCTCATGCCGTGTGATTGATGACCAAGTTGCTTTTCAAATTTGTTTGGTACCAGTTTTTGGTGGTTTTGTACTGTGTGTTGTATATTTGGGTTTGATGGCTCATAAGCAGCGAGTGCTTCATGTTGCAAAGTAGATATTATTGAAGAAATTGACTTAGATCATGATGGTTTAATACCAACTGGAGCTTTTTGCAGGAAACATCTGTTTGCATGTCTTTTCTGTTTTACAGTGAGTTCTTTTTTCCAATGGAGTTAAATTTTTTTGCACGTGAAGGTGCAAAAGCTTCAATGATCAACACCAAACCTTTCGTAGGCAATAAGGTCTTAATATAGCACAATATTAATGACAAACACTACCTGCTTCTTGGTCCCAAGTGTGGTACCCTTACCAAGCAGTTAATGTATAATATAATTTTAGAAGTAATTTTCGCATTTAGTTTAATGATGAGACTTTTATGGAAAAAGGAGAGATCAGTTGTTTCTAGCGTTTCCATGTGTCTATCATGTTAAGGACATACGGGATGCAGGATAAGCATGAAGTTGTTGTCTCAATGCATCCTAGGCAACAACTACAACCTAAATCTGGAAGGTATCATCTATCATGTAAGAGCTAAAGGGTAACAAGCAAATGGAAGAGGATAGAACAATCTGGAAATGTTCCTACCCATGAATTGGAGCCATGCTCTGGTTGATTGGGTAAACTTGTGTATCCACAGAGTGGCAATATAGGTCTAGTTGATTGATGCCCTGATGACACTACATCTCACCATTTCCTTAAATAGCAAACAATAGGGAGAGTTGCACTGAGCAAAGGGTAACCTCTAGGTATTTCCCCAAACTTCCTTCAGCCTTGATTGCCCTTGGCCCATATTGCCCTTAACCCATACTACATTCTCATTAGTTTCGTGCTGTGATTTGCAATAAGATGACCTACCGCATGGAATCACATCAACAATCCTCTTTCTCATTTACTAGTGAATTAAACTTTTGACAATAATGCTTCGTTTAGGTTCATTGATCACAGTGATTGGCTGCCATTAATGAAGCTTCACACAAATTATTGATTTGGGAGTGAGTGAGTGAGCAAAGGTTGAGAAGACGTGAAGCTTTTTGAGTGCCAATTTGGTTTTATGCCTGATCGGTCAACTACCACGACAATTAACCTTCGTAGACTACTTGTAAAGAAGTATAGGGATATGAAGAAGGATTTGCGCTTGGTGTTTGTTGACTTGGAAAAGACATGATAGAGTACAATGAGAAGTCTTTTGGTGGGCATTGGCTAGGGTAAAATATAACGTAAGTATATTAATGTTGTCATAGATATGAATGAGGGGTGTACTACAAGTGTGCATACAAGTGTAGGGAGAATTGGAGTACATCAAGGGTCATGTCTGAGCCCTTTTCTGTTTTCCATAGTCATAGATGAAATGTTAGTAGTGATACCATGGTGCATGTGTTCACGGGTGGTATTGTGTTGATTGATGAGACACAATTAGGTGTTAAGGTGAAGTTGGAATTATGGAGGCAAACCTTAGAGAGTAAGGATTTCAGATGAAGTCTAAGCAAGACGTAGTGTATGGAGTGCAAGTTCACCAAGGATAGAAACATAGACAATAGCAACATAACCTTGGATGGTAGGGAAATCTTGGTCAGTGAAATGTTCTTGGTGTCCATAATCTATAAGGATGGACAATTGATGGAACTGTATCACATAGGATCAAAGTGGCTTGACAGAGATGGAAGAGCGTGTTAGGATCTCTATTCTATGTGATTGTGGTATGCCCGTTATTAGGTCTGCACTATAGTATGGCACCAAGTGTTGGACGGTAATACGGTGTCACATTCAAAAGATGAGTGCTGTAGAATGCGTGTGCTACGTTGGATGTGTGAGCACTAGGAATGATCGTATGATGAATAAACAATCATACAAAAAGTGGGGGGAACAGCTGTTGAAGATAAGACTTGTGAATCTTGATTGTGGTGGTTTCGTCAAGTGAGGAGGAGATCAAGGGAGGCTCCAGTTAGACAAAAGTATTGGACGGTAATACACTGTCACATTCAAAAGATGAGTGTCGTAGAATGCGTGTGCTACGTTGGATGTGTGAGCACTAGGAATAATCGTATGATGAATAAACAATCATACATAAAGTGGAAGGAACAGCTGTTGAAAATAAGACTTGTGAATCTTGATTGTGGTGGTTTCGTCAAGTGAGGAGGAGATCAAGGGAGGCACCAGTTAGACAAAGTAAGGCGTGGGGAGAAGGAGGGAGGAGAGCGAGAGGAAGACCCAGCCAGACATGAGATAAAGTGGTCAAGAAGGACATGTGGCTACTTGGGATAGTTAGGAGAATGTCTTTAGAGGGCAGATTTAAGCGAAGTATTCAAGTGTGGATTGTGTGATATTGTCTATGGCTTCATCCCAACTTCAGATATTGATTGATGTAGGCTTTGATGTTTGTTGTTATTGATAATTAGTTTTGCAATTTTATGTCAAAGAGGATGATCAGTGCGACAAGCATGATGCCTTCTCATTTTTTTGGTAGGCATGAATTAGGAAAGGCATGAATTAGGAAAGACATGTCACGTAAGTATGTCTACATCATCATATATCATATATGTATGATGTAGTACGAGTGTGCGTACTAGTGTAGTGTGAACTGAGGAATTCCCCATTACCATCGGAGTATACCAAGGATTAGCTCTGAGCTCTTTCATGTTTTCCATAGTTATGGATGAGATCACTAAGCCGATTTAAGAGGAGATATACCATAGTGCTTGATGTTTGTGGATGCTATTGTGTTGATTGATGAGACGAAATCAGGGGTTAAGGCGAAGTTGGAATTGTGCAGGCACACTTTAAAGTGTTAGGGTTTCTGGGTGAGTTAAAGCAATACTGTGTATATGGAATGCAAGTTCAGCAGAGATAGGAACATAGACGACAATAGGCTAACCTTGGATGGGGGAGAATTCCTGTTTAGTGATGCTTTCCTTTACTCGGGATCCATAATCCAAAAGGATGAAGAACTGGACAGAGTTGTATCATATTGGATCACAACGGGGTGACAAAGATGGAGGAGCGCGTCAGGATTTCAATGTGATCATGGTATGCCCGTTATATGAAAGTTAAATTTTATAGCACAACAATTAGGCTTGCACTTTTGTATGACACCGAGTGTTGGACCTTAAGACAATGTCACAATCAAAAGATTAGTGTGACAGATACGCGAATGCTACATTGGATGTGTGGGCATACTAGGAAAGACTGTATGAGGAATAAGCAATTAGACAAAAGGTGGGAGTAATAGCGTTTGAAGATGTTTATATGAATGGTAAAGGACATGTGGCTACTCGGGATGAATGAGACATGGGCTAGAATAGAAGGATTGGACAGGTGAGTAGGAGTCCGAGGGAGGCACCGGTTAGATGTATTGAGATGTGGCAAGAGGGAAGTACGCTTAACCATTTTGAGGTGGTTAATAGTATTGCTTAAGGATCTCCATACCGGGCTTGATTTAGCCCCGGTACTAACATCGAGGAAACAAACATCCCTTAAAGTACTTGACGAGAGAACTTGAGAAACAAGGAGGGCAGGATTTTGCAAGATGCGCCATCCCTGTCGAGCAAGAAGGGCATCGTTGAAGGCCGCAAATCATGAAAATCAAGACCTCCTTCATCAAAGCTATCACAAAGATAATCCCATTTACGCCATGAGATACCCTTTTTACTAGAGGATCCCGACCACCAGAATCTTTTGATAATACTTAAATTTGTTTGATGAGTAAGTTGAGAAGGAGGATAACCCCCATGACATGGGATGGAATCGCTTGTAGGTAAGGCTGCCCATGGTAGGTTAACCGCCTTATTCAGTTAACTGCTTTCAGTTAATTGGGTCTTCAATTTTCTAAATTCAATTCAATTTACCATTCCATTCAAATCAGTTAACCAAATAAAATTCAATTCCATTTAAATTGGTTAACCAAGTTCGATTAGCCCTTTATTTCGGGTTTGTAAAATCAAATTCTATTACCATTCCGTTTAGACCGGTTAACCTTTAGTTTGGTTCGGTTTTATCGGTTAACTGTGTAGCCGTATATTTTTTCTATTGTTGAGACCCATATCATTAATATTATAGTACAACATTGATCATTCACTTAAATCATGAGTGACAAATCAAACACATGTGAAAAAAAATAATAATATGTATATTCCCTTAATAGCTAATATTAATTATTATATAAGGTAAACATTAATTTTAAAGTTATGCCTTATTTATATAATTGGTTAACTATTGTTAACCGAGCGGTTAACTATTCTGGAAAATTCAAAACCATTACTGAAATCAAAACCGGCCAATATACACAGTTCGGCTAACCATACCGCAAGAACCAGTACGCTTAACCTAAAAATAGGTACGATTCACTCCGGTTTTGGTCGGATACTGCGGTTTCAGAATTTTTGGGCAGCCCTACTTGTAGGACTGATTTGATCAGCATGCCCCTGGCGGCTTGGGATAGAGCTTGGTCCCAACTTTGGACTCGCTTGTGGATTTGGTCTCGAATTTTATGTCTACCAACTGAGCTAGGGAACCCCAGGTAAAAGCCCAGATCACTTACCTTTCTAACAGTTATGATACTGGAAACCTCCCTCCTAATATGATCTTCCAGCTGTGATGAAAACATAAGCCTCGATTTAACTGGGTTCATAGTCTGCCCAAATGCTTCGTGGAATTCGTCAATAATGTACATAATTCTTCTGGCATTGTCTTCACTAGCTTGTCCAAAGATAACACAATCATCGTCAAAGAGAAGGTTAGGATATCAAGGCTCATACCACGCATAGAGAATCCTCTGATGGAGTCGGACATGGCCGAGGTGCTAAGACTCAAAGATAGAGCTTCCATACAACAAACGAAGAGAAAAGGGGAAAGAGGGTCTCCCTACCTTAGTCCTCCCTCCGGAAAGAAAGTGTGACCTGGATTCCATTGATGAGGATACACAAAGACATTTTGGTGATACATTTTTCTACACCCAATTTCTTGGCTACATCCAATTGTAGCTATCGATAACTACATACATGTACATTTAGTCTACAAAAACTGTACATTTGACATATAAAAGTTGTACATAAATACTTCCTCCAATTCAAAATAAATGTCATTTTAAGTTTGAGATTTATGTTCAAATTATTTGTCGTTTTAGACTTTTTGTATCTTACTTTCTATTTTCTACTTTTGCCCTTTTTACATTTTAATTAATGTCATTGAACTCTACTTTTTGTCTTACCAATAAAGTATACTTATTTTTTTATTCTTCCCATACAAAAAGTAAGGACACACTAGTCATTTTAAACTTTTTCCTAAAAAGTGTGAAAATATCTAAAACGACAAATAATTTGAATAGGAGGGAGTATATATTAAGATACACATCTGATGTTATTAAAACTGTACTATATATACACACTGATTACTTAAACTGTTCGATAAACCTACAAAATATGTATAATTAGTGTATAAACAATGTACATCTATAAATGTAGCTAAATATATTTACTCATGGTTGTAAATAGTGCTTATTTTCCACAATCTTATTCATCTAGGGTGGAATCCCATGCTTTATCCTCTTACGCAACGTTTGTTTCAAAGGGAAAATGAAGGGAAGGGAAAAGATATTTGGGACTCACTCCCTTCCCTTTGTATGACACCGAGTGACACCGAGTGGTATGACCGTTATATGAAAGTTAAATTTTATAGCACAACAATTAGGCTTGCACTTTTGTATGACACCGAGTGTTGGACCTTAAGACAATGTCACAATCAAAAGATTAGTGTGACAGATACGCGAATGCTACATTGGATGTGTGGGCATACCAGGAAAGACTGTATGAGGAATAAGCAATTAGACAAAAGGTGGGAGTAACAGCGTTTGAAGATGTTTATATGAATGGTAAAGGACATGTGGCTACTCGGGATGAATGAGACATGGGCTAGAATAGAAGGATTGGACAGGTGAGTAGGAGTCCGAGGGAGGCACCGGTTAGATGTATTGAGATGTGGCAAGAGGGAAGTAAGTCCCAGACAAACATGGGCTAGGGTGTTCAAGGAGGACATGTGGCTACTTGGGATGGACGAGTGAATGTCTTTTGAGATGGCAGAATGGAGAAGTATTTGAGTGGTTGAATTTATATGATATTGTATTAATTTTCTTTTTGTTCCTTCGTCACTTTCAAAATGTCTTTTTCATCTGTTCTCATTTTCTTGGTATTTTCATTACTCAACTTTAGATCTCTTCTTTCTCACCTAGTTTTGATAACCCGCTTTCCTTCCGTACTCCTCCCACCCTCGTCACATTTTCAGTTTTTCTGCTCCTTTGTATTTTTTGCCCCGTATGTTGTTGAATTTGCCCAATCTCTTAGATTGATTTATGTTAGCCGGCCCATATATTTTGAGAATAAGGCTTTGATGTTATGGGCCTATAATGGATGTTACCTATTGTGGCTGCGTGAGAACTTTGTGAAAGATTCTTTTTTTGTCGTATGCTTTTGATTGTATGATTGTGTGAGGCATTCGACTTCCAATAAATATCTTTCAATGGGGTTTCTTTTTAATGAAATTAGGCTTTGTTGAAGTTGTATTCGTTGCTCAGCTTCTGCAAGGTACTTCCAGATCAGACCTACTCATCTATAGATGTTTGTACTCATCTATAGATGTTTGTACGAAAGGTAAACAGGAAAAACTGCTAAGGATTTGAAAACTAAGTAGAAATCTAGTTGAGGAAAGTAGTCAAAAATGAGGAGGAAAAATAGGAAGGAGAAGCCATACAAGTGGCAAAACATGAAGGCAATCAGTAAGAATCTGATGAAGGTAAAGTAGAAGCATGTACTTCTTATGGCTTCTAGTGACATAAAAACTACAATAAGGATGCTAATACGGCACAACAATAAACACGTTGCTATGTCTAGGAACCTAGGGTTTTCGCTGAAAAAATATAAGAGAATAAGATTTGCGGGAAGGAAGAGAAAGAAGCAGGTAGTGTTAATAAATGTGATCTAGAAGCTTGAACATGGATGTCTTTTGCTAGACAATCAGTGAGAAAATATAACTAGTTAGAAACGAACATAGGCTACATAATATTTGTACCAGAAAAAACAATTTTAGGCTGCCCTGTTGATTTCGAGTGAATGTGAATATCTTAGTAAGGCAGATAGCGGACCAATACGTTTAGATAGCTGGATGACAAAAATGTGCCATGTATACATATTGGGCTTGCTTACTCTGAGCCACTTACGCAAAATAGTGGCAGGTCACTTAACTTGGTCTCATGTAAGTCGTAATATAAAGGATTTGTAATTTTGGAAATTTGATGCTAGGATTGTTCTTACTTCAGTAGACGCTTCTGCTCTCTCCTCGAGGAAAAGGCTTTTCTCATGGTGCAGGGGTTGTTACCACTTCGGATTCTATAGGAGGACAACAAAGAGATCATGCATGTGTCAAGGAGGATGAAAGAACATGCTATTGATTATTCCCTTTGATTATTATGCCTGTTGTCCTCCTTTTGATCTTCATTGCTAATTTATTTTGTTTTCCTTAGTTCCCTTCCAAGTGACCTTTAGAAGAGATTACGCTAAGGAGAAGTGTGCTGCGTGGAAACCCTAGGCTCTTGTCCTCATCATTGTTCATGACTTCAGCTTCCTTCTCATTCGCAATTATTGCCCAACATATTGGTTGCTAGGGGAATCAAATGTGTGGTCATGAAATTGCTTCAAGATGATAGCCAAAAGCGCACTACGTTGATATTCTATTCATGACACGTGATATGCACTCACAAGTTATAGAAGTGAATTTGTTTTTTTATGTATGTATCATTGAAATATTGTTGAATCAAACTTATAACTTCCACAAGCTGCAGTGCTTAGGAAGTAGAGACTACAAACCGCTCAAGTAACAGAGGAGACTAGAGAATTATTTTGGGAAGAACATAGTAGTTGCTATCTGTGAATGACTGAAGCTGGAGAATTTGGGAAGGGTTGGGAAGAAGAAAGGGTGTAACAAATTAGGGACTTAAGCTCTAATTTGGGGCATCTGATATGTTTTTCCCTTTTTTTTTTACATTTATGTTATTCCTTATGAAGGAATGAGATTGAAGCTATCACTGGGTATCCGCAATATTGTATTATGCATCAGATGCATATTTGAGTAGGATCCGTGGACAATCTAGTGGTGTTTGGCTCAGAGATCTCTGGTTACCCCCAGCATTTTAGGAAAAAGGCATTGGAGTGGAATTTATGTAGTTTGTTTATCATGTGTTGATTTGTCTGCCATGATGTTGAAGGGTGATTTGTTTAGACCCTTTTTTGTTCCTAGAGATGTCAATCAGATGAATTTGCTCTTGTGGTCTAAGATTGTTTGATCTACATGTCCACCTAGGATTTGACTAACTATTAGATGGTGGTTACTTATTTTTTTGAGCTTCTCTGGCAACTATACAAGCCTGAACCCATGTTTTTACCAATAGTAGGTTCTGGCAGGGATACGTTCGGACCATAGATTTTATCTTTGGAATGTCATACGTGAGTGGGGATGAGCTTGGGAAATTGGCTGTCGAAGGATAAGTAGTTTAGTTTTATTATTTTGTTATGGGAAGGTAAAATGGGGATGCCTGTGGAATGTCTCATGTCTGACCTTGGATCAATTTCCGGTTACCATGAAATTTATCAGCTTTAAAGCATCAACTGCATGTATTTTCTGATAAGAAATGGACAGTCGGATGTGGTATTTTGCTTTTGGGGTTTTACATGTGTGCTGCTCAATCCCATAGGTGCCATATTTAAGTTGCAGAAGGTGCATTTAGGCTTTTTAATTTGATTATTAGCACTAATTAATTTCATTTGTGTCAGATGGTGAGATATTCCTGTAACATCATTTTGCCTGATGGATGGAATACTGTCTGATATTTTTTTCTTTTATATTTCTTGTAGCTGGTAGAGATCGTTACTTTTCAGGACTTGAACTTGTTGTAATTGGAACTGTTTGTTTTGGTATTTGCTTTGCTTATTCTTACTTACATTTGAGCTCAATGCTTGAATATGTGCTGGTCAACATTTTCGATATTCAAAATTACAGGTCTACCGAGGATTTTCCAGATGTGCATGCCCTCATAATGCACGCCTACTCCTCTGATAAGGCTGATTCACGTGTGGATCACTTGGGTTTTCACAAAGCTATTTGTGTTTTAATGGGATGGAATTATGCGAAGGCTCCTGATAATTCAAGGGTTTATCAATTTCTTCCGGCTGGTGAAGTGGTGGCAAACCAGGAGGACCTAATTATGTGGCCTCCTATGGTGATGATTTTTAATACAAGTACTGGCAAGGGTAAAGATGGGCGCATTGAGGGTTTGGGAAATAAGTTCATGGATAAAATCATTAGAGGTACAAAACACCTCTTACTGGCCATATAGTTTGAACTCCATTGTTGGCATGTTCTATGAGTGATATGGTCATCATAGTATGACATCGAGTTATAGTCAGAAAAAAATGATTTTTTCTTGAGATGTGTTAGCTGAGGAGGTACCAGAAAAACTACGTAGTAATGATGATGTGAAAGTCATGTCATGGATAGGTAGGATCTTTGTACTTTGGATCCCAAGAGCTGTTGTGTAAGGGTCTTTATCTGCCTCTAATTAATCCTGTATTTGTAGCTAAAATAGAAGCAAATACGTTCAAGTTTGAGGCAGTGAAAATGAACCTGCTTCAAGTTTTAAGGAGTAAGGGTTATCTATTCTGCCTTTTCTCTGGGTTGTAAGAGCCAATAGTTTAGACCCTGGATGTAGTCCTGAACTTCTAGTCACCTTTGTCTGTTCGACAACCCCCTTTCTTTGCCATATTGAAATGATACGAAAACAATTTGCTGTGTAAATAGTTACAGTAAGTTAATGGATTTTTTG